>JAMPIV010020923.1:0-602902 GCA_024509875.1 Oreohelix idahoensis
AATCACGCATTAAGAGATCTTATAGCTTAAACTACCACTCTGCTGTCACGTCTATCCTCCATTGACTGTAGCCCTATAATGTTTTCCATATCGTTGATTTTTGTGGACTTTAGGGCCCCTGTTATAATACGTGCTGCTTGGTTTTGGAGTCTGTTTACTCTGTCAAAATTTAACTTTGCTGCCGTCGACCAAGCTGTGATGCCGTATTCCATAGCAGGTCTGACTCTGCCTGTGTACAGCTTTTTGAGGATATTCTCATCAGCACCCCATGTGGTACCAGCTAACTTTTTCATAATGGCCATGCAAAGTTTTGCCCTTAGCTGTATTAGATCATGATTGAGATTGTCATACTTGAATAGGTTGATAGAATATTGTTTAGTCATCAGATATGAGTATTTTTAGTCTCTCCTGCTCACTCTCCTTTACTCTTCTTCTTCTTTGATTCATATCCGCCGACCATCAAAGCAGTCAGTGGCCATCATGCCTGGTGGCGTCTTGTAGGGCAGCAACAAATTGATTCCACTTTGTTCAGTTGGCGGCCATCCTTCGTACAGTGCCCCATTTCTGGTTCATTCTTTGCATCTCGGCTTCCACAGTTCTTCTCCAAGTTGTTTTTGGTTGGTCTCTCTTTTGCTTTCCTTCAGTGATCCATAGCATAGCTGTTCTTGTAATGGTATCAGGGTCCCTTCTGAGGATGTGGCCAACCCAACTCCAGCGTCTGCCAGCTATGATGGTGTGCATGTCCTCCTGGCTACTCCGAATAAGTAGTTCTTGGTTGCTGATGAGAATCGACTAAATGATCCTATACTCTGTCTGTTGTTTATTGCATGTAGGTTGCGCATGTGTTTGGAAAAAATATGACACTGAATACCAGTATTAAACTCTTGTGTATTGCAAGCAGTATGTCACAATCAATTTCATAATGATTATAAGCAACATGGTTTAATCAGGTTAAAAAATTATTCATTTTAACACTTGAATAAAAAAAATAATGCTATCATTATGAGCGAAGAAGAAAACAAAAGTAGGTATACAATACAGAATCTGTTTATATTTCTCAAACAGGATGTATTAAATAACACTGAACAAATTAGGTCAGAACTCAGGATGGCATTGACATAATCATGCACAGGTAGCATTTACACATTCAACAATTTCCATGATTGAAAGATGGGCAGGTGGTATTTGAAACATAATTGTGCATCTGAAATTGTAAATAGAAACTTGTTAGTTGTGAATTTCCCCATCTTTAATGTGCATATCCCATTTAGATAACTACAGTGCATAAATGGTAGAGTATGTGACCAAAATGTCAGGACTAGGGCTGATAATGATATTACATGTAGTGTGTTCATGTACTCATATATACCATTGTATAGATTAGAATTGTCATTATTTTGCGTGTTATATGATCACCAAAAATATATGTCATTATCATGTTTTAACAAATTATATTACCAAATCTGCTTTACCAAACAACGGTTTTAACATTACTACTAGCTATATTTCTCAATATATTCATGTTCATGTATAACTATTAGTATAAGTAGTAGAAAGTAGCCATAAGTAATTATTTCTCGACTCATTTTTCAATAATGAAAATTTGAAGAATGCTGCACATAAAATTCAGTTATGTCCATGTTCTATGACATGTCTACTTTAGATATTGTTGTTGTTCGTCCATCATGGGTGATGAAGACCACTCTGTTCATCCAATTATTTAGGAATATGTTAGGTTAGTCTATGGGTACGAAGGTGACTGATGAGCCCGATGCGGGCCTGGAAAGATCTCGGACAGTGTGGGCAGGGAATGTTTGCTTCATGTGAAGGTTTTATTACACGGTCCTTTCTAGCTTGTCTCCGCTGTTCTGCTGCTGCTCTTCTGGATGATTCGCATGCCGCTGCACCTTTACGAAGAGATGTGCGCCAAGCAGTTCGGTCTTGCGCAGCAGCTTCCCATGTGTCTGGGTTTATGTCAAAGGTTTTCAATGACGTCTTTAACGTGTCTTTGAAGCGCTTCTTTTGGCCACCATGGGAGCATTTACCCTTCTGTATCTCACCATAAAAGAGTATCTTTGGCAGTCGATGGTCTGGCATGCGAACTACATGACCTGCCCAGTGAATCTGTGACTGCATCAGAATAGTATCAATACTAGGGATACCAGCTCTGTCAAGAACGGCGGTATCCGGGATCTTGTCTTGCCATTTGATGTTCATTATCTTCCTGAGACAGACTGTATGGAAGTGGTTTAGCTTCTTTACATGGCGCCTGTATACAGTCCATGTTTCACTTGCATACAGCAGCACTGGAAGCACCGCAGCTCTGTACACCTTCAGCTTTGTCTGTAGACTAATGCCACTTCGATGCCAAACGTTGGTGTATAGTCTGCCAAATGTGCTGCTGGCTTTGGAGATCCTGGTGTTCACCTCATCATCAATGACAATGTTCTGGGATAGTGTGCTACCAAGGTATGTGAATCTGTTCACAACATTCAGTTTCTCACCATTAACCTTGATGATTGGCTCAGTATAAACTGTGCCAGGAGCTGGTTGGTACATGATTTCTGTTTTCTTCGTGTTGATGGTAAGCCCAAAGTTGGCGCAGACTTCGGAGAATCTATCCACACTATGCTGCAGATCAGCCTCTGAGCCAGCATTGAGGGCACAAACATCAGCAAACAGAAGATCTCTGATGGTGTGTGATTTGACCTTGGTTTTTGCTTGAAGCCTCCTAAGGTTAAACAATTTTCCATCAATACGATAACTAATGTCGATTCCTGTGTCCCCGTCTCTAAAAGCATCAGTCAGCATAGCTGAAAACATGATACTGAACAGAGTCGGTGCAAGTACGCACCCTTGTTTAACTCCATTTGAGACGGGGAAAGGCTCTGATAGCTCACCGTTTTCCTGAACTCTAGCCTGCATTCCATCATGCAGTTGCTGCACTATTGTGATAAATTTCTTTGGGCAGCCATATTTTGCCATGATCTTCCATAGACCCTCTCTACTGACCGTGTCGAACGCCTTTGTCAAGTCGATGAAAGCTGTGTACAGGTCACAGTGCTGTTCTTGGCATTTTTCTTGTAGCTGTCTTGCAGCGAACACCATATCTGTGGTTCCACGTTCTTTCCGGAATCCACACTGACTTTCAGGTAAAAGACCTTTGTCAAGATGAACCGTAAGGCGATTCAAAAGGATTCTGGCGAATATCTTCCCAGCGATTGATAAAAGAGAGATGCCTCGATGATTGTTACAGTCTTGGCGATTACCTTTACGTTTATATAGATATATCTACAATGTGAATACAGTGTTACTGTTTAGTAGTAATATTTACTCATGCACGTTGTACAAATAAAAAATGTAGAAATATAAGCATAATGGCTTGCCAGTTTATTTTTCTCTAATTCATACCTTAGATACATGTACATTTGAACACAATCTTCCTTGATAATGTCTCAGTAGTAATTTATGCCCTTGCACGCTATACAGTGAAATTACAGGTTCATGCTCTTTTATCTGAACACCCACCTGCATGGAGGCATACCTGGTGTCTTTCTTATATGACCACCAGTTATGCACAATGCTATAATATATGTAAAAATGTGAAGGGGAACCTCTGTCTGTGAGGCAAATTACATCCTCATTGACTCCTTAAATCATCCACACACTTTCAGGTATTCCCCCTGTGATAAAACTTGTTGAGGACCCAGCATTACATATGATTAAGATGGACATTTTGGAACAGAAATAGCAACACAAAAATTTAAAATTGACAAAAGATATAAAGTAACAGGTAATACATTCATCTTTACAGCAGAATTAGTGGAAATCTTAAAAGCTTTAGAAATAGTTGCAGTTATATAGTGTCTAGGTATACAATTGCAGGCATCACTGAAATTGAGCAAAACTCATTTTATCAAAAACAAAGTTTGAATTTTACTGACACAGTACTGTTACTCCACAGATCTTATCAGGTAATGTCATGAGGTTCTTTTCTTGAAAAAATATTTTAATGGTGGCAGAAAAAAATAGTTATTAACAATATAATATTTGTAATCATTTCAGGACTGTTTGGAGGGAAGTAATTCAGAAATAAATTGTTATTACTCATTTATTACATCCATGGGAAGTAATCAAACAATAAAAACATTAATGAATATATGCTATTAGCGACCACATTAAAAAAAAAACATTTTGCAACACCATTTAAAATTATTAAATGTATATTATTAGTTTCATAGTATGCAATACACCATAAACTATTAACAAATCAGACAGAAACAAATACTTCTGAAATAATCTTATAGTTGCATAACTTTTAAATCATACCTAAAATGATGCTACAAAACATACAGAATTAAAATTTGTTTTGCATGCCATAATTATCTGAAGTTTTTACTATTATGTTTTATTCAATGAATTTCAGGTGACCATTCCTGTAGCCAGCAATCCCGCCTATACTCTAGTTTTGACATTCAAAATTTGAAAATTATGAACAGTTTCATAAAGAGTGAACCTGTGCAAAATGCCACATTCAATCAAGTGTTGCCAGATTTCACAGAAAAAATTGTGAGTGAAATGAAAGCTGATGTAAGTACGGCAGCTGCAACACTAAATACAGACATTAACATTGAATCAAGATTAACAGAGGTACAATCACCGAATGTCACAGACTCTAAGATAATGACTGTAGACATGAATCCGACTCCTGAGATTTATACTGCAGTCTTACAAAATGAAAACTGCAGCAGGAAATCAACAATAGTCTATGATGATTGTACTCTCAACAGTGGAAGTAGAGACGGTTTTAATTTGTGTGGCAGTGTACAATCAGATGAAATAATAAGTACAAAAGAGACACTTTTCAGCTGTCATGTTTGTGGAGTACAGGTTAGCAAGAAAGGTGACCATAATGAACATGAACTTTCACATATGAGAGAAAAGTGTTATATAAGTAATGTTGGTAATGTAGAATTAGCTACAAAATCCAGAATATGTCAACAAGAAAGAATACAAAAAGCACAGAAGCATTCTAAATATGATCTTATTGGTATGGGGGCTGCTCATTTTGGTTATCTAAAGACACATGTAATGCAGCATAAAGAAGAACTACCTAACAAGTGTGATGGTCTTAGTAGGTTTTCTAGGACTGATTATCCAAAGAAACCCATAATGCAGCATAATAGTGAGACACATTACAAATATGATGTCAGTGGAGCAGAATTTTGTCAATGTGATCACAAGGTGACAAATGCAGAAGGAGAATCTTACATGTGTGATGAACTTACAGGACAAAAACTTCATTTAAAATGGTACACAAGTCGACATACAGAAGAAAAACTTTATAATTGTGATGTTTGTGGAGCAGAATTTTCTCATAGTGGTGCTTTAAACATTCACAAAAGGACACACACAGGAAAGAAACCTTATAAGTGTGATGTTTGTGAAGCAGAATTTTCTCAAAATGATCATTTAAAGAGTCACAAAAGGACACACACAGGAGAGAAACCTTATAAGTGTGATGTTTGTGGAGCAGGATTTTCTCTTAGTGGTGATTTAAAGAGTCACAAAAGGACACACACAGTAGAGAAACCTTACAAGTGTGATGTTTGTGGAGCAGGATTTTGTCGAAGTGGTGATTTAAAGAGTCACAAAAGGACACACACAGGAGAGAAACCTTACAAGTGTGATGTTTGTGGAGTGGGATTTTCTCAGAGTGGTGATTTAAAGAGTCACAAAAGGACACACACAGGAGAGAAGCCATATAAGTGTGATGTTTGTGGAGCAGGATTTTCTCGTAATTGTGATTTAAAGAGGCACCAAAGGACACACACAGGAGAGAAACCTTATAAGTGTGATGTTTGTGGAGCAGGATTTTGTCATAGTGGTGCTTTAAACAGTCACAAAAGGACACACACAGGAGAGAAACCGTATAAGTGTGATGTTTGTGGATCAGGATTTTCTTGTAGTGGTTATTTAAAGAGTCACAAAAGGACACACACAGGAGAGAAACCTTACAAGTGTGATGTTTGTGGAGCAGGATTTTCTCTTAATGGTGATTTAAAGAGGCACCAAAGGACACACACAGGAGAGAAACCTTATAAGTGTGATGTCTGTGGAGCAGGATTTTGTTATAGTGATGTTTTAAACAGTCACAAAAGGACACACACAGGAGAGAAACCTTACAAGTGTGATGTTTGTGGAGCAGGATTTTGTCAAAATGGTGCTTTAAAGAGGCACCAAAGGACACACACAGGAGAGAAACCTTATAAGTGTGATGTCTGTGGAGCAGGATTTTGTTATAGTGATGTTTTAAACAGTCACAAAAGGACACACACAGGAGAGAAACCGTATAAGTGTGATGTTTGTGGAGCAGGATTTTCTCACAGTTGTAATTTAAAGAGTCACCAAAGGACACACACAGGAGAGAAACCTTACAAGTGTGATGTTTGTGGAGCAGGATTTTGTCGAAGTAATCAGTTAAAGAGTCACAAAAGGACACACACAGGAGATAAACCTTATAAGTGTGATGTTTGTGGAGCAGGATTTTTTCACAGTTGTAATTTCAAGAGTCACTAAAGGACACACACAGGAGAGAAACCTTATAAGTGTGATGTTTCTGAAGCAGGATTTTGTCGAAATAATCAGTTAAAGAGTCACAAAAGGACACACACAGGAGATAAACCTTATAAGTGTGATGTTTGTGGAGCAGGATTTTGTCGAAATAATCAGTTAAAGAGTCACCAAAGGACACACACAGGAGATAAACCTTATAAGTGTGATGTTTGTGGAGCAGGATTTTCTTTTAATGTTTCTTTAAAGAGTCACAAAAGGACATACACAGGAGAGAAAACCTTACAAGTGTGTTTGTGGAGCAGAATTTTTTCTTAGTGGTGATTTAAAGAATCACAAAAGGACACACAGGAGAGAAACCTTACAAGTGTGAAGTTTGTGGAGCAGAATTTTCTTGAAAGGATCAGTTAAAGAGTCACAAAAGGACACACAGGAGAGAAACTTTATAAGTGGGATGTTTGTGGAGCAGGATTTTCTCTTGGTGGTGATTTAAAGAGTCCCAAAAGGACACACACAGGAGAGAAAACCTTACAAGTGTGATGTTTGTGGAGCAGAATTTTCTGAGAATGGGACTTTAAAGAGACACAAAAGGACACACACAGGAGAGAAGCCTTATAAGTGTGAAGTCTGTGGAGCAGAATTTTCTCGAAAGGATCAGTTAAAGAGTCACAAAAGGACACACACAGGAGAGAAACCTTATAAGTGGGATATTTGTGGAGCAGGATTTTCTTTTGGTGGTGATTTAAAGAGTCCCAAAAGGACACACACAGGAGAAAAACCTTATAAGTGTGATGTTTGTGGAGCACAATTTTCTAAAAATGATCAGTTAAAGAGTCACAAAAGGACACACACAGGAGAGAAGCCTTATAAGTGTGATGTTTGTGGAGCAGAATTTTCTCGAAATGGTCATTTAAAGAGTCACATAAGGACACACACAGGAGATAAACCTTATAAGTGTGATGTTTGTGGAGCAGGATTTTCTCAGAATGGTGCTTTAAAGAGTTACAAAAGGACACACACAGGAGAGAAACCACAGCCTAAGCTGGTCTCAAGCCAGGCTGACAAAGGAGGAGGGCAGCCTGCATTTAATCCGTAAGAAGTTAGCCCCTCCACCATGCAAAGGCACAACAGGCCAATCACCTGTTTGCTTTAAACCATGATTATGCAAACTACAAGAGAGAAAACTGGACTGATTCTAAAGGTGACGAACTGGAACGGACTACGACATGGAAATTGGAACACAAGAAGTATAAATGGGAAAGAAGAGGAGCTGGTTGAAGCGATGAGGAAAGCAAAACTAGAAACCCTGGCTATAATGGAAACAAAGAAAAAGGGACAAGGAGTCATGGATTTTGATGGCAACACGCTGCTCTGCAGTGGTGTACCCATGTCTGAAAGAGCTAAAGGGGGCAATGGTTGCGTTGTAGCAAAAAACCAAAAAGATAGTATCAAGGGATGGAACTTTGTCTCGGAGCGCATTATGGTTGTAAAACTAAAAGAATGAGAAACCATAGTCAACCTTGTCATAGTGTATGCTCCAAATGAGGATGAGAGAGCAGAGATCAAGGAGGAATTCTTCAAGTTGCTACAAAGGACAGGGGATGACTGCCTAGATGAAATTATCATGCTCGGATATTTCAATGCCAGAGTTGGAAATGACCATGCTAGATGGGGTGGAGTTAGCGGAAGATATGGAGAAGATACTCTCAATGACAATGGAAAGTGACTCCTTAGATTACAAACACAAAGTTCCCGCCATAAGCGCATACATGCATATACTAGATGTGAACCAACACGGAATGAGAAGTCAGTGATCGACTATGCCATAGTTAGGAGGAGCTTATTCAAGTATGTCCGGAATGCTAGAGTCTGGTCGGGGCCAGAAATTGGAAGTGATCACTACCTGCTTACAATCAAAGAACAACTGAAAGAGTTTCTCAGCCTAGGAACTGCCCACCATCATGCAAGAAACTAAGTAACTGAATGGGAGAAATGACCATTAAGAGAGAGCTGAGAGAGCCAGAAATTAGGACCAGATATCAGGGGCTTATTGCTACAGTGGTGAGAAACACAGAAGAACAACCTGATGACTTGGAAGCCCTCTGGCTTAAATTCCAGGACATCATAAAGACAGCTGCTGCAGAAGCATGTGGTGAAGTCCGACTTGGGAACAAGAGAAAGAGGACACCTTGGTGGACAGAGGAAGTCAAAGAGAAAATAAGAAAGAAAAAAAGGCATGGAAGCATTACTTAGGAGCTAAAAACACAGCAGGACATTTAGAGAAATATAGAGAATATGTGATACTCAGAACAGAAGCAAACAACACGGTGCTAGCAGCAAAACAGAAGTCCTAGGAAGAATTTGGAGAAAAGCTAGAAAAAGATGTGCAAGAAAACCAGAAATTGTTCTATAAGACCCTAAAGAACATGAGGAAGGAACAACAATGCCCTCTCAAATTTTTAAAGGACGAGCAAAGCAAATTGCTTACTGCCCTGAAGGAAGTAATGGAAAGATGGAAAGAATATTTCTCAGAACTCCTAGATGGTGAGCAATGTCAAGCATCAGAAATGATAACCACTAACACAGAAGAGAAACCAATGGTGATGAAGATTGAAGAACTGAAGGCAGCACTGGAGAAAATCAAGATGGCAAAACAGCAGGGCATGATGGTATAACACCAGAAATGGTTAAGTACATGGGAGCATCAGGCGACCTATTACTCTTAAGGGTCCTACAGGCAGCGTGATGCAACAAGACCATACCAAAGGATTGGGAGATTGCCATCATAACACCGATTTTCAAAAATGGTGACAATCGACAATGTGGAAACCATAGAGGCATATCCCTTCTCAGTGTCCCTGGTAAAATCTGCTCTAGAATCCTAAAGCAGAGAATCAGATGCCTTGCTGAGCCACAGTTGGATGAGGTCCAGTGCAGATTCCGAGCAAACCAAAGTACTCAAGACCTAATCTTCACACTCAGACAGCTGAGTGAAGAGGCACTTGAGTATAAGAGTGAGTTTCATTTTTGTTTAAAAGATGTGGAAAAGGCATCTGACAGGGTCCCCTGGAGCAAACTTTGGGACTGTTTGGCAAGAAAGAACATTCCAGCACCTTTGATTCATGCGCTACAGAGCTTCTACAAGTCTTGCAGAAATTATATTAGTACAGCAAACCATAAATCAGAAGAGTTCAGGACCACCACTGGTGCAAGACAAGGTGATATCCTGTCACTTTATCTTTTCATACTCCTCATGGACGATGTCATCAAGGCATGTAAGGAGAAGACAGGAAAGTATTCAGTGGGGGGACTGGAAGATGAGACAGGTCTATATTTCAGAGCTGGCATTTGCTGATGATGTTGCGCTGATTGCTAAATCAGAGGCACATCTCCAATCCAACCTGCAAGTCTGGAAGGAAGAGCTGGAGAAGACATTGGTGGTCATAAGCAGCTCTGAAACAAAACCATGGTGATATCACGAGAAGAAAGAAGACATCAGATTAAGCTGGGTGAACAGGTCCTGGAGCAGGTCGACCACTTTAAATACACTGGGGCTATTATAGACCGACAGGGAGGCATCAAAGAAGAGTTGGCCACTCGAAAAGCAGCAGCTGGGAGACTTTTTCAGGCCATAAATCGAGGATTCCTCAGCAAGAGAGAGGTTAGTAAGAAAACAAATTTGGCTGTATACCACCTCCACCTATGTCCCAGTCTTGACATATGGATGCAAGTCATGGGCAATGACTACAATCTACAAAAGCCAGATCCAAACCTCAGAAATGAGGTATCGGAGGGAGGTGGTTGAAGTAACAAGAAGAGACATGGTCCACTACCAGACGATGCGTCAAGGCCTAAAATCCCACCCCCTGCAGACCCAAGTAGAAGAGTCCCAACTAAGATAGTTTGGCCATGTCTGCAGAATGGAAAAAGATCGGCTACCATGACAAGCATGTCAAACAAAGAGCCAGGGATCCAGACCCCCAGGATGACCCAGAGTCTACTGGGAAGACTAATAGACAGTCTTTGAAGGATCGAGGACTAGAATGGAACCAAGCCAGGAGGAAGACAGCCAATAGGATAGTCTGGCACCCTCTCTTCCAAACCTCTACACCTCATGGTAGAAGGGGAATGACTAAGTAAGTAAGTAAAGAGACACAAACGGACAGAGAAACCTTATAAGTTTGAGGTTTTTTGAATACACTACTCTAAGAAGGCATACAGGGGAAAAGCCATATAGGTGTGATCTTTGTGGTGATGCGTTTTCTCAGGCTACTCCGATAAAGCGACACGTATTGAAAAACATTGGAGAGATGTATAAATGTGATGCTTGTTGTATTACATATTAGGATTTCTCAAGTCTGTATTCTAAAATTACACAAAAGAAGGCACACATGATAAGGATTTTCTAAGAGTGGTGTTACATTTTCTCAAGTCTTTATTCTAAAACAGCACACAACAAGACATACTTGAGAGAAAATTTCAAAGTTTGATGTTTGGTGTATTAGGTTTTCTTGAGTCTGTATTCTAAAATTACACAAAAGGCATACATGAGAGGGACTTTCTAAGTGTGATGTTTGTGGTGTTAGGTTTTCTCAAGTCTTTATTCTAAAACAACACACAATTTACAAAACATACGAGATGAGAGACAATTTGTAAGTGCAATGTTTGTGGTGTTGAGTTTACTCGTCTGTATTCTAAAACTGCACACTAGACATACATCAGAGAAAATGTATGTGTTTACCTTACACAATTTGTAAGCATGATGTTTGTAATTCAAGTTTACTCATTCATTATTCTTCAGCCCCCTTTTCACAAAATATCTTGATGGTTTAAATTATTTGATCACTTCCTGTGGACTTCATTTTGCAAAGTGGTAGTGAAAAAAGTATTTTGTTGTGTAAATTGAAATCACAACCAGATTTGTTATTGTTGTTGTTTAATAGGTCTGCTGAGCTTCTCACTCTTTTGCAGCCAGTAACAAGTTCAACACTCTTTGGTAACACTGAAGATCTAAGCTTTTCTTGTGGCTTTTCTACCATTCTGAAACATGTTGAGTTTAAGTCATGAGCTCTAGTTTCTCCATCTTAGCTTGCATTTAAAGGATCATCACATAGGGGTCCTAAGCTAGGAGTAAGAAGTATGTGGCATACTGTGCATTCCCAGCCATCCAAGAGGGCTGTCCAACTATGTAGAGTTAAAATACTGTGCTCTGGTTCTGGGCCCTCCCAAGGAAATGTCACATCCTGCACAGAGCCACTTCTCAGTTCCCCTGCTTATCAGTTGGTCCATAGTGAGATCCTCCTACATGCAGTCAGCCAGGTCAAAGCTAAAGAATCACATCTGGGAATCAAAGCTTAGTGTGCAATGCTGAGTTCTCAACATGTTTCACCACAGAGGGAGTCCATGGAATTGTCTGGATGATTTCAAGCATCATCGAGGGTGTAATTAGCCTCACAGAGGTTCACTTCCACATATGTATACTGCAGCATTGTGTATAGCTGGTGGTCAGTCAAAGATGACTCCAGATATGCCTCCATGCATCTCAGCAAGATAAATGTAATCTTTGTGGTGCTATATTTTGTGATATACTACAGAGAGGTCTTATAAATGTGATTTAGTTTGTTGTAAAGTATGGCCTCTGCCTGTTAGTTAAGAACTTATTCAGACATACAGAAAAGAAGCCAATTATGATGTTTCTGATGCAGTGTTTTCTATGGATGCTCAAATTGTGCCATTAAAAAGAAAAGTGCTATACATATTTTATGTGTGCTACAACAGAAATGGAATCCAGTGGACTCTGACAAAGCAGTTGGATGATCTGGATTTTGCTGATGACTTGGCTCTTCTGTCCCATAACCATAATCAGATGCAGGACAAATTGAAAACACTTGATGAGAGATCACAGCAATTGGGTCTGAAAATACACAGGGAAAAGACAAAAATGATGAGAATAAAAGCAGGTAACGATACCAGGGTTGAACTTGAAATAACACCACTACAAGATGCAGAATTGTACACATATCTTGGCAGCAATATAGACTAAGAAGGAGGGACAGACAGTGATATTAAAATAAGAATACAAAAAGCAAGAGGAGCTTTCATTGCATTGGGAAATATATGGAGATCACGAGAAATCAGATCCAACACGAAAATAAGAATCTTCAACTCAAATGTGAAGTCAGTACTATTATATGGCTCTGAAACATGGTGAACAACAAAGACAACAACCAAAAAGCTAGACTTTCATAAATGGGTGCTTGCGTAGAATAAAGGGATTAAAATGGTATGACAAGGTTACCAACGTGGAACTGATGACAAGAACCAGACAAGTGCCAGTTGAACAAGAGATGAGGAGAAGATGATGGCGATGGATAGGGCGGAAACCTGTTGATAGCATTACAAGGCAGTCCTTGTTCTGGAACCCCCAGGGCAAGAGAGGCAGAGGTAGACCAAGAAGCACATGGAGACGAGAGCTGGAAACAGAGGTGAAAATGATAAAGAGAACATGGAAAGAACTTGAGATGATGGCACATGACAGGAGGACTTGGCATGTGTTTGTTGAAGGCCTGTGCTCCTTTGGGAGTGGAGGGTAATGAATGAATTATTTTTCAGTTCCCTAAGGAGCAGTGGGGCCTCAACAAATGTATGTCAAGCCTTGACTTCCTGTATCATCTGTTAAATGTCTTACCATAACTCTTTCATGTCTGCCTCCAGTTCCCATCTCAAAGTGTTTTTTTTGGTTTCGCTCCTTCTGTCTATCTCTAAAAATAAATGAATGCATATACCCCCCTGTTCACAAAGTTCTGGGACTCATTTTTTTATCCGGAAAACTGTTATAAGGAGCTAGGTGATATTAACATAGTGCACGAGTCAACCACATGCCATTATATGTACCAAACCTGAAGTTTGTAATTTCACGCATGCGCTGTGTGGTAGCGTATAAGCGGTTGTTGCGTAATAGTGCTCGTCGCGTTTCAAAAATAGACGGCAAAATTCAACAACGTGTGTGCATTGATTTCTGTATTCGTCTAGGAAAAACTGGTTCCGAAACTCTCGAAATGTTGCAAACAGCTTTCGGAGAGTCCTGTTTAAGTAGATCTAAAACATTTGAGTGGTATTCGTGTTTCAAAAGTGGACTCCGATCCTTTGAAGATGGCCCCCGTCAAGGGAGACCCTCCACATCCCACACCGACGAGTTCGTAGCACGTGTGCAAGAAATGATACACGCTGACCGACGTCTGACTATCAGAGAGGTTGCTGATGATATTGGAGTATCAATTGGTACATGCCATAAAATCGTAACTGAAGATTTGCACAAGAGACGGGTGTCAGCGAAACTCTGCCACGCCACCTGACTGAGGACCAGAAGGACGATCGGTTGTCCATTTGCACTGACCTCCTTGAGATAGCAAAAAACGACGCAAATTTCATGTCCTCGATAATAACTGGTGATGAAAGCTGGGTGTACAGAAATGACCCGGAAACAAAGCAAATGTCCTCCCAGGTGCAAACGCAATCATCTCCTCGGCCAAAGAAGGCACGACAGGTCAAGTCCAATGTCAAGACCATGTTAATAGCGTTTTTCGACATTGATGGCCTGGTGCATCATGAATACGTCCCTGAATGCTGAATTCTACAAAACAGTCCTGCAACGCCTCCGCGACGCTGTGCGCTGACATTGCCCTGAGAAGTGGCGCGCAAGCAATTGGCGTGTTCATCATGACAATGCACCTGCACACAGGTCTGTCACCACAAACACATTTTTGATGAAACACAACATTCCATTGCTCCCGCATCCTCCATACTCACCTGATTTTGCTCCATGTGACTTTTTCTTGTTCCCGCAACTTAAGAAAACAATGACAGGTCGTAGATTCGATGACATTGAGCAGATTCAAGTCAACGCGACGAGACAAATGAGGGCTATTCCGCAAAGTGACTACCAGAGGTGCTTCCTTCAGTGGCAGGAACGTTGGAATAAGTGTGTACACTCACAAGGGAACTACTTTGAAGGAGATAGAACCAACTAGTATGTAAGTCTACTTATTCAATTAAAAAAAAAGGAGTCCCGGAACTTTGTGAACAAGGGAGTACATGTGTACACACACAAAATGGTACATATTACCACCTCAACGACAATTAAAGATAGGAGCTACTGATGAGTGTAACAGTGGCACTGATAAAATTTTATATATATATATATATATATATCACTAGAGAACAATTTGATGACCACAGCTGAGATTCAAAGATGTGTGCAAGAGAGACATGAGAGCACTGGACATAAATCCAACAGCCTGGGAGGATGAAGCTGCCAATCGCACCAAGTAGCAACGTTTTCTGTGGTGCCACCTCAGATTGGGCAACAAGAACCTAACATGACAAGCAGAAGTGAGAAGAAAACGTTGAAAGGAACACCAGGAAAATAAGCAGCTGGGGGCTGTCACCTCTGGTGCACATTCCCATATTCAGTTATATGACTGAAGGGCTGTCACCTCTGGTGCACATTCCCATATTCAGTTATGACTGAAGGGGCTATTATTATTATCATTATATAGAAATATATATGTTATATGGTGCTAATATGTATCTGTTTGTTAACATGGTGCTGAATATCAAATTTTCAAAGATAATATGATGGTGATGGGACACCATGATACACACAAAAAAAGCTAGCGTTTAACTATGAAATACTTTTGTCATCTCTATTCTTACTGCTTTTGACATTGCAAATACGTTCCTATATATTTTACAAAATACAACTTAAGAATTGCTGGGCTAATTTTTATATGTTTTGTATTTAACATTCAGGCACAAAATAACTGTCCAGTTTCAGATTTGATCAAAATCTGATAAGAATGAAGGGCACTTGAGTGCTACTCAGTTGGGGCTTTATGTGTTTGTTTTAGAAAAACTCCATCAATGTATCTCATGTCTCATTTTTAACTGTCAGTATATTGTGAGCTGTTTTCATTTCCAAGGGAATTCATGCACCAAGTGTTTCTTTATTAACTAGTAGGTCTGTACATTGTCAACCCATGATGTATTTCCTTTCACAGACTGTAATATTAAATTAAATTTCTCATTCCTAGACTAACTAACTGAGACCTGAAAGACACAACACTATATTAAGACACAGTTCAATTTCAAAGTTCTCTCAGGCTGTATTTTGTCCGTTATTTTTTAAATGTTTGTTTTAAGTAATTTTTTTTTTACATTTTAAGCAGATGAAACAAGCCATTTCATAATATGCAGAAGTGTGTAGCATTGTTTCCCTTGAAGGTATCCAATTTGATCTATCAACTGCCATCTTAGCATTGAATATATCTCCATCTTCTGTCTCTTGTCTTGATGGTGCACTCTGATACTCTTTCCTGTCTATCGCTAGATGTTAACTTCCCACTTACAGCACTGTCTTCCTCTACACTCAACTCTTCCCGGCTGCAAAGGTACAGTGTTCTAAACCGGAATCATCATGCTCATCTACCCAGCTGTAAATGAGCACCATAATGTGCTCTTGATTTATGGGAGGCAAAGGCTGCTAAATTCAAAGAGCTGGACATAGTATGGTGAAGTCTCTAACACTCAATTCCCCTACAGCAGTATTTGCTATGGGTCACCTTTGACCTTTTGTGTTTTAAAACTTGTTAATCTGATTTTGATCTATTTCCTTATTAGAAATGTGTACATGGGATGGGTGTGTACATGGGATGGGTGTGTACATGGGATGTGTGTGTACATTCATACAATTATTTATGGTAATGGTTAGCCACCATTTGCCCTGGTTGTGATCTCATTTTATCTGCTGTACAACTCAAATCATTTAGGGTGATGGCTCATTGTAAATTATGGTTATATCGGGGTTTCTTTACTGGTGGTCCATGGAGCCCTTAGTTGGGGGAAGGGGGTTAGGCTGTGCATATCCTTAAAATTTTACTCTGGAAAATTATGATAGATTTTTGTATGTAAGTAAATATCTTCTTTTTACAGATTGTTATTGTTGTGAACGGTGGTTTGGTTTTAGAGAAGGGGGAGAGTGTAGATAAATAGTTTGGGAAAAATGAATGGAGTTGTTAAAAGACTGTTCGTCTTTGTTGAAGGGAGGTGATATGTATAGAGGAGTGCTTTGAGCAAAGGGAGGAAACTCCATGGTTTCCACTTGGTAGATGTAGTAGTTATTGTTAGAGTTAAGCATATTAAGTGAGTCTAAGATTGTGGTGGGACAAATTTGCATGTAAAGTTTTTGTAATAAGAATGGAAGATTTTTTTTTTTTTCTTCTTCTTCCTCGTTTGCCTTCAGACCTCCACATTTATGACTCTAATAATGGCAGTAGTCAACCCAAGGCTCCCGACATCTCCAAACAGTTTTTCGTTGACAGAAGTTGGTTGTTGCCATATGCTACTCCGTTCATTACTGTAGGTTGGGCAGTACTGCAGCAGGTGTTCGACTGTCATTGGACTGGTACCGCAGGTGCAGAGATCTGTTGCACCAATTTTGAATTTGTGGTATAGATGGTATCTCAATCTGTCGTGTCCAGTGCGTAGCCGAAAAATGATGACCTGTTCTTTCCTGGATAGTTGATGATATGCATCATTTTTCAAATGGCCCGGGTGCTCTCTTTCCCATTTGGACTTGAATGTAGCCTTTATAGTAGTCTTTGCCGTTGCGTAAGTTGTCTCTATATCATTTTGTTGTAATGCACCTCCTTCCTTATCAAGTCTATCTGCCTCCTCATTTCCTGGTATGTTGCAATAATCTGGTATCCACTGGATAGTGCACTTGTTGAAGCATTTGGCCAGTCTTTCAAGGGAGATTATCAGATCTTTCAATCCTTTAGTTTGGTGGCTATTCAGCGCTGATATTACTGAGAGGGCATCTGTAAAGATTACTATCTGTTTTTCTGCCTGTGCTTTGCATTCAATAAGAGTTTCAGCTGCCTGTTTCAGGACTTCTGCTTCAGCACTGAAGTTATTGCAGTATTTGCCAGGGGCAATTGGCAGTGGAAAGGCAATCGCCACTTATTATCACCTTCGTCGATTTTCAAAAAGCCTTTGATAGTCTACACCGCCCATCATTGTGGAAGATACTTACAATCTATGGTTTTCCAACAAAATATGTGAATATAATCAAAGCGCTATATGACAATGCAAGATGTTGTGTTAGAACAAAACAAATAAAGGGAATACAGAATGGTTTACAGTAGAAACAGGGGTGAAACAAGGCTGTATTATGTCACCACTACTTTTTGGAATAGCTATTGATTGGGTTATGAGAAACTATACCCACAATGAACAATTAGGTATAAAATGGACAAATGGAAAATTCCTGGGGGACCTGGATTTCGCAGATGATGTAGCATTCTTAAGTTCAACACCAAGACAATCCCAAGAAGCAATAAATAATTTGTGTCATCTCTCGGTTAAAATAGGTCTCCAAATAAATGCCTCTAAAACTAAAGCTATGAACTTTTCTAACGAGACCTCTGATATCATCTTGAAAGGGGGAAAACTACAGACAGTTGAAAGTTTCAATTATTTAGGCAGTAAAATGACTCAGGATGGTGACACAACAAGAGAAATCCATACTAGAATTGCTTTGGCAGCTAGCGCCTTCAATAGATTATCTAACATTTGGAAATTACGATCATTGAATATACATACCAAGCTTCGTCTGTTTAATTCAAATGTTATCTCAGTGTTAACATACGGCTGTGAGAGTTGGAAAATAACAAAAACAAGCTGAATACATTCGAGAACAAATGTCTTAGAAAACTCATGAACATCAGTTGGAAAGAATTCAAGACTAATCGACAAATAAGAGAAGACTCTAGGCAGAAATATGTCTCCGACTATATAAGGAAAAGACGATGGTCATATATCGGTCATGTCCTACGAATGCAAAACAACAGAATACCACTACAGGCGCTCACTTGGGTTCCTGAGGGTAAGAGGAAAAAAGGAAGACCAAAAGAAACACTCAGAAGAACAATAATAAGAGAAGGAAGAATGTTGGGCCTAAATAATGTGCAAGAGCTAAGAGGAGTGGCGTCACAACGAACAACCTGGAGAGCACTGGTTTCTGCCTTATGCGCCGTGTTTGTTGCTTAAAGAATTTATTATTATTATTAATTGGCATAGAGTGGATTCTATTCTTTAATTTTATGAGGATGCCGGCACCCCCATTTTCAACTGCATTCGTTGCTGAACCATCAGAATATGCATGTGTCCAAAGCTTTGCTGGAAATGTTTGGTCAATATACTTGGTTGCTATACACTTTCTTTGTGTTTCTGTCTGTGTTCCCTTACTTTCAATGCCTGGAATATTAGATTTTAACTCAGGAAAGCTCCTTATTTTCCACAGTGAGTTGAGCTTGTTGGGATTTTCTTTGCAACTGAGCTTGCTAGCATGGTATTTTTGCTAATTTTTTCTTTTGCTTGGACTACAAAGTTAGTTCGCTTGAGCCTGCCTCTTCCTAGCCTATTCATTCTTTGGTACATGGGGTGTCCTTCGAGTCTCTTAAATTTTTCAGCTTGTTTTAGGACTCTGCTGTCACGTCTATCCTCCATTGACTGTAGCCCTGTAATGTTTTCCATATGGTTGATTTGTGTAGACTTTAGGGCCCCTGTTATAATACGTGCTGCTTGGTTTTGGAGTCTGTTTACTCTGTCAAAATTTGACTTTGCTGCCGTCGACCAAGCTGTGATGCCGTATTCCATAGCAGGTCTGACTCTGCCTGTGTACAGCTTTTTGAGGATATTCTCATCAGCACCCCATGTGGTGCCTGCTAACTTTTTCATGATGGCCATGCGAAGTTTTGCCCTTAACTGTATTTTGTTTATGTGTGATTTCCACGTCATTCGGCGGTCTAGTGTGATTCCTAAGTATGTTGGTTTTTCATCTTCTCGTACTGCCTGCCCATTTAGTTGCAGCTTTGCTTGCTGTGGTTTATTTGACAAGGTAAAAATAGTGTGTGTAGTTTTTTGTTCATTTATTTTGAGCAACCACTTTCTGGACCAACTTTCAAGGGCTAGCAGTGAATCCTGTATGCGCACTCTTGCTGTGGTGATGTATTGTTCTGAAGTCCACATGGCCAGGTCATCAGCATAGAGGGAGTTGTGGACATTCTTGTGAATGTTTTCTGTTTTATCATTTATATATATGAGGAAGAGTGTTGGGGAAAGGACCCACCCTGTGGAACTCCATGTTCCATTGTAGTCTTTTTGCTTAACTATCCGTGCACCTGCACTCTAGCTGTTCTGTTTGTTAGATAGTGGCTGATCCAGTTATACATTCTTCCACAGACTCCATATTTAAGCATTTTAACTCTTAGCCCATCTTTCCAAACTTTATCAAATGTTTTCTCCATATCTACCCAGACTGCTAAAGTGTGCTTTCCTTCTTGGAAAGCATCTTTGATTTCCTGTGCAATGTAGGTGACTTGGTCCTCTGTAGACCTATGTTGCCTGAAGCCTGCCTGTTGGTGCAGTAAAATTTGTTTTCTTCAAGGTGCCAACTTAATCTGATATTGATCATTCTCTCCATAAGCTTTCCCATGCAGCTTAGAAGGCTGATGGGTCTGTAGCTGTTGGGGTCCATTCGGTCTTTGTCCTTTTTGGGGATTGGAACTAATACTGCTTCTTTCCAGGCTTGTGGTACAATTCCACGCTTCCAGCTATAGTTCATAATCTTGAGGAGAACTTTCTTGGCATTAGGCCCTAGCTCTTTAAGCATGTCATTTGTTACCCTGTCTTTTCCAGGTGACTTTCTTTGCTTAAGGGATAAAATGGCTGCCTCTAGCTCTCTCATGGTGAGGTTTGATGTCATTTGCTCTTCTGGAACAGTTGGTATATTTTGGTAAACTTCCTGTCTTCTGTCCAGTGGAACATTTATCTGGCTCTCAAGTGAGAATTTTTTAGCAAAAACATTAGCTGATTGTGGTGGGACAAATTTGCATGTAAAGTTTTTGTAATAAGAATGGAAGAGAAGTGTATGGTTTTGAATGTAATCATCAAAGGGAGATAACTTGGAATTACGTCCCTTGTAAGTTTTGGTGGGTGAGCAAGAAAAAATGATGCACAAGAAAGTTGTGGTAGGATGAACACATTTTAGGAGTGAACGAAAAATGTTAGAACGGGAATTAGTTAGTCTGATTTAGAACGTGCTGAGCGTAAGTTAGCAAGTGTGTGCTAGAGAGATGGTAGTTTGGAAGTTCATTAGTGAGCGAGGTTCTTGATATTCATGTTTCTGGAAAACAAGCCATTTTTGATGTGGTTGGTTACTGTGGTTACAGACATGCCATAACAAGAGTTATGTTATCAAGTTGTCAAGGTTTTGTGTTTTTCAAGACAGCAGGGTTTATTGCAGTTTTATATTGAAGATAGATTTTGTTTAAATAAAACAGAGACAGATGTAGTGATCAGGTAAACTGGTAGAAAATCAACATCCCTGGCAGTTGTAGGCCAGTCTTCTAGCAAGATACACCAGAAGGCCACTAAGTGAAAAGTTATAAAGATAAACTAATTTTCTTTAGAAGATCACCCAGGTGACATAACAGTGGAGAAATTTGACGAGAGCAGATCAGTGACAGATATGTACAAGAATATGATTTTCGGATGTTCACTGAATTGAGAAAATGTACGAATGGAAATTATATCAAATTGAATGTATAAATCTATGAGATGAATTCGCAGAAGAGAGAAGCTGATTCTACTTTATGTAAATAAAACTTTGAAGTTCGTTTTACTGCTGTTGGAGTACTATGTGTCAACAGAATTAGAAACTATCAACCATCTGAATGTCTTGTGTGACAGTGCATTTCATCACTTGTTTACAGCAGAGTGTTTACATTGTCTGCTCACACATGCTGACCACTGGTTAGGGCTGTGATCTGAACCTCTAACATCAACACCATACGAACACTTTAAAGAAAATGCAAACCTTAACCCACAATATCACGGCCACATTGTATTTCAGTATGACTATGTAAGCTTAACAATTTTTTCTGTGTAATATGCAAAAAATGTAATTGTGTATATGTACATTCTTTATAAGGAGTCCTTGGCCTTCAATGGACAATCTAAGGGGTCAGTGGCCTTCAGCTGGACATTCTAAGGGGTCCTTGGCCTTCAATGGACAACCTAAGGGGTCCTTGGCCTTCAGTGGACAATCTAAGGGGTCAGTGGCCTTCAGCTGGACAATCTAAGGGGTCGTTGGCCTTTAGTGGACAACCTAAGGGGTCCTTGGCCTTCAGTGGACAACCTAATGGGTCCTTGGCCTTCAGTGGACAATCTAAGAGGTCTGTGGACAACCTAAGCGGTCATTGGCCTTCAATGGACAATCTAAGAGGTCCATGGCCTTCAGTAGACAACCTAAGGGGTCGTTGGCCTTCAGTGGACAACCTATGGGGTCATTGGCCTTCAGTGGACAATCAAAAAGGGGTCCATGGCTGAAGAAAGTTATTTATCTTGTTATTATTAATCCAGCAGCACTTGGGCTCTTGCCGTTCGGCCCAATGCCATGTAGTGCTATCAGCATGTTTTGTCAAGTTGTTTTGTTGTCATTAGGATCAGGACCAACCATATGTCTGTAAACCTCTCTATTATCTTAAATGTCTGCTTGTATAAAGTAGGATTGAAGTGGTATCTGATCACTGATGACAAGAATCAGACTAGTGCCACTGGGTCAAGAGATAATAAGAATAAGAAGATGCTGGTGATGGATAAGTCACACATTGAGGAAACGATAGCATTACAAGGTAGTTCTTGTCCTGGAATCTCCAAGGTAAGTGAGGTAGAGTGGAGATCAAACAACACATTGAGGAAACTTGATAGCATTACAAGGTAGTTCTTGTCCTGTAATCTCCAAAGTAAGTGAGTTAGAGGGGAGACCATCCATGAAGAAGAGAACTGGAGACTAACATGAAGAGGATGAAGAAGACATGGAAAGACTGTCAGCAGATGTCACATGACAGGAAGTCCTGTGCTTCTTGGGTAGTTTGAGGATGATGATGAAATCTTGGTACACAATGGTCAAGTGAAGCACCCGCTATGAAAATTAATCATTATACTGCTAACATTGACAAGTCAATTGTGGCAGTACATAACAGTCAATTATTGCAGTACTTGTTATTTATAATGAAAGTCGCTAATTACAACATTCCTGTTAAGTCCAGATGGTCCCCAGTAATAAATCTTATGTATCGCTTCGTAACCTTTTAGTCTTAGTCCCACACCCTTTTACAGTATCTTAAGTAGCCTCACATTCATTTACAGCATCTCAGGTAGCCTCACACCCCTTTACAGTATCTTAAGAAGCCTCACACCCCTTTACAGTATCTTAAGAAACTTCACGCCCCTTTTCAGTGTCTTAAGTAGCCCCACACCCCTTTACAGTATCTTAAGAAACCTCACTCCCCTTTTCAGTATCTTAAGTAGCCTCACATTCCTTTACAGCATAGTAAGAGCCTCTCACCTCTCATTACAACATCTTAAGAAGCCTCACACCCCTTTATCTTCTAGCTTACAAAACATGTCAGAAGCACAAACACAGGTATAAAAGTTCCTGTTTACATGGGAAATGAAAACTTATTTTATTTATGTATTCAGTGTATGTATTGAGCCCTGAAAATGGGTCATTAGATTTAGAGGCACAAACCATTAAAAATGCTTGTTGGAGTCATTTCCAGTTCTTGTTCATACAGCTGTAGACATAATGAACACAATTTTCACAAACATAAACTTTATGAAGATGGTTTATATCTTATATAATATAAGAATATACATATACTTTTATATATTCACCGAATTCACATTGCCAGTGTTATATTTGGCACAAAATTTATTCTCTGTGTTTATGTTGATATGGCTTCCAAGCTATCTGGCATGTCAGGTTTCACACCCACATTTAAGAAGCACTGCTGTACAGTTAATGGTTGATTCTTTATACTTTGTTGCTGTTTATTTTTTTTTTAATTTTGCATTCTTTGAATTTGTGTATGACCAAAGTTTGTGTCATTTATTAGTTTTTGTTAATTGTGAACATTTATATTAACTAAATTATTTCAGTGGTTTGGTGTATACTAATAAACTGTATTACTAATGTTGCCGCGTGTTTTGAGAATTGATAGCTGCAGTGGACTTGTATGGGATGTTTTAGTTTTATGTCATTCGTGTCTTTTTCATGTGTTCCTAGGTCTCCCTCTCTCACCTTAGGGATTACAGAACAAGGACTGCCTGATAATGATGTCAAAAGATTTCATCTCAGTGTGTGTCCTTTCCATCACCAGTGTCATCTTATCTCTTGTTTCACTGGCACTTGTCTGGTTTTTATCAGTTCCACATTAGTAATCTTATACCACTTCAATCCTTCTAATGTACGCAAGTACCCATTTATGAAAGTCTGTAGCTTTTTGGTTGTTGTTTTTGTTGTTCATGTTTCAGAGCCATACAGTAGGACTGACTTGACATTTCAATTTGAAGATTGTGATTTTTGGGTCTGACTTGATTTCTTTTGAGCTCCATATGTGTATGTTGTTTACTCATCACATATTAGTTAACAAACACTGTACCAGTATGTCTGCAAACTTTGTGCGAGACAAGATAGATGTGGGGGGGCAGAATGAGAGTGCTTGATGGAGGGTCGTTCTCATTCGCCTTCAGACTTTCACATTAATGACTCGAATAAAGGCCGTAGTCAGTTCAAAGCTCATGACATCTCCAAACAGTCTTTGGGGACTGAAGTAGGTTGTTGCCATATGCTACTCCATTGCTGTATGTTGGGCAGGACTTCAGAAGGTGTTTGACTGTCATTGGGCTGGTGCCACAGATGTGTTGCACCTATTCTGTACTTGTGGTATAGATGGTATCTCAATCTGTTGTGTCCAGTGCATGGGCCAAAAAATGGTTACATAGTCTCGCCAAGATAGTTGATGATTTGCATCATAAGGAAGGACAATGGATGCAATAGCCAGGTAGCAATGGAAATTGCATCCTTGCAGCATGTATCTTGGCAGCAGTGGAGACAAGACAAAGAGTTGGAGGAACAAATACAGTAATTATATCAAAAGGCCAGTGCTCTCAAAGTAGTAGGCAGAATATGTGGAAGGTATTCCCAATATGCCTCAATGGGCGTGTAACAGGATACTTTACCTAAATTTTTTTTTACTCTCGTTACTTAACCATTTTGTTTTTTAAGTGTTTTTAAAAAAAAATGTTTTTACACGATGGAGTAGCCAACCCTTCCATAATCAACTCCTATGATATGCATGATAGGATGCAGTGTTCTTTTCTTTGCTGCCCTCTCAAGCCCTGGTGATATACATTGAGGAAGCCTGCTGATAACATCACTTGGCAGTCATTGTTCTGGAACATACAGGGTTAGAGAGGTAGATGGACACTGAACAAGACATAGAGAAACGGAACTGCTCTCTCTCAGGCATGACTTAAAAGGCGACTTAACACATTAACTACCGCAAGCCGCTGTCAGCGGCTCACAAAATAAACACATTTGGACCGCAAGCCGCTCAGAGCGCCAATATAAATTTAGTAATAAAACGAATGAAAAATGTACTGAAACACTTTCTGATCTGGTTCGAGATTTTAAGTTGCCACCAGAAAACAAATTCCCAAAGCATGGTTGTTGTAGAACACTGGAAAATTGATATTATGTTCATATTTTTCAGCGTTTTGGGTTAGTTACCAAATTGTGCAAAACTGTTTACCGTGGCAACTAGTGATAGGACTACAAAAAATGTGTGTACATCTCGTCTAATGGTTGAATAGGATAGAAACGTGTTTCAACAATTGACTAATAGATCTAGCGACGAGGACAAGAGTGAAAACGGTGTGCACATTTATTGAAATTGTGATTTTGATAGAGATGGGGCGCAAGCAGTTATAATTGTGAAAATATTGCAAGTCCTCGGCCATCGGAGGGCCGTTAAATAGCAACAACCTCTATTAGAGTTACAAACGGTGCTTATTGTAATAGTACAATTCATTTATCTTTAAAATGATGTGTAATTCATAAAAATCTGTAAACAATTACGAAAACTACAGCTTACTTTGTGCAAACACCTACAGGATGAAAATGGGAAAAAAAATTAATTCGGCCGCAGTGTGTTTTTCAATTCGGTAGCTAATGTGTTAATATGGTTGTACATAGGGCTGACTACTGCAACAACTGGAGAGGAATTACTCTCCTCTCGGTTCCCAGTCAAATACTAGGCAGGACAATCATCCAGAGAATTTCAAAAGCAGTTGACCATAAACTGAGGAAAGAACAAGCAGGCTTCAGAAAGAACAGAAGATGTGCAGATCATATATTCACCCACAGGAACATTATAGAGCAGTGCTCAGAATGACAGAGACAGATATACATTAACTTTGTTGATTTTGAAAAGGCTTTCGACAGCATACACAGTGACAGCATATGGAAAATACTGAGGGCTTATGGAATTTCCAGCTGCATTGTTTCCATTATAAAAAGCCTCTATTCTAACTTTACATGCAGTGTTGGATTGAGCAACCTAACTTTCGAAGTGAAAATAGGAGAACGACAGGGATGCCCCTTATCAACAACTTTATTATTGACAGCCATAGATTGGGTGATGCACCAGAAAACAGAGGACAGTCCAAGAGGAATTAGATGGACAAAGTTTACTACACTGGAAGACCTTGAATATGCAGATGACATAGCAGTACTTGCATATTCACATCAACATATCCAAGAAAAAACCGATAGACTGAATAAGTATAGTCAGCAGGTTGATCTGAACATCAGTCTGAAAAAGACATATGTCATGACACTCAATGTGGGTAATCCTGAGCCAATAACAATAAGGAACCAGAAGTTAGAACAGACAGACACATTTACTTACCTAGGATGCATAGTAACACCAAATGGCGGAACAAGCAAGGACATTAAGAACAGAATGAATAAAGTGAGAACAGCCTTCGCTAGTCTCAACAACATCTAGAAGCACAAACACTAAATTAACTTATTAAGACTGTATGAGAGCTGTGAATTTTCTGTGCTTCTCTATGGTGCGGAATGCTGGAGAGTAACAGAGAAGGAAATGTCGAAACTGTCATCCTTCCAGACAATTTGACTAAGGAAAATTCTCCAAATCTTTTCGCCGAATACCATCAGCAACCAAGAACAAACTTATTCGGAGTAACCAGGAGGACATGTACACCATCATAGCTGGCAGGCGCTGGAGTTGGGTTAACCACGTCCTCAGAAGGGACCCTGATGCCATTGATGCCATTACAACAACAGCTATGCCTAAGCAAAAGAGAGGCCAGCCAAAAACAACTTGGCGGAGATCTGTGGAAGCGAAGTTGCAAAAAATGAACCAGAGTTGGGCACTGTAAAAAGGATTGCCGTCGACCGAACAAAGTGGAATCAATTTCTTGCTGCCCTACAAGACGCCACCATGCATGATGGCCACTGACTAATTTGACGGTCGACGGCTGTGGATCAAAGAAGAATAGGGCTGACAATCTCAAAGTGTTAAAAGAATTACTACAGCACTTACTGAAGACCAGCTGTAGACTCATAGACAGCAGATAATGTTAATTAGAATCGACGTCATCGCACTCCGAGCAAACCCATAGGTGCTCAGTCTCCCTCCAGCAAATGTCGAAGGGTATGAATGCTAATTGTTCCTGTTGCACACTGGTTGTATACACGCCAGATGTGTCCTCTCATAAGTCCATGACCATGATAGTAGATCCACATCAGTTCTTGAAGAATTGATTCTTCTTTGGAGGTTTTCCATTCATGTCGGAGCCATCCATTTTGGACCTTTTGAAGCCTGGATTGTGAGCCAGATACAATAATTGCCTTTGTTAATAAAGTCTCAGACAGCCATCTTAAGGCAGCAGTAACTGCCTCTACCTCCTTTCTCATGCTGGAGGTTGTTATCATGTAAGCCCCGCTATGTTCAGCATTAGTTCTGCCCTTTACTCTAGCAGAGAAGCCTCACCCTGATTTATTACCACGGATTACAGATCTGGTAGTGTACACAATGGCATCATCATCCGCAGCATTAACATTTATAAGCTAATCAATTTCCAGCTCTGCTCTCCCATTGGCCCAACTTCTCCACTCTCTACCAAGGCTGATGACAGCAGATAAAAGACAATATAACCTTCAGCATGTAAGTTTCCCGACTCACTTATCGTTACAATTATTAAAATTACATTAAGCTGTTAGAAAGATGCAGGCATTGAAGGTAACTAGTCAGAGTTGTTACAAGGTGAAGGGACAAGCTGTGCTATCATAGGTCCCCGGACTGGCTTTGAGAGATAATTGGAACTAGTACATACCTGGCCCACTAAACAGAGCTACAAACTTTCATTTCATTTTGGTTCATGCATATATTTTTCTTTACATGTGTTTTTTTCTATGGATTCATGAGTCAAGTTAAATGGAAGGCTTGAAGCAGCAGTTTTGCCAGGAAATACTTATTTAGCCGTTCCTCTTCTTCCGTGAAATGTAGATGTTTGGAAGAGAGCGCCATCCTATCCTATCAGTTGAAGGAACGAAGATTCAAGAACATCGAAAAATTACAGGAGAAGTCAAGAACAATACTGAATGCTGTCAGCTCTTATGGGTGCAGCTTTGAAGGTGATGGGTGTAATGTTATGATGTATGTATATAAGCATTACCTCGTCATCTACACAAGCACACACATGTTTCAGAAGGCACTCAGTAAAAGCATGTTCAGTTTGTAGCCATGTTTATTTACAGGATCTCGTACATGTGAAGATTCGCATATTATTACAATGTGTGGTTCGTATTATTAATGTATTATATTACATCCCCCCTTTTTTGAAAAAAAATGTGTGCAAACATTTCCAACGAAATGTTTCATGTGCTAAAGGATAAGTATGTGTAATGCTCAGTGTGAGTATATATGTCACTGTCTGTATCGGCTTGGAGGTGTCACTGTACGGCCAGAACGAGTGGTGTAAAGTGCTGGTGGTTCTGCGGAAGTCCCTGGTTTAGCTTGAGTTGGTTGTGATTTTGGCCTTGGCGCTTGTTGGTTTTGTGGGGCACCAAGGTCTGGAGTTACTGCATTGTCTGTTGAAAGCATGGGAATTCTCTGCTCTGTTGTATTCTGTGGGATTTCTCTTATGTCCACTCTGTTTCGCCTCAGGAGGTTGTTGCTCCTGTCTGGTCTTAAGGTATAGCTCCTGGGTTCAGGGTTTCTGGAAATGATTGTTGCTTTTGACCATGCGTCATTGTCGTGGTTGAAGGTAGTCACATGCTGACCAGGATATAATGGTGGTAAGTCTTTAGCACATTTGTCATAGTTGGATTTCTGAACTTGCTGACGATGCTGAAGTTGATCATATGTGCTGTCTCTATGTTGTGGACGGAAGTGGACCTTAGATGGTAGAAGGTCTTTAATTCTTCTATCAAACATACGTTCTGCTGGACTGTCGATCTTACTGTCTACCGGTGTTGTTCTCCATCTCAAGAGTGCTAGGTGTACATCCTCTGTTCTTGTTTTCTTCATGATTGACTTGATAGTTTGTATCTGTCTCTCAATGAAACCATTAGATTTAGGGTATCTAGGTGATGATGTTGTGTGTTTGATCTTCCAGTCCTTAGTGAAGTTTCTGTATGCTTGACCTGAGAAATGTGGACCGTTGTCTGATCTAATTTCATCTGGGATGCCAAATATGCTGCAATACTTCTTTGTAATGTCTGCAATAACAGCTGATGGTGAGGGTTGTGGAAGTTTCTCAATGATGGGAAATTTGCTGTAGTAATCAGCAATAATAAGATAGTCATTATTGTCGATGGAGAGAATATCAGTTCCTATAATGCTCCAAGGGCTCAATGGTATGTCTGATGGTATGAGAGGTTCTCTGCACTGCCTATTTGCATGTTCTTGGCAAATTGAACAGTTTTTACATAGTGTTTCTATGTCCTTGTTTATCTGTGGCCAGTAAACATCTTTCTTTGCTCTCAGTTGTGTCTTCACACTACCAAGGTGACTATTATGGAGCTGTTTAAGGATGATATCGCGTTGTGTTTCTGGTACAACAATGCGATCTCCTTTAAGGATCAGACCATCTTCGATGCTTAACTCGTCCCTCATAGAGTAGTATGGACGGATGTGTGTTGGAACTTCCCTGATAGAGCTTGGCCATCCATGGTATATCAGTTCTTTGAGAGAGTTAAGGACCGGATCTCTCATTGTGTCTTCTCTGATGTGTTCAAGCCGATTACCGCTAAACTTGACAAAATCAACTTTGATGTTTGGGGTAAGATCTGCTGTCTTGTTGGGATTTGGTAGTTTGCTGAGAGCATCTGCAAGACCTATATCCTCTTTAATGTTGTTAATAGTTACCACACTCAGCTTTTCGCACATTGGTAAACCCAAAATTGCAGGTCCTTCAACATCTACCAAGTAAAATGTTGACGATGTCCATTCAGAGTCTCTGTATGAACATTCAAGTGTTACTGCTCTGAAACAGTCTATACTTGTTCCATTGTAAGCTCTTAGCTTTGTCCTGCCACTCCTACTTTTTACATCCCTTGTGGGAAATCCTTGCTCATCCACCTTGTCAGGCATGATCTACCTTGCAGAAAGCCTGCGTTCTCTTTGGTTCATTACTAAAAGTTAGTATCTTCACAGTATCAAAACTGGAAGGATCACTTTCTTCACTGGAGTCAAGGTCCTCAGTCATCATAGAGTGTGTTTGTTTTGATGACTTTCTGCTGTGAAGTTTGTGTTGAGCACTGTCTTGTTTCCTCTTGAAACATAATTTTATCCAGTGGCCCCTCTTTCTGCAGTAATGACATGTAGAGTCTTTAGCTGGACAGTGGTTTTGTATGTGGTTTAGGCCACAACATTTACACATAGCACCTCTGCTTGTGTTGTGTTTTTTCTTGTTGCTTAGTACCAGTTGTTTTGTTGTGTTTATAGCTTTTTACTGCATCCACCTGGGCTGTTACTGTACCTTGCTGAATTTGTTTAATGTTTAGTGCTTGTGCCTCGTGTTTCCTGCCTTCATCCAGAAGTTGTTGTAAAGTTAGTGTATCACTCTGGCTCAGTATCCATTTCTGGAACTCTGGCATTGGTGTGCTGAGAAGGATCTGTTCGATAATTCGCTCTTTTTCTTCTTCTTTGTTAAATTTGCATACACTTGTTTTCTCCTTGATGCGAGTGAAAAAATCATCTAGACTTTCACCAGGTTTCTGTCGTAGGTGGTGAAGTTCTAATCTTGCCGCTCTAAAGTTCGTGTGCTTTATTATCAGACGTTTTTCAAATTCGTCCAATATGGCTGCGGGGTCTGTCGCCGACTCCACAGGCATGGCGGTAGCAAAACTGTTGTAAATTTTCAAACCTTCATCGTCCAATGCTTCTAGGATATATGGAGTTAGGGTTTGTCCTTCCAGACCAGTGGTCTTTGAATATAGATCTATGCGTTGGCGCCATAACAAGAAAGCTTCACTCTTATCATCTTGACCGGCGAATCTCATTTGCGGTGCGTTGCGATAGTGTTTTGCCGCCATGGCTGACCTCGATGACGAAAATTAGCCGAATAAACTGTACTCACGTGTTATCGTGTAGCTGTTTTGCGTCAGTCCGGTATCGACCGCTGCCCCCATGTAATGTTATGATGTATGTATATAAGCATTACCTCGTCATCTACACAAGCACACACATGTTTCAGAGGGCACTCAGTAAAAGCATGTTCAGTTTGTAGCCATGTTTATTTACGGGATATCGTACATGTGAAGATTCGCATATTATTACAATGTGTGGTTCGTATTATTAATGTATTATATTACAATGGGAGCGGTCAGAACTTAGTTTTTATTGATGGCACCTCGTACTGCTATACTCTAGTCATTGAAAAGTGAAAATTAGCCTTGTAAAAGTAAGGCACAGAGGCCTGTTGTCGGATCATGTTTCAACATTCAAGTTAATACAAAAATATAATACAAATAACTGGCATGCAGTCAAGACAAACTGGTTAATATATTTAGTTTTAATATTGACTTAATCTATACTGTTCAAAAAAAGAAACGCATAGCTACTGAAGGCACACACATAGCCATAATTTTGGCATTCAATAACTTTTTTAATTTAATGAGTTAATTGTTCAATTTGCACACAAGAACACCTTAGGGTTCATCCAATCAATTGACAGTTGTTTTGCATCTGGGTCACTGTCTTAGATTTATGATAGGTGAATTAAGACTCAGATTGGTCCCTTCTGAATAGACTAGAACATGAGGTGACTCAGTGAGAGAAGATATAAGAAAATAGTTTTTTCACGAGTGAGATGGTGGAAAAATAAGTAATTCTGTCCCTGAACTCCAGAAAATCTCTCGCTCAGCCTATCTCTCTACAACAGAAAATGTATGTTAGACAGATACTCAGTAATATATAGATATACTCTATATCAACCACTCACAGACACGCGCACACAAGTGACGAATGTTTAGACGTACAGACGTGAAACTATATCTATGGAATATGAATATTTGTTTGGAACAAGCTGACCGACACACTTAAATAAGTTTATGTAAACTACAGGTTGCATTCACCACCCTCTGGAAAAATTGATTAAAGGAACATGCAGCCCATCCACTGTTGGTTGTCTGTCGAATCAAGCCCCAGTCTCTATAACCGACTAATTAATCAAATGTTGGGAAACGCTAGATTCTCTATTCTTAAGTAGGATGCTGTTAACTGTCACTTTAAATTTTGTCCAGGTAGGAAATAATTATGTAATCAACTGGTCACAGGGTACAGTAGCAGGAATTCTTCAATCATACATCGATTGTCAGGTAAACAAATTCTATTCAGGATCAATCTTCTTCACAACACGTGGTCGTTATATAAGTACTGTCACTGTTTTGATTCAGTCGCCACCACAGGCTGACTTTATATGAACTTTGGAAAAAAAACAAGAACTCTGGATATTCGAATAGGCTAGTCCAGTTATCATTTAATCTAATAAGTCTTTTGGCCCGGTGCTATGTCTCTATCTGGGTGTAAACCACGAGGCTGGACAGTCACCTTGAAAGCCCTACAAGTTAATTAGAATGTTCTTTCTTTGTAGAAAATATATTCAGTTTATATGGAATGGAAGTCGCTTGTAAGGTTATAGGGTTATTGACCCAGAACTGAATAGGGAGAAAAATGCAAAACTTAACATCATATAGCATATTCACAATCCTATCCTACCCGCGTACAATATAACATTGTTATCCACTTCGGTTATAACTTAAATTATAAACTGCAAGCTTAGAGCTTGCCTCATCATTTAAAACTCCCCGTAAAATAAATTATAGTCATTTAAAATAAATAAACTACTCATCATGAATTAGAAATATATTATATATAAATACATTTCGTCAGTACTCACAATGTTCAGCGCATTACTACTACTAGATGGTTAACTATTCTCTGACTGGTTACTAGCAGTTAATAAAATTTACATTATAGCTAGAAGAGTTACTTAGACTAGTAAATACTCAGCACAAAATCTAGATACATATAATAATTCGAACTAACAATTAATAACTCGACAATACTAGTCAATATTATTATTATACCGTCACACAAGCTTCTGAGATTATCTCCACGAGAAACTAAAGAACTTCTCTTTATATAATGTATTCTAGAACTCAGCTAGATGTCTCTAACGAGAAACTAAGAACTTCACTTTATATAATGTGTTCTAGAACTGCGAGCTAGATATCTCTCTAAAGCTGTGGCAGTCCTGAATGAATAAAGTTACATTTCCAGAGTATATATCTCTGAAATTAAAGGAAATTATTACGTCTAAAACCCGAAACATTTGCCAGGTGTAACACCTACGTCCAGATTCCAGGATGAAAAGAAATCTACCCACTAAAATCGACACCCGAACTCAGGCAAATCGAAATTTACCAGACCCTGTTTAATTATTTTATTACTTCCAGACGTGGCCATCGAGCGAGGTACGTCTTTCATCTCAAATTCTTTCACCGTGTTAATTTCTTCGCTATCGAGCAGATTTACAAGGAGAGTAATAAAATGTATCTCCCTTAGTTCTCACTTTTAACTGCTGTAGGTACTAAAATCCTAATTCCCCTCTGATTGCTGGTGTTATAATTAAGTGATGCCGGCTCATATATGCTAATCCGGTCTGCTCGTGATCTACATCAAAGGGAATGCAATTAAATGCTAGCTAAGTTTAGAAACTGAGAAAGGTTTGAAAATTGGAGGGTTAAGTTCACACACACACACCCCCCCCCCCCCCCCCCCAGTCTTAGGCAACAAGGAAGCGGTAGAAAAAGCGAAAGAAAGATAAAAATGTGATGAAATAAAGAAAAGATATAGAAATTTATTAATCATAAATCTCTCTGCCACAGTCATGAGAGTTTTTTGGTGTACGGGCTTTCCCGTTAGTATGGTGTGTGGCCTCCTCTTGCATCGATCAGCGACTGGCATCTCCTGGGCATGGTGCGATCAGACGTCTGATGTGGGCCTGTGGGATGGCTGCCCACTCTTCCTGGAGTGCCTGGAACAGATCACGACGATTGACTGGAGCAATGTCTCGGCGACAAACACGTCTATGCAGCTCATCCCACAGGTGCTCAATCGGACTCATGTCTGGAGACAGAGAAGGGTGAGAATGTTGTTGGCAGTCAGGAACTGCGTGGCCAACCGTGCACAATGGGGTCTGGCGTTGTCCTGTTGAAACACAGACCTTTGGGCAGCCAAAAGTGGAAGGACATGGGGACGAAGAATTTCATTGACGTATCGTTGCGCATTTAAGCCTCCTTCAATGTGCACCAATTGACTCCTTCCGTTGTAACTGATCATTCCCCTCACTATTGCACCTCCACCACCGTGCGGCGGAGCTTCATCAACGCAAATTTGGGCAAAACGTTCATTTCACCTACGGTAGACCCTACGCCGTCTATCATGACGCTGCAACAAAAAGAAAGATTCGTCTCTAAACCAGACACGTCTCCATTGATTGTCAGCTGCCCAGGGACGATACTGGTTGGCCCAAAGAAGTCGATTTTGGCGATGGCGGAGCGTAAGGACAGGTCCTCGGTGAGGTCGTTGTGCCCAAAGTCCAGCGTCATGCAGTCTATTCCGGACAGTTTGATCGGACACATGACGTCCTGCAGGCAATGACTGGGCAGTTGAGGAAGCTGTTGTAAAGCTGTCTCTGAGGTGACGAAGCCGAATAAAGCGATCCTCCGCTGCTGTTGTCAATCTGGGTCGTCCACTGTGATGCCGGTCTTCAACTGAGCCAGTGGCTTGGAACCGGTGCCAAAGTCGACTAATGGTACTCTGATGCACGTTTAGATGCCTGGCAACCTGACTTTGACTTTCGCCTGCATGCAGTCGGCCAATAGCAATGTTTTTTTTAATTTATCGATAGAGACGCCATAAATGTCTGCTTGAAAATCAACTGAATTTTTTTTTGTGTAGCGTTATCCTTTTATGTCGGCGTCTGTGTCCTAATGGATATGAACGCAGTTTCATAATCTGGATATACCAGGTTCGAAACCTGCTGCATGCGGTTTGGTAGCAGATCGCTTTGTGTGGATTTTTAACAATGGTATAAGCGCCGTACCGTTCAGAAAGCAATGGCAAACTACTGAATGAAAAAAATTGCCTAGAAAAATCACAAAACAGCCAATAAAAGCTGGGGTTGATTGCCACGTCCTGTAAAGGTTAAGCAACTAACTTTTTTTTATCCTTTTATAGGGTTTCAGTTGCGTAGTCAGTGAATAGTGTTCACCCCAAATTGTGTTGCTTTCACGTGCGCGCAACATGAGCTGTGGTCAAAAATTGCATCATAAACACTATTGACCACTGCGTTGTAACGATTACACAAACGAACGCAATTCAGGTCAACACGTGCATTTGACACTGTAAAGAACATTTGAGGCTGGTTTTTATATACCCTAGCACCAAATTTTACTTACAAACTCATAAAAACGCGCCCTCGGATAGCTATATGTTTATTTTTTTGAATAGTATATATGCAAATTTCTTAATGATTGCTAATAAGTGTCTCCACATATGTGGTCGTGATTCTTGTTAATGTTGAATATTCAAAAGTACCTGCTACTTCAGTGTATCCGAGTCTTTCATATTATGACAAAGTGTTTGAATGAGTGTATTTAATACTTTTGTTTAGATGATATTTTGTTATTAGCTCCAGTGCGGTGATTCCAATGTCCAGTAATTATGTTAAACATTTATTTTTTCCCGGGGTTGGGGGGGGGGGGGGGGGGGGGGGGGGGGGGGGGGGGGGGGGGGATGGGGGGGAGGGGGGGAGAACCATTAATAAACCATGATGCTAAATATCAGTTTTTCAAAATGAAATCTGTTTTTCCTCTTGTACGTGTAGCGTTCGTTTGTTTTTCTCTTTTACGTGTAGCGTACGTTTGTTTTTCTCTACTGTCAAATGCTGTTGCAGTTTGTTTTCTGTGTCCGTTTTTTCTACTTGTAAACCTACTTATCCCTAATTTTTTTTTTTATTTAATCACTTTCACAATTTGTATTTTTATTTCATAACTGCCTTGTTCATTATATATATATATGTGTGTGTGTGTGCGTGCGTGCGTGCGTGCGTGCGTGCGTGCGTGCGTGGGTGGGTGGCCGGCCTGAATTGTCCCAGTACTGCACCGTCATTAATTACTCAGTTCTATTAGAGTTAGATCTCCTAATCTCTTTTCTTTTTTTTTTTTTATTAAATGCCCCTTTTGGGGAGTAAAGTGAGGTCAATGACTTTATTGTGTAAAATTTGTTTGATCTCGGCCCTGGCTTAAACACTTTGGTCTTAGCCAAAATCTCGTGAAAATTTTTTTTCATGAAATCTATCAAATATTATTTATAAAGGAAATATCCCATTTATCTACAACATATAGAGTTTAAATATGAAAATTAAATATTCCACACACACACACACATATACGAGAAGCGTTCAGGAAGTAATGCACCACATCGTTTTTCTCAGCTAATAATGAAGATAGAAGCATACAATTTTGCACACTCTAACATGGCATGTGCCAAGTGTGTGCACCAAATTGCACCGCAACCGGCCAAATAATACGGCTGCCCTGAACCGTTGAAATGGAGCGTGTTAGCAACTTGCGTTATAAGCAGCGAATTGTGATAGATATTCTCGTTTCAGAGAAGGAAAATGTTGTGAACATTCACAAGCGTCGATGTGATATGTATGGAAGTTTTGCAGTCGACAGGAGTACAGTCAGTCGCTGGGTTCAGAGAATCAAAGAATCAGGAAGTGGAGATACGGAGCTGCTTGATCGGCCGTTCTGTGGACGTCCTGCCACAGACACCAACGCAGAAATGTTGAAATGCGCTGAGGGCATTATTCTTACTGATAGGCGAATCACTACTCAACAATTGGCCTTACAGCTGTCAGTCAGCATTGGTAGTGCAAATGCAGTTATAAAAACTCTCGGATTTTCTAAGGTTTGTGCAACATGGGTTCCTCGAAGTCTCACAAATGACCACCGATTGCAAAGGAAAGCAATTTCTTTTGAATTGTTGGAGCGTTTTAATGCTGATGGAGAGAACTTTTTGGCTAAGATCGTTACAGGTGACGAAACCTGGGCACATCATTTTGAACCTGAGACAAAAAGACAGTCAATGGAGTGGCATCCGCAATCACCACGAAGAAAGAAATTCAAGACAATTCCTTCAGCTGGAAAGGTCATGATCACTGTCTTTTGGGACATCGAAGGTGTGATTCTTGTGGACGTTATGCCAAGAGGAGAGACAATCAATTCGCAAGCTTACATTAAGACATTGAAAAAACTCAATCAACGTTTTCGCAGAGTTCGGCCGCACAAGAATCCAGCAGACCTGCTTCTCCTTCACGACAATGTGCGCCCTCACACAAGTCTGGCAACACGGGAAGCAATCACCAAATTGGGTTGGACTGTACTACCCCATCCACCCTATAGCCCCGATTTGGCACCCTCTGATTTTCATCTATTTGGCCCACTTAAAGATGCACTCCGTGGGACAAGGTTTGAAGATGATGAAGGAGTGATTCATGCAGCGAAGAAATGGCTACATGATCAAGACAAAATCTGGTACGGGCTAGGAATACATGCACTTGTTTCGCGCTAGCATAAAGCCGTACAAGTTGATGGGGATTATGTTGAATAATACCGATGTTTACATGACATATCCATGTATATTGTGTATAAATGTCATTCTTTTTGAATAAACAGCTCCTGAGAAAAACGATGTGGTGCATTACTTTCTGAACGCCCCTCGTATGACCTGCTGCAAAAACCGGAAGGCGCCGAGGGATAGGCAGAGAGCGGAAGAGCAGGAGATACCAAGGAATGGGTGGTGGTAGCTATGGTAGAGGGAGCAAGAATAGCCTCAGAGAGGACAGAGTTAGAGGGAGGCAAGTGATAGTCTGCGGGAGAACCAGAGGGAACGGGAGGAAGCGAAGAACGATAAGCATCACGGGACCGAAGACGATGAACAAGTTCAGGGATAGGAACATCATTTTCCGAGGTAGAAGAATCACGAAATTGATGCTGACGATCAATCGTGGCGGGAGGAGGAGGAGGGGAGGGTGGATCATCAAGACGAGATGAAAGGGAAGTGTCATCAGGGAGTGATGAAGAAGAGGAAGAAGAAAAAGAAGATGTTCCCAATCTTATTGGATATATATGGGCCTTCCAACTCCCTTTTGTTGTCATGACACAGCTTCGTTCGTTTCTACATGAACTATAGTTTACCTCCCATATCTTTGTTTGTCTTATCTCTTCAATAAAATTTCTTATTGTCATTCTATTTCTTCTCCTGTTCAAGCTGTTCCAATGTCCGGACCTGGAATTTTGTTGGTAATAATGTGACTTGCGTTGGGGGCAAGCACGAGCAATATGGCCTGGTCTAGTACATTTAAAACAAGTCAGTGTGGACACATTATGTATTGGAGGTCCTTGGTGTTGTGGTCGACTTGAATGACGTTGTCTAGACTGATGTTGAGTTGGGAGGTGCTGTTGGTGATAAGAAGGCCCTGACAGAAGATCAAAGTGTTGAGGTTGAGGTTGATCTGTAGAACGATGCCAGGAACGGCGGAGGTGCGAAATGTCCATAGGTTCCTCATCACGAGGCACGTCTAGATGTGGATCCCGACCTAATCGTTGATGAAATCGACGCCCAACATTATCCTCAGTGACAGCCAGCTGGATGGCCTCATTAATGGACTTGGGATCTTTGCGTATGAGATGTAACTTCAACGAATCTGAAGCAAGTCCATCTACAAAAACACCGACAAGGTGCTTGTCCATATCGGCGGAAGGAGTCGATTCATCCAGGAAAGCATCATCTGACAGATTTAGCAAACGATCAGCAAAAAACTGCATTGACTCATTTCGATCCTGCCGAATGCGCCTAAGTAATGTCCAAGCGTGTTGTGAATCGATTATCGAAGAGTATCGATGAAGAAGTTCTTTCTTCAAGGATTCAAATGTTTCTCCAGGATAGGTCTTGGAGAGTCTTCGTAGAAAGTCTGTTACCAAGGATTCAGACGAATAAAATGCAATGCGTTTTCGGTCTCCATCGGATGCTGCCGAAATAAGAGACGCAAATTTTTATATGTCTATCATCCATTGGCGTAACTTGGAGGGTTCCCCAGAGAATGGTGTAACCAGCGCACGAATATGTTGGAAATTGGTGGACTGGTTGACCGTATAAAGCGTAGATGTTATCTCCCGTAATGCGTGTACTGAAAAGTCGAGAGATTCCGGTAACGGCTGGTTAATGGCTTGTTGTTGGGACAGCTGTTGTAATTGTTGCTGCAATTGCTGATTCTGTTGCTGCAACTGTATTATCTGTAGTTCCATCTGTTGTGGAGTAGCCATTACAAGGAAATACGTTCAATGGAGGAAACAAATGGATGAGCTCGATACCTCACAAAATACACAAAGGTATTTCACTTAGTGGTGAGAGATCTGCGGGGTGACTTTTAGAATTCTCTGCTAAGTTACAAAACAAAGTCTCCACCAGTATGAGTTGTTCACGGCACCAAAAATACAATCTTCAACCCAGATTTCTTAATTCTCATGTGTGGTGAAGACTTTTCAACTTTAGTGACACTATCTATTTTTATTACTCAATACCAGCAACACTATTTGTCATATGAAGGGCAGGCAATACTGTTTTCCTTATACAATGTACTGGCAATACCGTTTTCATATGCAGAGCATGCAAATTCTGTTTTCGTATAATGTTTTGGCAGTACTGTTTATAAGATACAAGGCAATACTGTTTTCTGTAATGAGCGGGCAGTACTGTTTATCATATACCAGGCAAACAATACGGGTTTCTGTAATGAGCTAGCAGTCCTGATGTAAACAAGGTCACTTTCAACCAACGATCAGTGAATAAGTTCAAGCTGGTATAAAAAATGCATGGATACCTTTATTAATTGACTACACATTCTGATACTTTCATTATAGTTCATTAGTACAGATTCTTGAGTGGTGTATAAACCATACATCCCATGAAATTGCACACTACAAAGAGGGCTTGCAAGATGTTGACAAGTCAACTGATCTATCCCGTCCCAAAAACTATTTCATTTTCTTTTCTTTCCGGTCTTAGCTATGATGTTTTCCCGTACTAGATTTGATGACGTCATTTTTTACGACTAGTGTAAAAGTAGCTATATAGTCTGTAATACAATATTCTAGTTAATAATAGTAGCGCTATTCGCTTTTAGGTAGTTGGAATAGACCTACCTGTCACAGTAGGGTCAAGCTGTATAAACCTTCAAGTATAATGATAGTGAATGTTACTGAAGGTCTAGGTGCTACCTCTCCAGATCTCACCCTGAATAATGGTTATTATATAAATTTTGATTCTGCTAGGGGATGAATTAATTTAATAGATATATAATATATATCCAAACAGAACTTAACTCAATTTGAATAATTAAGTAAGACTGAGTGTAAATATATACAATTTATTGATCCTATACCGTTTCTCTTTTCGGTTAGGAAAATGCAAATAAAGTTCAAATGCTTTTTACATAATAGAAATAAATAAGTATGGAATTTTCATTTCCACAATAGTGTGATAGGAAAGGGAGAGAACTGAGATAGGAATAAGAAGGAATAATTAATGAGTAGTAGGACTTAGTTTTAGGTCAGGATTGTGACACGAGAAACCCGTGAGGGAAGTGTAGAGTTGACATCACTCTTGTCTCGTCGTTTGGCTGAGATGGTCAGCACAGAGCAGGTCAGGTAGACTAACCGTAGGAACATCAAAAACTTAGTGGATAGAGCAGGTATCATTGTGTTATGGTGCCGCTGCATTTTGCAGAACGGGAAAGATGTTCAAACGACAATTAAGTTTTCATGTCGAGCTTTAACCTTGAGTATCGCCACAGTTTTATTCAAGCATAACATGGTATGTAAATTCTCGAATACTAACTGACTGACAACAACTATCTGACTGACTACAGATAACTGACTGACTACAACTAACTGACTGACTACAAATAACTGACTGACTACAACTAACTGACTGACTACAACTAACTGAAACACTACAGCTAACTGACTGACTACAACTAACGGACTGACAACAACTAACTGACTGACTACAGCTAACTGACTGATTACAGCGAGCTGACCGACTACAGCTAACTGACTGACTACAACTAACTGACTGACTACAGCTAACTGATTGACTACAGCTAACTGACTGACTACAGCTAACTGACTGACTACATCTAACTGTCTGACTTCATCTACCTGACTGACTGAAACTAACTGACTGACTACAGCTAACTGATTGACTTCAGCTAACTGACTGACTACAGCTAACTGACTGACGACAACTACCTGACTGACTACAGCTAACTGACTGACAACAACTAACTGACAGACTACAGCTAACTGACTGATTACAACTAACTGTCTGACTACATTTAACTGACTGACTGAAACTAACTGACTGACTACAGCTAACTGACTGACTGAAACTAACTGACTGACTACAGCTAACTGACTGGCTACAGCTAACTGACTGACTACAACTAACTGACTGACTACAAATAACTGACTGACTTAAGCTAACTGACTGATTACAACTAACTGTCTGACTACATTTAACTGACTGGCTGAAACTAACTGACTGACTACAGCTAACTGACTGGCTACAGCTAACTGACTGACTACAACTAACTGACTGACTACAAATAACTGACTGACGACAGCTAACTGACTGACTACAGCTACCTGACTGACTACAACTAACTGACTGACTACAACTATCTGACTGATGGAATGACTGCAGCTAACTAACTGACTACAGCTAACTGACTGACTCCAGCTAACGGACTGACTAAAACTAACTGACTGACTACAACTATCTGACTGATAAAATGACTAAAGCTAACTAACTGACTACAGCTAACTGACTGACTACAGCTAACTGACTGACTACAACTAACTGACCGACTACAGCTTACTGACTGACAACAGGTAGCTGACTGACTACCACTAACTGACTGACTACACCTAACTGAATGACTACAACTAACTGACTGACTACAGCTGACTGACTGACTACAACTAACTGACTGACTACTAACTGACTGACTACAACTATATGACTGACTACAGCTAACTGACTGACCACAGCTAACTGACTGACTACAGCTAACTGACTGACTACAACTAACTTTCCGACTACAGCTAACTGACTGACTACAGCTAACTGACTAACTACACATGTTCTTAAAACACCAAAAGATGTCTTTACAAAATAATTGCACAGTTGACATTCACTTATAGTAAAATTATGGTCATAGTCTTTCCAGATGTGCTGACTGTTTTCCGATAGTAACGTGGCTGTTTCAAGACACTTCTTATTTTGCCTCCTTTTTGCGTTCTGGTATTCGTAAGTACCACTTCCTACAAAATATAGTTGAAACAGATCATTAACATCATTCGAACAGTTCAGTGCATTCCAATTTGAACTTGTATCTGATTATTCTTGGCAGAGTTGTAAATAGAAATGTAGCATAACGTTTTTTAAGGTGTGATGATAGTGTAGGATAAGTAATATAATAGTATTACTCTCTAGAATGTGTGAGGTCACAGTGACATTGAAGTACACTGGTATCACTCGATAGTCACGGCTGTGTGAGGTCAAAGTCACAGAGAAGTACACTGGTATCACTCGATAGTCACGGCTGTGTGAGGTCACAGTGACAGAGAAGTACACTGGTATCACTCGATAGTCACGGCTGTGTGAGGTCACATTGACAGAGAAGTACACTGGTATCACTCGATAGTCACCACGGCTGTGTGAGGTCACAGTGACAGAGAAGTACACCGGTATCACTCGATAGTCACCACGGCTGTGTGAGGTCACATTGACAGAGAAGTACACTGGTATCACTCGATAGTTACGGCTGCAAAAGTATCTGAACTGAAATAGAACAATCAGACCTTACTGTGCCACCCCGCTGTGTGAGGTCACAGTGACAGAGAAGTACACTGGTATCACTCGATAGTCACCACGGCTGTGTGAGGTCACATTGACAGAGAAGTACACTGGTATCACTCGATAGTCACGGCTGCAAAAGTATCTGAACTGAAATAGAACAATCAGACCTTACTGTGCCACCCCGCTGTGTGAGGTCACAGTGAAAGAGAAGTACACTGGTATCACTCGATAGTCACGGCTGTGTGAGATCACATTGATAGAGAAGTACACTGGTACCACTCGATAGTCACGGCTGTGTGAGGTCACAGTGACAGAGAAGTACACTGGTATCACTTGATAGTCACGGCTGTGTGAGGTCACAGTGACAGAGATGTACACTGTTATCACTCGATAGTCACGGCTGCAAAAGTATCTGAACTGAAATAGAACAGTCAGACCTTACTGTGCCACCCTGCTGTGTGACTAATAGTGCTAACAATTCAACAAACTCAACTTCAACTTTAGTGAATAAATAAAGCTGTTGAATACAATTAATACACCCTTTTTATTTACTTCTATCTAAATTTTGTAATTATTGGTGAGTGTTGGAAGATGGTGTAAATGGAGAAGTATATTTACAGCTGATGATTTTAAAATATTTGAGTATATGTCTTCCACAAGTTTCCTGGCACTAGTCTTTAACTATCCTGGATATTTACTGAACATTATTGTCATCAACAAAATGTTTCTTTTGACTGCTCACATAGATCACCGGAATGAGTCTTGTATTACTCATCTTTTTGAACACTTGTAGTGACAAACTTCTCTCTTGCTGAAAGTCTGGTCTGTTCATCATGTGATGTATTCTTTCCAGAACATTGTCTCCATTACAGCTGCTCTTAACGCATCACGATTCTGGGCAAGTCGACCTGCATCAGCCAAAGACAAGTTCAGACTCTCTGTGATGTCCTGAGTCCACGGTTGTCTTGGTCGACCCCTTCCCCTTTTTCCAGGGACCATGCCTTCCATCACTTTTTTTTCCAGACTATTATGTCTTTTTATATGACCAAAAAATTTCAGCTTCCTTATTGCGATGTTATTTAGGAGCCAATTTTCCTCTATGTTTAGTTCGTGCAGTACTTCTCTGTTGGCCTCTTTTTTCTGTCCAGGGTATTCTCAACATCCTTCTGTAGCATTTCATTTCGAATGATGTAACCTTTTTTGCAACTGTTTTATTGAGTGTCCAAGTCTCACAGCCGTATGTTGCCACTGGGAATATATATTCTCTGATCAGTTGTAACTTTGTTTCTTTGCTTGTGCCTTGCCATAGGTTTTTCATCTGTATTAGTTTATGTGAAGCAATTGCAAGTCGTCTTTTAATTTATACTGCACAGTCGCCAGAGCTGTTGATGATTGATCCTAAGTATTCAAATTCATAAACACTTTCCAGGTCTTTGTTATCAATTTCAATTTCTGGTTTGGCCTTTACTTTGTCTGTTGTCAATACTTTGGTCTTCTTGGCGGTTAGATATAGATTCTGGGACTCGCTGTGTTTTTTGGGGGACATAATTAATTGCTCAAGTCCTTCTGGGTTGGTCGATAGGAGGACTGTGTCGTCAGTATTTCTGATTTTCGGGATCTGGTACCCGCCGATGTTAAATGAGTCAAACTCTGTGTTCGTGGTCATCTCTTACGTTTCTCATGATATTCTCGGCATAAATGTTAAACAGGTAAGGGGAAAGGGTACAGCCTTGTCTTACTCCTTTCTGTACTTTAAACCATTCTGATGTTTCCCCCTCTATTCTTACGGCTGCCTGTTGTTCTTGGTACAGCAGTGCGATGAGTTGGATAAGGTGGTTTGGAAATCCCATATTTTCCATAATAGTCCATAACTGCTGATGTTATACACAGTCGAAAGCTTTGTCGTAATCTATGAAACAAAATGGTCTGTTACCCACCCAATGACTGAGCAAGACTAAAGGTCTGTAAAGCTTCAACCACTGTGCTCCTTTGAAGTTAAAGGCAGCGGGAGTGAATAACTTAGGACTTCAGCTCGAAGACTCAGATATGAACCTGGAACAAGGAGTAATATGTGGCTATTCTGTGGCATGGAGCTCACATATTCCCTATTGTTCATAAGGCGAGTTTGTCTCAGCGTATGCGTGTAGGATGGATGATACATGGTTCATGAGGTGAGTTTGTCTCAGTGCATGCATGTAGGATGGATGATATATGGTTCATGAGGTGAGTTTGACTCAGTGCATGCGTGTAGGATGGATGATATATGGTTCATGAGGTGAGTTTGTCTCAGTGCATGGGTAATGGATGGAGGATATATGGTTCAGTACAAGCCAGATATAGCATAATAAGACAAGTGTCTACTTGCAGAACATTTTCACATAATATAATACATAAATAAATCAAATAATATAATACATAAATAAATCAAATAATATAATACATAAATAAATCAAATAATATAATACATAAATAAATCAAATAATATAATACATAAATAATTCAAATAAAATAATACATAAATAAATCAAATATTATAATACATAAATAATTAAATAATATAAATACATAAATAAATCAAATAATATAATACATAAATAAATCAAACAATATAGTACATAAATAAATCAAATAATATAACGCATAAATAAATCAAATAATATAATACATAAATAAATCAAATAATAGAATACATAAATAAATCAAATAATATGATTACATGGGTATGATGCAACCTTTTCCTTCCACCTAAGCATGCCAAGTCAATTATGTACTTGCTGGTGGGTTATAGTATCCCAGATAAGGACTAGCATGGTTATATAGCCCTGACAAGGACTGGTTAGGTAATGACTGGGGGTTATATTGCGAGTTTCAATTTTCATCAAACATACCCGTATAGACAAATGTTAAGTCTGATAGATTCAAGTTTTAAACAAAACCTGAAATAAAATGAAATTATTCATACAAATATCTTTAGTAATCCTACATACCCTTTAGAATGGATGTAAGCTCAGTGTAGGACTAGTTTGTAGTGAAGTATGTGTGACCTACATTCAGATAGGACAGTATTAGTCTTGGCAGCTACTTTTCTTCCTCAGTCTCTCACTCTGGAGGTTTGGTGTTTGTGTGTTTGTTGTTTAAACTAGCGCTGCTTCTTTATATAGTGTGAGCGTGGGCGTATCGAAGAGCTTACTTGGTGTGGTACATTTTTGTCCTCAAGAATCTATCCTTCTGAGTGAATGTATGCATGTATCCTACAGATTTTTGTCCTCAAGAGTCCATCCTTCTGAGTGAATGTATGCATGTATCCTACAGATTTTTGTCCTCAAGAGTCCATCCTTCTGAGTGAATGTATGCATGTATCCTACAGATTTTTGTCCTCAAGAGTCCATCCTTCTGAGTGAATGTATGCATGTATCCTACAGATTTTTGTCCTCAAGAGTCCATCCTTCTGAGTGAATGTATGCATGTATCCTACAGATTTTTTCCTCCACACTAAACACTTCTATCTGTCCCTTTCTTATACTCCTACTTTTATTTTCCTGATGGAGAGCTTCCATGTCATATGTTAATTGTTAATTGAAATCAGTTAAGGCATGTATTTATAATTTATTTGGATTTTCTAACGTCTTCTTCCTCGTTCGTCCTGAAAAGGACGTTGGTTGCGTTGTGTCCGTTTACAGTGAAGCTACGATATTTGTGCCTTTTGGCCGATACATCTGACTTCAGCACGGTATTTTTTAGGACCGGGTTTGCCTTACCTCTTCGATCCCTACTCTCTCAGAAACACAAACATCCATCCACCAGGGACATAAATTGTACACTTAACTCAGTAAACCCAGGCACAGCAGTTCATAACCATCAATCACCTTCCTCAGTTGACATGCATGTATCTAGAAAAGCTACACTTAAGCCCACCTCCCACGCTAATCTTTATGACCAAATGCATCCCCCACTACCCACACGACAGACACGCTAGCTGATAACTGCATAACATACACCACTGGACAGATGGAAATACTGGACTACAAGTAACACCCATTCACTTAATCACAACGCAGGAACTAAAACTGTTTTTAAAACACATTTGCAGTGTAACATTCGACCTGACGCGTTCTCATCACAAGCAATGTTAAACAGACAATGTAAAAAAACAAATTTAACATCTAAAAGTGACAGTTCTACGCTAATACTCTGTGAGACTGTCTTTTATCTCAGGTCAAAGAACACTAAAGTGCTTGCGAAGAGAACGCGTCAGGTCGAATGTTACACTGCAAATGTGTTTTAAAAACACTGTCCCGAAGAGATTAATTTTCTACATTGACTGTGGTTGAAGTAAAAATATTGCTTTTTGTTTGGAAATGACTGTATTTTAATATTATGATTTTGTGGAATATAGCCTATGTATTGGTTGCCCCTATCAAAGGTTTTGTGTGCTGGGTGAGTTGGATCTTTTGCCACTTTTGCTCAGTAGCTGAATTTCAGCATTTTTCTCCTTAGCTCAAGGGGTATAATGCACAGCGCTACTTCTAATGCCTCTGATAGTGTTCCCTTTGAGGCACCTGCTATTATTGACAGTGCCTGGATTTGGACTGCATCAAATTTTTTCTTATTTCTCGGATCGGCTGATTGTTGCGCTACGGGTTTTTTTATATTTATAATTATATTATGTTCATAAGTGGTACTCATCTGGTTCTACTGGCCAAGAAACTGTTAGGGGTATCACAATACCACTGCACACAATCCACACCAAACTGTCATATTCAAGTAGTTGAAATCGAAGTGGAAACGATTCACAAATGTTTAATAAAATATATATGTCTCACTCAGCAAATGTCGAAGAGTATGAATGCTAATTGTACCTGTATCAAACTGGTAGTACATACGACGAATGAATCCTCTCTCACGTCCATCTCTGCTGGTCCCAAGATTGATGCCAAACTCCACAGTCTCAGCCTTGTTGATTCATCCATTGCAGTGTCATTATCTAGCAGGCGATCAATAATTGCCCTTATTATCTCTCCTTTATCTATGTCCAGTGCCCCTACTATGGGGGCTCTTGAAGCCAGTCTGTCAGTTCTCTCATTGACACGTACCACTGCATGACCAGGACAATAAATCCACACCAGCCCCTGAAGACTTGAGGATTCTATTGATGTTTTCCATTCCTGCCGCAGCCATCCGTTCTGAACTTTCTGAAGCATGGCCTGAGAGTCTGACAACATAACTGCTCTGGTTGATGGAGTTTCAGACAGCCACCTGAGTGCTGCAGTAACTACCTCTGCCTCTTTTCTCACGCTGGAGGTTGTTGTCGCATAGGCTCCATGCTGTTCAGCAACGACCCTGCCATTTTTTCTCGCAGAGAAGCCCCATCCTGATTTCTCACTACTCACTACAGACCTTTCAGGGTGTTATCAGCCCCAGCAGGATCACATATCAGCTGATTAATCTCCAGCTCTGCTTTTTCATTCCCCATAGCTCTGCACTCTCTTCCAAGGCTAATGATGATCTGCTGGTAGTTTATCCAGTCCTCCCCTGACTTAGTCCACTTTTTGACTTTGGATATATTTTCAACCCTGGTCACCTGACCAATCGTAGCCTCTGCCTGTGCTATCCATGACATCCCTCTCTTTATTCTTTCTCCTTTGATGTCAACTACGGTCTCATGTCTCATTTTATCGGAGGTTACTGTTGCGTAGCAAAATGTGTTGTTGTGTATAAATGTTCTGTGGATGATGTCACATTTGCCACACAACGTTGAGGGTGTTGTCTTTCATCTGCTTCTCTCAAAGGTATTATAATCCTGGCTTTTGCAGAGTAGTGTGCCACCCTCAGACACCAGGGATGATGAGGCAAGATCTTATGGTGTCGTGGTCTGGTGTATGTGTGACGTGTTTATGAAGTCGAGTATCAGATAAGGACGTCACATCAATTCATAAACGTATAAAGTCAATAAATGGTTGATCTGCAAGTGATGTTGTTGGTAATATATATTGTACGCCACAATGACAAAGCATGGACATCGTTATGCAGAAAAACATCACAGGTATATTCACAACAGTCATTGTATCATCGAAGTAGTCGATTCCACAGGCACAGCAGACAGCATAATATTAATGTACATTATATGCCTTTTAGGATATCGTGACAAGCTGTACATGTAGTCAGGTAGTAAACTTCCCCTTTCCATAAGAGCTAGTAGATATCAACTAGGAGATTAAATATGGTCTCCTCGATTTGGCCTCAACAAGACAGGCATGTCTTTTGAGCGCCACATTATCGTCCTCTATGTTCCTTATACAGCAAAGGTATCAAACCTAGATCCATCAACAAAGTTCAGGAAGCAAATAGTCCGTAGGACAGGCATCAATCGATGCGTGACAATCTAAGTGGATCATGAGCTGTGCAAACTAGTCATATCGTAGACTTTAGAATAAGGCAGGCTAAGCAAAAGTCAACATCACAAGATGGCGATAAAGTTACTCAGCAAAAAAGAATTTAGTTACCTGTTCATAAGGAATCACATAATCACATATGCCTCCAGGCATTAGGAATAACGTAGAGATATATCATCTCAAAAAAAAAAGGAACAACAATCATGAGGACTCCTTCCTGAATAAACTAAGCGAAGACTAGCACATAGCTACGTCTCGCCTTCACAACTTCTCAGCACAGACTCCACTGGGCGGAAATCGTTTAAACCACGCCACAAAAAGGGACATGCGCAGAACACGCGAATCGAATACAACTCAGCCAGATTTACGAAACGAAGAATGTTCTACGATGTTCGACTTAAGACCTATTACCTTAAAAGGAAATGAATCTTGAAACATTGCGATTGCCAACTGTTTTCAAAGAACTGACGATCTGAGCGCTCCATATATGGTCGTGACTCAAAATCGTTCACACAACTATCGGCAACCCTAGCTATCAAGATAAGACAACTTCTTGACGATAGCTATCAAGATTAGACGACTGTAGAAATAAAAGTGACTACAATTCCATGAGTTCCTTCCCATGCATTAAAAAATGAATATAGTCAGAATGCATTGTCAGAATAAGTTGCGACAAGATTTTAGCAGCAACATTACCGCCACCTCCCGATAAAAAAAAATGTGCAACATTTTTTTTTTATATCCAAGAGTAAAACCAAAAACGGTTAAACAACGCACGAATTATGCGGGGATAAGTAATTGCACTGCCTAATATGAGGCTAAATTGACACATAAAGTGTCTGGTGAGAATATTTCTCAACAGATAAAAAATCTGATTTAAAAAATATATCGGGGAGGTGCCACCAACACACATTACGCTTGCATGAAAATACAATATAAATATGCAAGTTCATATCATTATAATCAAATAGCAGTGTCATAATCTAATACCGCTTAGAATGGATGTACACATCTGATATTGAATGTTAAATATTACATTATCTAAATGTTTAATATTACCATTACACAATGAAATTAAATATAAATGACGATCCAGGACACATCTCCTGTCGTTCCAAAGAAACTGAACAATGTGGAACTCTCCATGTTTGACAATAGAAAGGTAGCTTCTCAGATCAACAATAACGTGCTGAGAAAAAACAAACAATATAATTCTATTTAATAGCCATCATGTTTCATACTATACAATACATTATTATTAATAATTGTGACCGAGTGAACTTTCGGCCCTTATATTAACTACTCAGTCTTCTTCTTATACTAAAGATGGGAACAGAAGAAGATGATAACAAAGCACAATAGTATGTGTTCACCTAAAGTGAGGACAGATGTGCTAATGTATTGTAGTAATATAGGTGTGTTATGGTTCTGTCGTATATATAGAAATAGAACAGAAGTATTAGTTGGAATCATGTGGGCATCTAGACAGAATGTCAGCCATCACATTATCCGACCCACGGATAGCTCGTACCGTGAAGTGAAAAGGTTGAAGAGCAATAGCATATCGAGTGGATCTCGAACTCTTCAAGTTCTTAGTCTGAATAGCTGTAAGAGCTTTCTGATCAGTTTCTAGAATGAAATGTGCGCCCAGGAGGAATCTTTGTAGTTTGAGAATAGACCAAACCATAGCTAACAATTCACGGTCTAAAACCGAGTAGTTCCTCTCTGCCGCATTTAGTTTCCTAGAAATGTACATGACAGGATGCAGAGTTTCAGCATATTCCTGCATAAGTGCTGCTCCGATCCCAGTGGATGAAGCATCACTTCGAAGAACAAAAGTTCTATCAAGAGTAGGTAATCTTAGGATGGGAGGAGAAGAAAATATACTTTTAATCTGGTCTAAGGAAAATTGACATTCCTGAGACCAACGAATCAGATTAGGCGACCCTTTCTTCAACAACGTTGACAGAGGTGCCATTATCGAAGATAGATTCGGAATAAATCTCCCATAGAATTGAATTAAACCCAAGAGACTCCGGACTTGTTTCTTCGTCTTAGGTACAGAAATGTTCAATATTTTCGAAGTATTGTGGTCTTCTGTCTTCAAGAGACCATGACCAACACGATGACCCAAGAAAGAAATTTCACCAAAACCAATATAAGCTTTAGAAGGTTTTGCTGTCAGATTATACTCACGTAGAGTAGACAGTAGGTCATATAAACCCAGATAGTGATCTTCCCAAGAATCACTGAAGAGACAGATATCATCTAAGTAAGCGATGACATCTGAACGATGAGAAAGTATTCGACGCATCATTCGAACGAAAGTAGCAGGGGCGTTCATAAGACCGAAAGGCATTACATTCCATTGAAATAAACCCCTAGGTGTAGAGAAAGCAGTCAGAGGTTTGGCATGATCTGCTAAAGGCACTTGCCAATAACCTTTTGACAAGTCAAGTTTAGTGAAGAATCTAGAATTAGAAAGTCTACTAAGTAGATCCTCTAGTAAAGGCATAGGTTCAGCATCGAACTTTGTGACTTGATTTAATTTGCGATAATCAACGCAAATTCGTATGTTCTTATCTTTCTTCCGAACAATAACCATGGAAGAAGAATATGGAGAAGTCGATGGTTCAATTATGTTTAATTGGATCATTTCATCCAATTCCTTTTCCACTTGTGACTGAAAGTGTATAGGGATAGGATACGCCTAACCCTAATAGGATTACTGTCGGTAAGAATTATGTTATGTTCTATGACATTCGTGATACCAGGGATGTCGGTTAGAACATCCTTAAATGTCTGTAACATCGACAAGACTTGACGATGTTCGACTTAAGACCTATTACCTTAAAAGGAAATGAATCTTGAAACATTGCGATTGCCAACTGCTTTCAAAGAACTGACGATCTGAGCGCTCCATATATGGTCGTGACTCAAAATCGTTCACACAACTATCGGCAACCCTAGCTATCAAGATAAGACAACTTCTTGACGATAGCTATCAAGATTAGACGACTGTAGAAATAAAAGTGACTACAATTCCATGAGTTCCTTCCCATGCATTAAAAAATGAATATAGTCAGAATGCATTGTCAGAATAAGTTGCGACAAGATTTTAGCAGCAACAGTTACCCGCATATAGGCTTTTGCCTGGGCCATTGCATATTGTGACGTGTAATGGAAAAAATAGCCTACCGTAATCTGACATCTTATTGTAACCTTATAGCTGCTCTCTGATTTGTTAGCGAAAACATGCATTATACCAACTGTCTTTAATTCTGCAAGCTCACTACTATCTTCGTGATCTGTCAGTCATAACAAGAACCAAATCACGCTTTGGTTTACTTCATTCCACTCACGCTAGCTCATCTGTCAATTACATAATACTCGACAGATATACAGCACGTGAGAAAGGCGAAACTGACCATTTGAAGCTTGTCCAGGGAAAGTCTAGAAATCCTTAGTTTCCTTTGATCTTGGAACAGGCATTCTACAGAGAAAACCGCTAGGAACAAGAAAGTCTTTTGATGTTGGTCATCACTCCAGCCGAGAACTGCTGGAAGGACCGAAACGTAAGCTTTTCATCTTTCATCTTTGCTTCTGAATTTGTGTCTCACACTGGAGCGCGAAGTAACGCTATTGGAGATGAAAAGGCATATACTGATATATATATATATATATATATATATATATATATATATATATATATATATATATATATATATATATAGCGAGAGAGAGGGAGAGAGAGAGAGAGAGAGAGAGTGGTAGCATGTTCATATATATGATTTATCGTATTTTTTGCAGGCCTGATCAAAGTGGACGAATAAGTGGTCTTTTTTTTAATGTGTTTTTCCTTACTCCATGTCATGCTAGAAGTGCATACTAGTCGATTTTCGGTGCGACTGTAATCTAAATACTAGACTTACTAACCAGTGCTAGGTTTTTTAGAACAGTGACTACAGCCCTTTATGATTCATATTATTTCCAGGATTTATCGTGGACCTCAGCGTATACGACGTTCACCTCATATTTTTTTGATGAACTGGGGTCAATTCGTATCCTCGACAGCTTGGATAATACATTAATCAATGGTGTAATAGCGATTATTATATTCATGGAATAAATTTACCAAGGGATACCACAGACCTATGAGAAGAGTACCAATAGGTAAGAGTGAGAAAAGTGGCCACAGAATGAGATAGAGTGTGTGATGAATTTATGTTGCTAGTAGCTATTGTTAATTTTTAGTGGTTGGTGTTGTTTTCTTGACTTGGTTTTGTATTTGTACCATTTCTGTATTCTATCACTATTGCTAACCTTCAACCTTTTGGGTTAATATTTGTTTGATTCTTTGTTTTCCCTTCGTACGGTGAAGGCGCCCCATGTTTCTTTACTTCTTCTATCTGTAAATGATGTTCTTGATATCTTTTGGTTAATTGATAAGGTAAAACAGTTTAGTGATAATAAACAACAAGAAAACTTAACTTTGTGTGTTGGTCAGACACATACCCATTTATCCTTAGTATTTCGCGTCTGTGTATCTTGTTGTCACATAATTGTGTGTGTGTAGAGTAACCTGTTCTTTCATTAGATAGGGAGGCAAAGACTGTCTTATAACAAAGCAGTTGTACGGATAGGCTGGATGATAAACAACTACTCACTCCAGAGACATATCATTCCCTCAACCTACCACATGTGAAACTTATTTCTATACATTCTTGTGTATCAGTCAACCATTACTCTGTACCTAGAATGGGCCCAATGAACCCATAAACCTACCGTATGACACACATCTGGACCTAATCGATGGCAATCCAAGCACGTATCTCATTGTCACAATGGGGGTATGACGCGTACAGCTCAAAACTAGTCGCAGCCCTTCATTTTGAATGTGTTCCAGTCATTCACATTGTGACACTAACAGCGCGAGTATTCCTAGACCATTCTCTATTACTGAATTTACGAGCTGATAATACAGGAGAAACAGTAGTGATCTACACTCAAGATCTCAGGTATTTGTTGACTCATATGAACCCTCTGTAATAGATGTTAAGCACAGATTAGACTGGAATTGGTATATTCCTGGATTTATGCTTCAACTAACAAACTAATTTATATCACTGCGATAATGCACTTTCTTACATTCCACATAATTCCAACTTAAACTTGTAACAGATTCGGCTCGCCATATAAATCACCATGCTTTTTTTGATCGGCTGCTGCAAGCTCCTGCGTTTTCATTGGCTGATCCAGTTATCCCTTCGTTCATTCATAAACGAAGCGTGTGTATACATATTATGCTACAATGACAAACTCAGTGAAGAACAAGCAGGATTTCGTGCAGGAAGATAATGTACAGACCAGACAGCAACACTCAGACTCATCATAGAACAATCAAATGAGTGGCAGACCCACTTTATCAATTTTGTGGACTTCGAAAAAGCTTTCGATATAGCGTAATGTGTTATGAAAAATCCTGAGACATTATGGAATCCCAAAGAAATTCATTACAATCACCCAAGATTTCTACCGGGAGCCCTTATGCACAGTAGTACGCAAAGGAAAACTATCAGAGCCCCTCACAGTGCACAGTGGGGTCAGACAGGGATGCCTATTATTATCAACAAATTTTCTCATGGTCATAGACTGTGTTACGAGACAGACAACAGAGGGAGAGTGTTACGCACATAATTTTTCCGAAGATATTGTGTAAATTATTTTCTAAAGACATTGTATAATTAACTTGTCTGAATTGTACACTTGAAATTTTTTTATGATCTAAGACTATCTGTTTATCTATGGGTACATTTTACTATGGAGGTTAACTTCTCTTGTTGGTTGACGCGTTGGTTATCGTATTTTGTGTCTTGACTCGCTGATTAATTTTTTCGAACGATGTCTCCTTATACGGTAGTATCGGTCAACTGTTTCTTGGAATGATTGAAACTAGTGTTGAGGTTTTCCATATAAGGCGTGATTTCTGAACATAGCTTTGTTGAAATGGTTCCTTTATCGTTTCGTTGTGAGTGTTAGTCAGATGTATGCGTTCTGCGCATGTCCCAACTTTAAGAGAGTTAGAATCGTTTTCCGCCCAGGGATTCGATGAGAAGTTCTGAGCCGAGCAGGACGCTATGCGCGTCTCTGTGATTTGTTAATAGGGAATTAGGAATCCTTTTGTGAGTTAGTGTAGCTAACAAGGTCCTTCCCTTGATGATTCAAAAAACGCCTGGAGGCGTGTGTTTTGTGGTGTTGATTTCAAAACAAGGTAATACCTCATTTATGTTTCAAATCTATAATTTAACATTATGTTGACAATGGTCGATCTCTGCTCGCTCACGTATTACAGTGATAGAGGTTCTTCTACTAGAAGTCACACCCCAGGTATCTTCATACCTGTGATTTATATGTACACGGGATATGCTAAGCCCGAAGAACAGTTCTACGTCCTATGAACATCGCTATGTCAGCGATTGCACCTTTGTCGAGGGTTAGACTTAGGAATGTTATAAAGGTCAGCTGACCTGTACTCCATGTATGCCATTCTCGTGCGAACAGTAATGGACTTATTTTGTACATCTGATCTTCTAGTATCAGAGAGGAGTATTGATATTTATGAATATTTATGAGATGAAGCTGAGGCTATCGTCAGCTAGGATTATCTGTATCAACTTGGAGAATGTATGCAGATCCATGAATTCAACTTTAGTATGCTGAATATATTAAACTATTGATGTCTATGACTTTGTAACGTACCTGTCATTTGTGGCGTCCAAATAAATGATGAAACGTCAAAGCAGTTCACCTTTTTTATGACTTCACATGTCATACTTCATATGCTGTAACTCTGAACTACATCACTAATATATAAACAGCAACAACAACAAAAACCAGATAAGACACCCTACATCTTCAACTATAATATACCTGGTGTCGATAGGGGTGGTATTTTGACAGAGCTAAAGATTTTCAACGTACTTGGACTTATACTTGCAACGTCCATAGCGGCTTTATCATCATTGAGAAGACAGCCTTAAATCTACCCTTATCAGAGAGAAAGCTGGAATACAGTGGACATTTAACAAACAACTTATCTCAAATGTGAAGTCAGTCTTGCTGCATGACTCAGAGACATGAAATGTCTCAAAGAGTGTCACCTCCAAGCTGCAGACATTTGTAAATAGTTGTCACCGACGGATCCTCCGTATAAGATTGCCATACGTTATAAAACATATAGAGAAAATGAAAAGATCTCTGGCAACAGCCAATACAAACAGAAATTAAGGTAACAAAGTGGGTATGGATAGGACATACACTCAGAAGAGAAAAATAAAGCATAGCCAGAGTTGCCCTTGACTGGAACTCACAGGGAAAACGAAGAGGGAGGAGGCCAAAGAGAACTTGGAGAAGAACTGTTGAAGAGGAGGCTAGGGAAATCGGAATGACTTAGGCACAGCTGAAAAAGACAGCCCAGAATAGAAATCGATGGAGAGCAACTGTTTCTGCCTATGTTCCACAGGGAACGAAAAGGAATGATGAAGTTGATTTTGGTATTAAAGTTCTTAACAGAATGGAATAGGCTCCTACAGCAGACCATGGACCTCGAGGTCCATCAAGAACTAGAAAATGTCACGCTAAGATGTGCGTCTGTGCAAAAACAATCTCTCAGGCACCTTAGACGTATATTTCACTTAGCTAGAGATTCTTTTCAAGGACTGTCAAAACCCAGCCCTGTGATAATTTTGAGTAAGGCCCCATTTTCAGTGTTACCTTTTATAGTCATTGCAGAAAACAATTTCATCACATTAGAAGAGCAGTACAGAAAAAAACTTTTATTTATTTTAGATAGGAACCACAATTTAAGAAAGATGGACTCCCCACAGAAAGTGAACTGTTTTGGATCGGTGTACTCCCAGAAAAGGAATTTAAATAGCTCGCCGCATATGCCTTAACGTGTGTAATAATCCCAGTGAGTAATGCCGTAGATGAGAGCATATTCTCTCTTGTACCATCATTTAAGATAAAAGCAAGAAACAGAATGCAGCTGCACCTGCTTGACGCTATTGTAAAAAATAGAGCCTAGCTGTTGTTTTCGAATAAATGTTGTAAGGACTTCACTGCATCGTCAAAAATGTTAAAACACTATACTTCTGACTAGTGGCGTACTAAGGGTGTGCGAGGGGGCGGTACGCCCTGAGTGATAGCCAGGATGAGGGTGTCATAGGACTCTATTATAATAGTACTTACTGCTAAATGTGCACTTGTAAGCGTGTGTATGGGGTGGGGGTGGGGGGGGGGTGTTTGCAAGAAATATGATCCGCCCTTTGTGTTAATAGACACCTCTGCTTCTGGTAAATTAAATGGCGAAGGTTCCAGCGGTGACGTCACTGATAACCTCGATCTGGCGATTTATTTTTGCGAGTATGGATAATCTTTTTAAATAGTTTGGGTGGGAGCCGCGCTGGTGTAATGGTACAACGTTGTACTGGCGACCACGTTTTCAAGGTTCAAGCCCGGGCGTCGGCGCTTGAAGAAGTGTCAACGACCGGGACTTTGACTGAATAATCTGAACGTCTCCTGAAATAAACCATCTGTGGATGGGAAGGAGCGAAGCTCCTGACCGGGTTGGAAGGAAAGACCTCAGGTTTCCCAGCCTCGCAATGACATGTCATTGGGCCGAAGGGCTCAAAGCCCAAGTGTCGCTGGTTAAGGGAAAAAAAAAAGTAGTTTGGGTTTTTCTTTTTTCAAAAGTGTTTAGCTTTTTTGTTAAATTGTTTGACTTTTTTTTTCACAGTTTTCATCTGACAAATCTGCCTAGAACTGAGTTTTTTAGTTCGTTTGGTTTTTTTTTTTTTTTTTTTGTCATGCCGAGCTGTCATTTCCTTCATTAGTTGAAGAACGCCACCTTGATTAGGGTGACAATGCGACAAAATTTTGTCGGCTTTTCACATGAAAATTTAGCATCCTGCTGGCTTTTTTTTTTTTTCAAATTCCATTTGTCCGGCTTTAAAAAAATATAATAAAAAAAATAAAAAAAAAATAAAAAGAAGAAGAAAATCGATTTTTTTCCCTTGGATCTTACATGCAAAAATCTCTAAAGGAATTTAATTGTTTTGGCTGGATGACATTTTTAAAAGTTCCAACACGTTATGGCCTCCATTAAATATTTAATTAATAAGAACATGAAAATTGATGACAAAAACCCATTGATCAATTGACAGTCTTATCAGTTATGTCAAATCAAGTCTGAATGATAATCCTTATGTTTCAACAACTGGGCATATGAAAAGTCATCAAGGTAAATGGTGAGAAACTGAATGTTGTGAACAGGTTCACATACCTTGGTAGTACACTATCCCAGAACATCGTCATTGATGATGAGGTGAACACCAGGATCTCCAAAGCCAGCAGCACATTTGGCAGACTATACACCAACGTTTGGCATCGAAGTGGCATTAGTCTACAGACAAAGCTGAAGGTATACAGAGCTGCGGTGCTTCCAGTGCTGCTTTATGCATGTGAAACATGGACTGTATACAGGCGCCACGTAAAAAAGCTCAACCACTTCCATACAGTCTGTCTCAGGAAGATAATGAACATCAAATGGCAAGACAAGATCCCAGATACCGCCGTTCTTGACAGAGCTGGTATCCCTAGCATCGATACTATTCTGATGCAGTCACAGATTCGCTGGGCAGGTTATGTAGTCTGCATGCCAGACCATCGACTGCCAAAGATACTCTTTTATGGTGAGATGCAGAAGGGTAGACGCTCCCATGGTGGCCAGAAAAAGCGCTTCAAAGACACGCTTAAGGCTTCATTAAAAACCTTTGACATAAACCCAGACACATGGGAAGCTGCTGCGCAAGACCGAACTGCTTGGCGCACATCTCTTCGTAAAGGTGCAGTGGCATGCGAATCATCCAGAAGAGCAGCAGCGGAACAGCGGAGACAAGCTAGAAAAGATCGTGAAATAAAACCTTCACATGAAGCAAACATTCCCTGCCCACACTGTCCGAGATCCTTCCAGGCCCGCATCGGGCTCATCAGTCACCTTCGTACTCATAGACTATCCTAACATCCTAATAATTGGATGAACAGAGTGGTCTTCATCACTTGTGATGGACGAACAACAAACATATGAAAAATGGACCAAATTCTTTGAACATTCAAGAAATGTAGAGTTATATTCGGAACTACTGTCAATTGCTCTTTTTTTTTTTTTTTTTTTTTTGGTACTGTTTCAAAACATGATGCTAATATTGAGAGGCTATTTTATGTCTGAACTTGTCTTTGGCTGATGCAGGTCGACTTGCCCAGAATCGTGATGCGTTCAGAGCAGCTGTAATGGAGACAACGTTCTGGAAAGAATATGTCACATGATGATTTTATGTTCATGGAAAGTCAGTGAACAAAGGACAGAAACAAATTCACTGTTGAATGTATAAAAGGAATATTACAAGTTCAATACAATTATAAGAATGTTACATGTACAGATTTCCATGAGCATTTAGTTGGAGTGAAAAGTACAATGTTAAAGACTGAATATTTAGTGATGATGAAACAATAATGCTTGATGGAAAAAAAATTATTAAAACATTTTAAAAAAAATTCGTTGAAGTATTCCTGTATATTTTATCATGATTCTGTACACATATGTATTACATTAGTAAAATTAACGCGTCCTCCTATGTATACTGTGTCCTGCTTTGTCCCTTTTAAGTCAAACATCAGAAAAGTTGCACTTTAAAAAAGAAAATAATTTGGTTACCCTAACCAAGATCAACTTTCGGTTTTCGCCCACAGTAGCCCAAAAATAGCCCAAAGTAGACTAAAACGCCTAAGGTAGCCTAAGGTGTCCAGACGTAGCCCAAAAGTAAAAATCTAGGTGTATCTAGTTGTTTTGTAAGGTACAATCTAGATTTTCAAAATTCAAGGTGGCAACACTGCTGACGACACAGATTTAAAAATTAGGATGTGAACATTATTCTGATTCTGCGTTACAACCGACTGTTGTGTATTTCACCAACTTGCATTAGCCCCAGAGGTAATTGAGAATCATGTTTTATAAATCTTTCATTCGAGGCAAAGAGATTATGGAAGCATAGTCTATGAGTTTGAAGCACATAGTCACAAGATCAAATTCGGGTAAATGAGAAGAATAATTTTCCCCACAGTCCGCCATTTTGCCCTAAGGTTATTCACGCGTACAAGTGAGCGTATCACTTCGATAAATGTAAAATAGGCCTAATTAAAATTAACAAATTTCAACTAAAATGTACGAAAAAAATTCAATTACACATCTTATATGTAACAATTATGGGTAAAATTGCAAGGTCTGTCGCCGAACGCTCCGCAGTGAAAATGTCCATTTTACAATTCGGGTTACGGTTAATCTTAACCCTAAAATACACATAGGGCTCTATTCACTGCGGAATGTTTGAGGACAGTCGTTGCGATTTTACCAATTTATGACACACAAAGCATAAAGTTTCTAAGTCCGTAATAAATCATACTCACGAAATTTATGTTATGTGTCAACACACCGCACAACATGCATACACACCTTGCGTAGTCGCAATATGGCAGCGTGCGGGAAATCGGGCTTCCTTTCGTTCAAAATACGATAGAATTTAGCACCAAACATTATGTACAGTTAGGCCTACAGGTGCAATCAGATCAACATCGAGGGTTGCTCTGGAAGTGGCCTTAGCAGTCCTCACTTTGAAGAAAGACTAAATTATATGACCAACATTATGTTAGACAAGGCTCATCCTGCTTTTTCAGCATTTGCTGGGTAGCTTATCACTTAACAAATCAGAAGAGGTTCGTTAATACCAGTAGATACCCGACAGGTTGGAAATGCATGGAGGAACAAGTATGATTGGATGCCCTAAATGCTTAATAACGTAAGTATATAAAAGCCAGTGGTACATACCTGTCAACCTCCGGAGATGAAAAGCAGTAGGCCTATGCCGGATCAAAAAAAAAAAAAAACACCCAAAAAACATTACACACAATGATGATAGGAAACTCTTTACAGAGCGATATATTAACAAATTATAGGCTACACGATAGGCCTACAGTTTTAAAACAAGAAATGACATTCTGAGGTTATCCAGGTCTTGCTTCTTCCTGTCCTGGAATCCCAAGCATGATTTGCTGCTTTCCTTATATATTGTTGAAATGGTGTTGATTTTCTGGTCTAGATCATCAGTCAATGTCTTTTCCTGCCTTTTGGCAAATTGATATCGCTTCTTTATGTCTGCCGCAAAAGCTTTTCTGGTAAGGGGGTCCTTCAATTTGCTGATGTCAAACCTTTTCTGTGTAGTTACATGGAACTTAAAAATTCCCAGCAAAAAAGTAATTAGGCCACTTACTCAGACTACAATTATTTATAGTTTATTTTCTATAGAAGAATTTTAATGTGCAGAATGTCTATAATAAAATAATAAAATAATATGAACATCTGAGAATACCAATATTAGATTATGTACAGGCATGCAATTCACCCATATCAGTAGAAGAGGTGTTGAGAATAGACAGAGAACTGCACGATATAGTAAAATAGTATGCAACCAAAAACAAAAATTAATATGTAAGGATTATTGAGGGTGTAGTGGGAAATTGAATGTGTATAATAAGGTTCTAGTAATACATATTGATAGTAACAAATAAATAGTGAACCAGGTTTCACCCCAAATGCCCCAGACTTCACACCCTCCTATTTTGTTTTACATGCACAACAAATGTAGCCTACATTAACTCTTTGCTTCCAAAATTATTACTTACACTGTGCCTCAATTTTGTGTGTGTGTGTGTTTTTTTTCCCCAAGGAAATCTGAACAGCAGAATATACCATGTTTTTGTCTAAATTGTTCATGTGAACATGCACTTATTATATATCAAACTGATAGGAAATTGATAGGGAGTCAAGATGTACAATGTTTCTCCATTGCATAATTGGAATTTATAAAAACACAATGCATTTAGTAAGAAACACACAGACAATGTTAACAGTAGAATATGAACTTAATGAAGGCAGTTAATTGTTGCAGTCAATGAAACTTGCTTTCCTAGTGTTGGAACATCTTCTTCCTTCTTCCTCGTTCATCCTGAAAAGGACGTTGGTTGCGTTGTGTCTGTTTACAGCAGAGCTGTGATATCTGCACCTTTCGGCCGGCACATCTGACTTCAGCACAGCATTTTCTGGGACCGGGTTTGCCTTCCCTCTTTAATCCCTACTCTCTCATCCAGACTGCAGGGTTGCAGCCTGTTTCCAGGACCACCACATGGAGTTGGAGTAGGGTCTTGGTCAGCTCTGGTTTGCTGACCCTGACGCAAGCAGTCAAGCTATGATTTTCTGACTGCATTCTCTATTGCTGCATCTTTGGGTTCCGTCTTGGAACATCAAGGTAATTCATATATGGCCATACCTACAGCGCAGTCTGGATAAGTAGAAATTGCTGGGACACCTAAAAAACTTCAGCTTATCAGGAGTTTTCTCAGAGCTGGACATTTGCAGTCAGAATAAAAGAGAAAGTAATTATTGTTACCCTTTATTTACAACTGTTTCATCATTTGAGTGCATTTTTGCACTTTTTCCACTTTTCAAAAGCAAATTAAAATCATAAAGTATAACATCGTGTCCTTTGTTTATACCTTAGATGCAAATACCAGAAAATTTAAAAGCACATATTTCATATTGAAACACAGTGGTGACATTCAAAAATCACATAATATTGCTTTGATAATTTTGAAACAAGTCAAGTATAATATCACAAAATATTTTGACAGTTGTTTGTGGTTTTAAAAGTTTATCTCTAGCTTTCTCTTTCACCTGTGACAAGTCATTAACTGTAGGTTTAGGTCAAGTTCTGTTGGTTTTCCAATGGCCAGGCAATACCCACTCATCAGCTAAATGTAACATTCCTCATCTCAGCTCAATTCTCTTAATTGTCAACTATGTTTTTAAGTAAATGTGACACATTCATTTTCTCAGGAGACTTAGAATTTGTAGATACTTGGCTTGTCACATTTCTGTGGTAATTTAAAGAAAACCATAATCATCTGATTCATCACAAAACTATAATAAAAATGCCAAAGCATGTACACATGCTGTTTAACTTCACTCGGATTTATTGCTAAAACAGTAACAGAAGTCACTTTATGGTTTTAAAATATAGACTAGATAAGCAGCAGGCAACCTATGTAATGTGAGGATTTACTTTAGAAACACTGAGCTCTCTAAAGATCTGCCATGATACAATCATATCTGTTTCAGGTTCCAAAGTATTAAAAATGTTGAACAGGTGCAGCATATAAGCAACGTAACCCTCTTACTGCAATTCTTTCAACAAGGCATTGAAAATTTGAAACTAAATTATATTTTACCAAATGATAATGTTACTTCAAATAAAGGATCCAATTCTTATCATGCAGTTCATTAATAAAGTGAATTTTTATAAGGCTTCTCATAGATTATCAATGGAAACACAAAATAAGTACCTTTAATCCTGGGGATATCACACTTTTAAATACCTTTGAGAAAGAGTAAGTCCTTAGTTTGCTATGTTTTTTTTATATTTTTATTTCTATCATGTAAAGATCTACCAAATCATCCCCTGTGATCTCCTTTATTTTGAAGTTTGGAGATAACTTTGAGGATTAGAGTATGTTCACTGGCTGGTGTGACATGCATTAAACATATGTTGGGATAGGGGATGATAGTAACTGTGGGTAACATAAATAGGGGGGAAGATAGTAACTGTGGGTAACATAAATAGGGGGGAAGATAGTAACTGTGGGTAACATAAATAGGGGGGAAGATAGTAACTGTGGGTAACATAAATAGGGGGGAAGATAGTAACTGTGGGTAACGTAAATAGAGGGGAAGATAGTAACTGTGGGTAACATAAATAGGGGGGAAGATAGTAACTGTGGGTAACATAAATAGGGGGGAAGATAGTAACTGTGGGTAACATAAATAAGGGGGAAGATAGTAACAGTGGGTAACATAAATAGGGGGAAGATAGTAACTGTGGGTAACATAAATAGGGGCGAAGATAGTAACTGTGGGTAACATAAATATGGGGAAGATAGTAACTGTAAGTAACATAAATAGGGAGAAGATAGTAACTGTGGGTAACATAAATAGGGGGAAGATAGTAACTGTGGGTAACATAAATAGGGGGGAAGATAGTAACGGTGGGTAACATAAATAGGGGGAAGATAGTAACTGTGGGTAGCATAAATAGGGGGAAGATAGTAACTGTCTGTAACATAAATAGGGGAGAAGATAGTAACTGTGGGTAACATAAATAAGGGGAAGATAGTAACTGTGGGTAACATAAATAGGGGGGAAGATAGTAACTGTGGGTAACATAAATAGGGGGAAGATAGTAACTGGTGGTAACATAAATAGGGGGAAGATAGTAACTGTGGGTTACATAAATAGGGGGGAAGATAGTAACTGTGGGTAACATAAATAAGGGGGAAGATAGTAACTGTGGGTAACATACATATTGAAATTGAAAACAAAAAGGAGATGGAAAATGATAAAGTATTTATTGTAAAAAAAGTATATGTGTTTATGGCTCATGGAGTTGCATTAGGCCCCACCATTTGACAGTGATTATTGCTGTGAGGTAATGCTGCTTAGATATTGGTGTAAATATATGTAGTATGTCTTCATAGTCTTAAAATGATACCCATCATCTGCTATATTTCAATGCCTTCAGGTTGAAAGAAATATGGAATCTAATGCCACATGTCTAATTACAGAAATGAAGCAGGATACAGAACATGAGGTATGTCAAATATTTATGTCCCATGTAATTCCCCTGGGTCTGTGAAGAGACAAAAAAAGAATATGCCTACTGCACTCTTGAGCGTGTCATACAAAGTGACTTGTGAGGTTGTGGGTGGGGCTGGCTACCTCATTATGTTAAACAAATTGTCACAGACACCACTCTTGAGCGTGTCATACAAAGTGACTTGTGGGGTTGTAGGTGGGGCTAGCTACCTCATTATGTTAAACAAATTGTCACAGACTCCATTGCTGCAAGTGTAGGGGAATGCTTGGTGCAGGCGTCTAACAAGTGGTCCAGCTGTGATAGTGTCTGTATGCTCTGTTAGGAGCACACAAAAAAGATGAATGAAAATATTGACATTTAAAAGCTTTCAAGGATGTTGTGGTAAAATGTAAAATTCCTGAGAGAAAAAAAGAATATTTTTGCAATATGCTGGACATGAAAAAAAATGATTTTAAACAATTTTACGTGAGCATTTTCATAATTTATATTGATCTATACTGGAGATTTGTTCACTGAAGTCTTAGTTAGGCCTAATTATATGTGTTTACTTAACAATAACATTTTTGACTTGTAAGAAACTAAGTTTTTTTTTTTTTTTTTTTTAAATCAGGCACCAAAAAATATTAAAACAAATGTCCCAACTGTAATTGTAGGAGAAAAGCAGGATTTAAGTTACTGGTTTTTAAATTTTAGTGATCAAATAATAGAAGTTAGCAGGTTCTGATTAAAACTGGGGGGGGGGAGAGCAGTTGCATGTCTAAAATATCTTTAAAACTTTATGACTTGACAGCCGGCATGGTTGAGGTGCCTTACAACTTCCCCACCCTACTGCCACTCTTTTCAGTAAAAAGTTTACAGAGATTCTTACCACACACAAATCAATGAAAGGAAGGGGAAAACATTTTCTTGTACAAGTTATGAACTGAATCAGCTTCTACAGAAGAGAAGAATTATGTTAAAGAGGGTTTTGGTGGAACTACCTCATCTGTTATGGAGCATCTAGAGCTACAAGTAATACCTGATCATCTTTGAGGGAGAAGAAATTCCCACAAAACATTGTTATTGTTATAAAGAATTGACATCATTGCACTCTGGGCAAACCCATAGGTGCTTAGTCTCCATCAGTATATGTTGAAGAGTGTGAATGCTAACTGTTCCTGTAGCTTGCTGGCTGTAAATACGACAGATGCATTTTCTCATACGTTCATCTCTACTAGCTTTATGTTTGATGCAAATTGCGTACAGTCTTAACCTTGATGATTCATCTATTGCAGTCATTCTCTAACAAGCAATCAAATAATTGTGGCTAATGAAGTTGCTAATGGAGAATCATTAATTGTTCTCAGTATATCTCCCTTATCCATATCTAATGTGTTTTTTTGCTCTTGATGCTAGTCTGTCAGCTCTTTCACAACCACATACCGCAGCATGACCAGGACAGTATATCCACTCCAGCTCTTGTAGACTGGAAGCTTCTATGAATGTTTTCCATTCATGATGCAACCAACCACTTTGAACCTTCTGAAGCATAGACTGAGAGTCTGACACAATGATATCCTTTTTTAATGAAGTTTCAGTTATCCATCTTAAGGCTGCAGTAACAGACTTGACCTCCATTCTCATGCTGGAAGTTGTTATCTTGTAAGCCCCACTATGTTCGGTGACGATTCTGCCCTGTACCCTAGCAGAAAAGCCCCAACGAAATTTCTCACCATGGATCACAGACCCATTGGAATAGACAATGGCATCAAGAAAAAACGTAAAGAAAGACATCTGATCAAGTAACCTTATATGAGATTTAAAAGAGTTCACAAATTACTCAGGAATTACGTTTATATGCCAGCAGAATTGAAGAAAGGTTATCTGGTCAAGTTGCTTAACAAGGGAGATTTACAAGAGCACACAAATTACATAGGAACAATATTACTATCAGTGCCATTAAAAATATTTAACAGGATCATCTTTGAGAGATTAAAAGAGTCCATATATAGACAGCTGAGAGAAAAACACACAGGTTTTAAGCAAAACAGATCCTGTACAGACTAGACTGCCACATTGAGTATAATAGTGGAACAAAGTCTGAAATGAAACTTGTCTCTTTACATAGGTTTTTGTGGACTATGAAGTTGCACTTGTCAGTGCAGACAGACAATCACTTCAGAAATTGGTGACACATTATAGAGTCCCTCTGAAGATCATTAACTTAATAAAGAAAACATGAATACATGATGTGCAGAGCTCTTCATGGAGAAAGTTTTACAGAACTACTTGGAATAAGAGATGAAGTGTGACAGGGATGCTTCCTGTCACCATTTCTCTTCCTATTGGCTATAGATTGAGTTATGAACACATTGACCTCAACCAACAACTTTTGTCAACAGAAATGGTATCTAGTGACTAAACAACTTGATAATGTAGATTTATCAGATGGCCTGGCTCTCCAGTCCCATAGCCATAATCAGATACAAGACAATGAAAGTGCTTGGTGTGAGTTTACAGCAAGTAGGTTTGAATATACACAGGGAGAAAACAAAGATAATGATAATAAATGCAACAAATGATAAGAATATTGCACTTGAAGAAATGCCCCTTCAAGATCATGCATAAACCTTGGCAGCAATGTAGACCAAGTGGGATGGACTGACAGTCATATCAAAATAAGAATACAAAAAGCTAGAGGATCTTTCATTGCATTGGGAAATATGTGGAGAGCAAAAAAGTTAAGCCAAGCACAAAAATAACAATCTTCAGTTCAATGTCAAATCAATATGGCATGACTCTGAAACCAGGAAAAAACAAAGACAACAACCAAAAATGCTAGACTTTCATAAATGGGTGCTTCATTTATTCATTCATTCATAACCCTCCACTCCCAAAGGAGCATAGGCCTTCAACAAACACATGCCAAGTCCTCCTGTCACGTGACATCATCTCAAGTTCTTTCCACATTCTTCTCATCATTTTCACTTCTGTTTCCAGCTCTCTTCTCCATGTGCTTCTTGGTCTACCTCTGCCTCTCTTGCCCTGGGGGTTCCAGAACAAGGACTGCCTTGTAATGCTATCAGCAGGTCTCCTCAGTGTGTGTCCAATCCATCGCCATCGTCTTCTTCTCATCTCTTGTTCCACTGGCACTTGTCTAGTTCTTGTCCTCAGTTCCACGTTGGTAACCTTGTCATACCATTTTAATCCCTCTATTCTACGCAAGCACCTATTTATGAAAGTCTGTAGCTTTTTGGTTGTTATCTTTGTTGTTCTCCTTGTCTCAGAGCTAAACAATAGGACTGACTTCACATTTGAGTTGAAGATTCTTATTTTCATGTTGGATCCAATTTCTCTTGATCTCCATATATTTCCCAATGTAATGAAAGCTCTTCTTGCCTTTTGTATTTTTATTTTGATATCGCTGTCTGTCCCTCCAACTTTGTCTAAATTACTGCCAAGATATGAGTATGATTCTACATCTTGTATTGGTGTTTCTTCAAGTTCAACACTGTTATCATTACCTGCATTTATTCTCATTATTTTTGTCTTTTTCCTGTGTATTTTCAGACCCAATTGCTGTGACCTCTCATCGAGTGTTTTCAATTTGTCCTGCATCTGATTACGGTTATGGGACAGAAGAGCCAAGTCATCAGCAAAATCCAGATCATCCAACTGCTTAGTCAGAGTACATTAGATTCCATTTCTGTTGTGTGTTGTCAATGATCACATAACCCAGTCTATTGCTAGTAAGAAAAGAAATGGAGACAGAAGGCATCCCTGTCATACTCCTCTTCTTATCCCAAACAGTTCTGTAAGCTTTCCTTCATGTCTTCATATGTTTTCTTTATTAAATTAATGATCTTCAGGGGAACTTCATAATGCCTCATCAATTTCCAAAGTGATTTTCTGTGTACACTGTCAAATGCCTTTTCGTAGTCCACAAATCCGATATATAGTGGTGAATTCCATTCCAGACTCTGTTCAACTATTATTCTCAAAGTGGCTATCTGGTCTGTACATGTTTTGTTTTTGGTCAAAAACCTGCTTGTTCATCTCTCAGTTTCTTGTCTATGGACTCTTTTAATCTCTCAAGGATAATCCGGTTTAATACTTTTCCTGGCACTGATAGTAACATTATTCCTCTATAATTTGTGCACTCTTGTAAATTTCCCTACTTAGGCAACTTAACCAGATATCCTTCCTTCCATTCTGCTGGTATCTCTTCCTTTTTTTCCAGACTTTACCAAGTAATTTATATAACATCTCTGTAGCCGTGTCGATATCTGCTATGATGGCCTCTGCTGGAATGCTATCAGGTTCAGACGCTTTTCCATCTCTTAGAAGCTTTATGGCTTTCTTTATTTCTTCCTTCGTTGGTCTTTCACCGTTAATTTGTAGCTCTTCTTCTGCTGGCTGGATGTCTGGGGGGTTTTGTGGAGCTGGTCTATTGAGAAGGTCCTCAAACTATTATGTCCACCTCTTCATTTGCTCTTGTATAATGCTGAGCAGTTTTCCATTCTTGTCTTTTATGAGGCAACGTGTTTGCTTGTACTTCCCTATTAGCTTTCTTTGTGCTGTTATACAGTTCTCTCATATTTCCTTTGGCTGCAGCATCTTCTGCCTCTCTTGCCAACTCCTCAATATACTTCCTCTTGTCTCTTTTGATACTTCTTTTTACTTCTTTGTTTGCTTCTGTGTACACTTCTTGAGCTTTGGCTTTGGAACTTCTGGTTTTGCTTGTGTTTAAATCTGCTTTCTTGTTTTTTCTGTCTTTTATCTTATTGATGGTTTCTGTTGTTATCCATGCTTTTTGTTGTCATTCCCTTTTCCACAGTATTTCTTCACATGTCTCATTCCATACAGTTTTGACCTGCTGCCAATAGTCTTCTGTATTCTCTACCTCTTCCAGCTGTTGGAGCATTTGGAGTTTGTTGGATACTGTGACCGCAAATTTGTCTCTCGTTTCTTGATTTCTCAGATGTCCTACATTAAATTGTTTTTATAATTTTGCATTGTTGCATATCTCTTGAGTTTCATTTTTACTTTGGCTATCAGAAGGTGGTGTTCTAATGCCACATCTGCTCCTCTATATATCTTTACATCCTGCAATGATGATCTAAACTTCTTGTTTAGGCATATATTATCAATCTGATTGTCTGTTCTATGGTCTGGTGATATCCATGTTGCCTTGTGTATTCTCTTATGTGGAAACATGCTTCCTCCTATAGCCAGTTGATTTGAAGCACAGAAGTTTGAGAATAGTTCCCCATTTTCATTCATTATTCCTAGCCCATGTTTTCCTATGACTTCTTCAAAGCCAGTGTTGACTGTACCTATCTTTGCATTCATGTCACCCATCAAAATTGTGATGTCTCTTCTTTTTACTTTATCCATAATTTAATGTAGTCTAATATAAAATGCTTCTTTCACAAACTCTTCTTTGTCATTAGTTGGTGAATAACATTGGATGACATTTACATGTATTTTCTTTTTAACTGTTTTAAAAGTAGCTGTTAATATTCCGGATCCAACAGCTTCCCATTTAATGAGTGCTTTCTTTGCTTCTTTAGATAACATAAGAGCTACCCCTTCACTGTGGTGTGAACTTTTGTCTTCATGTTCTGAGGGCAGCACCAATTCACCTGTGATGAGTTTCTTCCTGTCTACCCCCTTCCACTTTGTTTCACACATTCCCAGAACCTCGATTTTATATTCCCTCCTTTCTGCTGCTACTTGTGCCACTTTCCCTTGTTTGTTTAATGTCCGAACATTCCAGGTGCCAAATCTGGAAGTTCTCCTAGAAGAAAGAAGGTTAGTCAGTAACACAGACACCTTTCGGTATTCTCTGTGTTGCATCATACACTTCCCTGCGAGAGGACCTTCCCCTGTCTTGGATGGCTGTGTTTTATTTTCCTTAATTGACTTGTCCATGTTTGTTGAAGTTTTTTGTGGTTTAAATTTTTTTTACAGGATGGGGTAACTGGCCCCATGCCCAACCCTCCTTAGTCGCTTTCTATGACGTGCATGGCAGGGAACAGTGTTACTATTCTTTGCTCCCCTATTGGGCCCCGGTAACACACAGGTGAAATGGGTGCTTGCGTATAATAAAATGATTGAAGTGGTATGACCAGATCACCTTGCAGAACTGATGACAAGAACTAAACAAGTACCAGTGACACCAGAGATGAGAAGAAGACACTGTAGATGGATAGAGCACACACTGAGAAAACCTGTTGATAGCAATACCAGGCAGTCCTTGTTCCCGGAGTCCCCAGGGTGAGAGACAGAAATGAGTAAGAAATAGTAGGACTTCAGCTGAAGGCACAAGAAAGGAAGACAACATACGTTTGTTGAAGGCGTATGCTTCTTGGAGAGCTGAAGCATGATGATGAATGTTACTATCAGTGTCAGGGAAAATCTTTAACTGGATCATGATGAATGTTACTATCAGTGTCAGGGAAAATCTTTAACTGGATCATGATGAATGTTACTATCAATGTCAGAGAACATTTTTAACTGGATCATGATGAATGTTACTATCAGTGTCAGAGAAAATCTTTAACTGGATCATGATGAAAGTTATTATCAGTGTCAGAGAAAATCTTTAACTGGATCATGATGAATGTTACTATCAGTGTCAGAGAAAATCTTTAACTGGATTATGATGAATGTTACTATCAGTGTCAGAGAAAATCTTTAACTGGATCATGATGAATGTTACTATCAGTGTCAGGGAAAATCTTTACTGGATCATGATGAATGTTACTATCAGTGTCAGAGAAAATCTTTAACTGGATCATGATGAATGTTACTATCAGTGTCAGAGAAAATCTGTAACTGGATCATGATGAATGTTACTATCAGTGTCAGGGCAAATCTTTAACTGGATCATGATGAATGTTACTATCAGTGTCAGAGAAAATCTTTAACTGGATCATGATGAAAGTTACTATCAGTGTCAGAGAACATTTTTAACTGGATCATCTCATCTCATCTCATAATCGAAACCTCTTCTACCCCGTGGAACGAGGTGTAGAGGGGACCCAAGTGCACAAGGCCCATGGGCGGGACATGTAATCGAAGTGACTTGGCAAACAGGTGATTAGCCCATTGTGCCCGAACTTGCCCTCATGTGTACTCATATTCGCTATAAAACCACCGAACCGTCATTCCAGCCAAAATGGACAGAGCCTCATATACCCGAAGGTTTCGAGGAATGTCCTTCCTCATCTGCACAAAGGCATTTATAGAAGAACTCTCAGGACCCGTAGGTCTGAGGAAAGGAGCAAAATCTGAAAACAGGCACAGCAGTCTTTGGTACTGGGAGGTCCCCACTCAGAGTGGTTTACCACACACAGTCAGTAAAGACAAAGGTCGCCTGCGGAGCTTAACTGGATCATGATGAATGTTACTATCAGTGTCAGAGAAAATCTTTAACTGGATCATGATGAATGTTACTATCAATGTCAGGGAAAATCTTTAACTGGATCATGATGAATGTTACTATCAGTGTCAGAGAAAATCTTTAACTGGATCATGATGAATGTTACTATCAGTGTCAGAGAAAATCTTTAACTGGATCATGATGAATGTTACTATCAGTGTCAGAGAAAATCTTTAACTGGATCATGATGAATGTTACTATCAGTGTCAGAGAAAATCTTTAACTGGATCATGATGAATGTTACTATCAGTGTCAGAGAAAATCTTTAACTGGATCATGATGAATGTTACTATCAGTGTCAGAGAAAATTTTTAACTGGATCATGATGAATGTTACTATCAGTGTCAGAGAAAATCTTTAACTGGATCATGATGAATGTTACTATCAGTGTCAGAGAAAATCTTTAACTGGATCATGATGAATGTTACTATCAGTGTCAGAGAAAATCTTTAACTGGATCATGATGAATGTTACTATCAGTGTCAGAGAAAATCTTTAACTGGATCATGATGAATGTTACTATCAGTGTCAGAGAAAATCTTTAACTGGATCATGATGAATGTTACTATCAGTGTCAGGGAAAATCTTTAACTGGATCATGATGAATGTCATGATGAATGTTACTATCAGTGTCAGGGAAAATCTTTAACTGGATCATGATGAATGTTACTATCAGTGTCAGGGAAAATCTTTAACTGGATCATGATGAATGTTACTATCAGTGTCAGGGAAAATCTTTAACTGGATCATGATGAATGTTACTATCAGTGTCAGGGAAAATCTTTAATTCGATGATCATGCTTTGGATCTGATGAATGAGTGTCAGAGAAAAATCTTTAACAATCATGATGAATGTTCTTATCAGTGTCAGGAAAATCTTTAACTGGATCATGATGAATGTTACTATCAGTGTCAGAGAAAATCTTTAACTGGATCATGATGAATGTTACTATCAGTGTCAGAGAAAATGTTTAACTGGATCACGATGAATGTTACTATCAGTGTCAGAGAAAATGTTTAACTGGATCATGATGAATGTTACTATCAGTGTCAGAGAAAACCTTTAACTGGATCATGTTTGAGAGATTAAGAGATCATGGGGTTGGTCTGGAATTGTCATTCCTTTTTTTGTTTTTCTTTCTGTTATTTTTATTTCCTTCATCACCTAAAGAACTACGGAGTCATCACATGTGATCTACTGATAAATTATGATTGACCAGTTGCAAACTCCTGAACTAGATTAAAAGGAAGAAATTCTAAATTATTATTAATAACTTTTTTCTGTTCTGTCATCATTGCTGCAGTTCAGGTGTATAAACGAACCAACACTGTTAGCATTGCTCCTGTCTAAGGGTTAAAATCTTGTCTAACTGTGATTTACTCATATCTCTGGTCAGTGAGAGTGAGTCAAGTGTGTTCTGTCATTTTTGTTCTCATTTTCTTTTTTTAATTTGAGAAGTTATTTTAAGGTTCATCATCATCATGCGACGTATTCTTTCCAGAACGTTGTCTCCATTACAGCTGCTCTGAACGCATCACGATTCTGGGCAAGTCGACCTGCATCAGCCAAAGACAAGTTCAGACTCTCTGTGATGTCCTGGGTCCACCGTCGTCTAGGTCGACCCCTTCCCCTTTTTCCAGGGACCATGCCTTCCATCACTGTTTTTTCCAGGCTTTTATGTCTTTTTATATGACCGAAAAATTTCAGCTTCCTTATTGCGATGGTATTTAGGAGCCAATGTTCCTGTACGTTTAGTGAGTGCAGTACTTCTCTGATTTTAAGGTTAGGGTTTGTTAACTGCTAGTGTGAAAGGTATTAAACAGATGTGGACCCAAGGGAGAGATAGGAACTGTGGGTCACAGAAATATTGGAAATGAGGGCGGGGGAAAAGGCAGAAATGGAAAGATACAAATTGTTTATTGAAGAAAAAAAAAAAAAGCAAATCTCTATAAAAAAGGGTCTTTGACCTTTGTCTCACCATTGGTACATTTTATATTAACTAATAGGGTGAAGAGCAACAACCAATTTTTGTGACTCACTCATTACTTACTTACTTTGTTGTCCCTCTTCTGTCGTGAGGTGTAGAGGTTTGGAGGAGGGAGCGCCATACTATTCTATCGGCTGTCTTCTTTCTGGCCTGATTCCAATCCAGTCCTCAGTCATTCCGAGATTGTTTAATGTTGTCCTCCCTGTGGACTCGGTCGTCCCTGGCTTTTAGTTTCCCATACTTGTCATGGTAGCCAATCTTCCATTCTGCAGTTGGGACTGTTCTACTTGAGTCTGCAGTGGCTGGGTTTTGAAGCCTTGCCATATCCTCTAGTTGCAGACCATATCTCTTCTTGTCACTTTACCATCTCCCTTAGATACCTCATTTCTAAGAATGGAATATGGTTTTTTTGTGGGTTGTAGTAATTGCCCATGACTCACATCCATATGTCAATACTGGAATATAGGTGGGGCATTATACAGCCATCTTTTTTCTTACTTGCTAACTTTTGCTAAAAATCCTTGGTTTATGGCCTGAAAAAATCTCCCAGCTGCTGCTCTTCAGGTAGCTAACTCTTTGATGCCTCCTTTCCAGTCTATAACAGCTTTGAGATAATTAAACTGGTTGACCTGCTCCAGGATCTGTTCTCCTAGCTTAATCTGATGCCTTCTTTCCTCTTGTGATGTCACCATGGTTTTTGTTTTGGAGCTGCTGATGACCATCCATCTCATCTCCAGCTCTTCCATCCAGACTTGCAGGTTGGATTGAAGATGTGCCTCTGATTTAGCAAGCAGGGTAACATTGTCGGCTAATGCTAGCTCTGAAATACAGACCCATCTCATCTTCCAGTACCCTGCTGAATACTTGTTGGTCCTTTCCTTACATGTTTTGGTGACATGGTCCATGAGGTGAGATGACAGGATATCATCTTGTCTTACACCAGTGGTGGTCCTGAACTTTTCTGACTTATGGTTTATCACCCTCACTCATTAAAAAAAGGTATTATTTTTACAAAACTAAAATGTAGAGTATATAAAAGGCTGAGTAACACATTTAACAATACAGGTTGGTAACCCAGTATTGTGGACAATGATTAAGTGGGATAGGGTATCTCCACTAATGTCACAGGGTTCTTTACTAAACTTTAATGTTGAGAAGGTGATGTGAATCTTCCTGTATTGTGTTAGTGAGTGGTCTGTAGTGCTTCTTGTTGTTTGGTGATAACTTCTCTTGACTTGATGGTGTGATAGAAGGTGTTCTGTGAACCTAGACAATGCCCATGATATTACAAATTGCACAACACATCTGGGGCACCACACTTAGATAAAATATTCTTGGATGCCTGGCATAGACAACTTTTACAATTTATTTACATAATACATGATACTTCATCATAAGACACATTCCAAAACAGTTTACAAGATATATGTCAATGTTAGCCAATATACACGTTTGGCACTTCAGAAATCCTACTGGTGATGTCTAGGAAAATATATAAAGAATTTTGTATGGTTAGCACATTTAAGACTGTCATCTAATTGTAAATAACGGCTTGGCTACCTGAGCCTCTGTTCACGGGTAAATACACTCTCGTCATTAATAGGTCTGCCCCCAGACATGTCCCATACAATAAGAACCCATGGTTTCAATGCCATCAATACCTTGTAGCGGTATGGCAGCTTGTGTACCCTGACAATTCCCAGAGCTATGCCAGTGAGAGATTTACTCTTGGTAGGTTCAACTAAGCTGGACTGGTCTGCATGGGTAGGGGTCAGACAAAAGCTGGTACCCTGGTCCTCCAGGTTGGGGGTTTTAGCACAGGGCCGACACCCCTGTCTATGTAAAAAATTGCACGTTACGGAAACAGCAACAAATGAAAAAAACTTTGATGCGGGACGGACATCCGGAGTCTCAGGCTTGTATGACTGACAGTAGTGAAAGCTGAAAGAAAGCCATTGGCATGAAAATGGATGCTCTGACCACAAAACATGAAACCAGAATTGGTTTTTGGAATGTCAGAACTATGAATGAGGCAGGAAAGCTGAGACAAATCACAGCAGAGATGAGGAATTACAAATTACATATCCTGGGAATAAGCGAGGGCAGATGGACAGAGACGGGGAGAATAAAACAGCTCAAGGGGAAACAGTACTTTATTCTGGTAGAGAGGTTGGTCAGCACAACGAAGGTGTAGCCATTATCCTGAAGAAAGGAATGGAAAAGTCTTTACTGGAATGGAAACCCATTAATAACAGACTGATAAGAGCAAGACTGAGATGGAAATTCACAAACACCACAATTATACAATGTTATGCACCAACAAATGACAGTGATGAAGAGATCAAGGACGAGTTCTATCAACAGGTACAAATGGAAATGGAAACTACACCCAGGTACGATCTTATTATAGTAATGGGAGACCTAAATTCAAAAGTTGGAACACACAATAATTATAATGAAAGAGTAATGGGGAAATGCGGCAGTGGAACAGTAAATGAGAATGGGGATAAATTAATAAGCTTCTGCAGTATTAACAACCTGGTCATTGGAAGAACACTTTTTCAATGCAAAGAAGTGCACAAGTTAACATGGGAATCACCAAACGGATGAGACATAAACCAGATAGATCACATAATGATCAATGGCAGATGGAGACATGCACTACAAGATGTGAAAGTAAGAAGAGGCGCAGATGTGGGAAGTGATCATCACCTAGTAGTAACAAGACTGAAGGTGAAACTCAGAGCTGCTGGACCAGTTACAGTCAAACAGAAAAGATATAACATCACAAAACTTAAGGACCCCATCACCAGAAAAGCGTTCGTGGTCGACGTAAAGAGACGATATCAGATTACCAAAAGCCAGGAAAGAACAGAGACCGATGATGTTGACCAGAAATTCAACACTATCTCAACAATATACAAGGAAAGCAGCAAGTCATGCTTGGGATTCCAGGAAAGAAAGAGCCAAGACTGGATAACACCAGAAACGCTAAACACCATAGCGATGAGAAAGGAAATGAAAAGAAAGAAAACAGAAGCTAAGTCTCCCAGGTTAAAGGCAATAAATAGTGAACAGTACAGTCAGCTGGACAAGGAAGTAAAACTTCAAACATGTGCTAAAAAAAGGACATTTCTGGATGACCTTGCAAGACAGGCAGAAGAGGCAGCACTGAGAAATGAACAAAGCACAGTTTATAAAATAACTAAAACTATCAGTGGAAAACGAGGTGCAAACAACATAACATTAGTAAGAGACAAGCAAGAAAATCTCATCACCACAGCACTTGGGCAGGAAACAAGATGGGCAGAGCACTTCAGAGAAACACTGAATAAGGAACCACCAGTGACTCAGCTGAATGTTCCTGATGCTGAAGTGACTTAGACGTAAATACAGACATTCCCCAAAAAGAAGAAATCATCACAGCTATCAAAGGGTCAAAAAATGGAAAAGTGCCTGGTCACGACAATCTAAATGCTGAGTTATTCAAGGCAGACTCCGAACTTGCAGCAGAACTATTAGAACCACTATTTGCACAAGTCTGGGAAACTGAGACAACACCAACAGAGTGGGGCAAAGGAATAATTGTCAAATTGCCCAAGAAGGGCGACCATGCAGACTGCAACAACTGGAGAGGAATTACTCTCCTCTCAGTTCCCAGCAAAATACTAGGCAGGATAATCATCCAGAGATTTTCAAAAGCAGTTGACCATAAACTGAGGAAAGAACAAGCAGGCTTTAGAAAGAACAGAAGATGTGCAGATCATATATTTACCCTCAGGAACATTATAGAGCAGTGCTCAGAATGGCAGAGACAGCTGTACATTAACTTTGTTGATTTTGAAAAGGCTTTTGACAACATACACTGGTACGGACTATGGAAAATTCTGAGGACTTATGGAATTCCCAGCTGCATTGTTTCCATCATAAAAAGCCTCTATTCTAACTTTACGTGCAGTGTTGGATTGAGTAATGTAACTTTTGAAGTGAAAACAGGAGTACGACAGGGATGCCCCTTATCAACAACATTATTTTTGACAGCCATAGATTGGGTGATGCCCCAGACAACAGAGGGCAGTCCAATAGGAATTAGATGGACAATGTTTTCTACACTGGAAGACCTGGAATATTCATATGACATTGCTCTACTCGCGCATTCACACCAACACATCCAAGAAAAACCGATAGACTAAATAAGTGTTGCCAGCAGGTTGGCCTGAACATCAATCTGAAGAAGACAGAGGTCATAACACTAAATGTGGGCAATCATGAGCCAATAACAGTAAGGAACCAGAAGTTAGAACAGACAGACACATTTACTTACCTAGGAAGCATAGTAACACCTGATGGCGAACAAGCAAGGACATTAACAACAGAATGAATAAGGTGAGAACAGCCTTTGCTGTTCTCAACAACATTTGGAAATCTTCCCAGTACAGCACAAACACCAAATTAAGACTGTATGAGCGCTGTGTACTTTCTGTGCTTCTCTATGGTACGGAATGTTGGAGAGTAACAGAGAAGGAAATGTCGAAACTATCCTCCTTCCATACAATCTGCCTAAGGAAAATTCTCCGAATCTTTTGGCCAAACACCATCAGCAACCAAGAACTACTTATTCGGAGTAACCAGGAGGACATGCACACCATCATAGCTGGCAGACGCTGGAGTTGGGTTGGCCACGTCTTCAGAATGGACCCTGATACCATCACAAGAACAGCTATGGTATGGACCCCTGAGGGAAAGCGAAAGAGAGGCCAACCAAAACCAACTTGGTGGAGAACTGTGGAAGCTGAGATGCAAAGAATGAACCAGAGTTGGGGCACTGTACGAAGGATGGCCGCTGACCGAGCAAAGTGGAATCAATTTGTTGCTGCCCTACAAGACACCACCAGGCGTGATGGCCGCTGACTGCTTTGACGGTTGGTGGTTATGGATCAAAGAAGAAGAAGAAGTTTCAATGAAGATAATGTACTTCATTTATATTTAACTGTTCTCTTAAGAACAAACATTCTGCAATCAGCCATCACTGGTTGAATTACACAGCTGCTACCTTGAGCTTACATGTATTTATCAAACTCCAATAGAATTCTCATGTTGAGATAAACATAATCAATAATTATTCCACATACATGAATAGAATGGCATGGGCCACACACACACCTCCAGAGGGCAGAATGCCTCTAGCTTGCTCAAAAGCAAAAAATCACATTGACTGTCCCATTGTTCTACCAACGTCGTCAAAATAAATACACTATCGTTGTGAACAGTTTAACCCACGGATTCATGAGCCGTCATGTCATGACTATTTATGAACACTACTATGAGCCCTTCTTATCTGTGTTAAAACATCAACAATCATCAATAACAATGGTATGTGAACATGTATTCATAGTTGAGAGGATGTTTTGAGGTGCAAAAACTTTGATATAAAAATAAACAAAATATCCAAGCTTCTTCACACCCCAAAATAGTTCTCAACACCCAGAATGCAAAATCCTAAGGGAGATCCATGTTTTGTTTTTTGGAATATGCCCAAAATATCACCAGAAGTTGCCCAAAGTTGCCCAACATATCACCCTAAGTAACCCAAAAATCGCCCCACTTAAATTATGTAGTCTAATTTATTGATCAGAAAAATATTTTTTTTAAACTTCAAACATAAACTTTGTTAAATACCTGCACATGTACATTCAATGCTCTAATCACCATCATCAGTTTGGTGTCAGACATCTGTTGATGGACCAGAACAGGATTTTCAGCTCATGAATGTGCAGTAAGAAAGATGACCTTACAGTAGATGTTGCCCAGTGTCATCTGTCTCATTAACAATGGTTTCTGTCTAAGCAGTTTTTCTTTAATTCCATAAACTGCCAAAACTTCTCCATTTTTCCCTCTGTGCAAAGTTTTCTGATCTGATATTAGTATTTGGTCATCACTGTCTGCGTAAAACTTCAGCAGCTTGTCAGCGTTTCCTTGTGTCACATGCTGTGGTAGTTCCTACTGCATATTCTTCAGCAAGACAACGCTTAGGGACACCATGATAAAGCTTCTGCAATAACTCTACTTTCTGCACTATTGATAATGACTAATGCTTTCTTTTCTTATTCCTACTGTTACCCACAGGAGTATCTGCAGCTCTTTTTGACATTTTTACTATGAAATTAAACTCACGAAGTTTAGGTCATGAAATTAGCTCACAAATATCCACACTCAAAATGACAAAATAAGCTCAGAAATATTCACACATGGCAGAAAGTGGTGCCTAGACACAACTAAATAGTTGTATTTGAAAATGATATCACATTATAGCACATGCATCAGCTTATACTGCACTTACGCTTCAAGAGGACAAAATGTAATAAACTGAACATTGTGTGTGTGTGTTTGGTTCCCTGCATACCAGTTTAAAATAATAATTTTTTTTTTTTTTGGGAGGGAAACTTAAATAGCCCAAAAGTCAGCCAAATAACGTTTCAGTTTTCGGTCTCTTTTGGTTTGCGGATGTTCGGATTATGGGTTACACACCTGTATAAGAAATAATCAGGGTTTAAAAAAAAAAAAAAAAATTGATCTTCAAATTATTTGAGTCAAAAGTGTATTTAGTATGATCTTTGGCACAGTATTTCACTGACCAACTATTTATAATTATACAATCATCCATATCAGCACCAGTGATCCACTGTGATCTTTTTAAAAATGGGCTTGTTTGGTCAAAATTATTGCAGAAATTCATTATCATATAAATGAGATTTGAAAACAACATTGCTTTCAGGCTGGAAGAATTGTGGAAGCTAATGTCACAAGTCTGTTTGCAGAAATAAAACAGGAAACAGATGTTAAGGTATGTACACTCTTTGTAACATTGTTTGGAAGCTTAAAAATATTGTGGCTTTTAAGGATGTATGTTATACTGTTATGCTCAAACATTTATATTGCAATGTGCCCAAAAGTCTGCCAAAAAACTTTTCAGTTTTCAGTCTATCTTGGTTTGCGGATGTTCGGATTATGGGTTACACACCTGTATAAGAAATAATCAGGGTTTAAAAAAAAAAAAATTGATTTTCAAATTATTTGAGTCAAAAGTGTATTTAGTATGATCTTTGGCACAGTATTTCACTGACCAACTATTTATAATTATACAATCATCCATATCAGCACCAGTGATCCACTGTGATCTTTTTAAAAATGGGCTTGTTTGGTCAAAATTATTCCAGAAATTCATTATCATATAAATGAGATTTGAAAACAACATTGCTTTCAGGCTGGAAGAAATGTGGAAGCTAATGTCACAAGTCTGTTTACAGAAATAAAGCAGGAAACAGATGTTAAGGTATGAACAGATGTTAAGGTATGAACACTATTTGTAACATTGTTTGGAAGCTTTAATAATATTGTTGCTTTTAAGGATGTATGTTATACTGTTAATGCTTAGAGAAGAAAGATCTATATTGCAATATGCTGCACCCATAAAGAGTTGATTGTGGACAGTTTTAAGTGATCTTTTTCAGAATTTATGGTGATCTATACTAGTTATTGGTTAATCTAAAATTCTAGCATAATTATATGCAGTTAACAAAAGTTCATGACTTGTAAGAAACTCAGTGTTTACAAGGCACCAAAGAATATCAAAACAATTGACTCGAATGTAAATGTAGGTGAAAAGCAGGAATTGAGTTGTAGATGTTTTTTTATTTTACTGATCACATATTGAAGGAGGTTTCACCAAATCCTAGAAAAGGGGGGGGGGGGGGGGGGGGGGGGGAGGGGGGGGGGGGGGGGGGGGGGGGGGGGGGAACTGGGGCAACTGCCTATATAAAACATCTTTAAAACATTGTGGCTTGACAGGAGGCAAGATTAAGGTGTCTGTACTGCAAGCTCTCAAGGGTGGTAAAATTCCGCATCTGAGAAATGAAATAAGCAAGGTAGCTTAAAAAAGTGAACCATACTTCAGTGGGTACCATCCCATTGTGGTGTACGCGAAAATGAAAAGGCAAATAAACTTGCCAAAAAGGGAGCAGAATGTGAACAAGAAGATAACGAAATCACATACTTTGAGAAAAAGAGAGCTATCCAGACTATCAGAAGAGAACAGAATCAACCCAACGATGACTACCTCACTCTTGACCGGCTGGGACAGATCACCATTTTTCGCCTCAGGACAGGGCATAACAAACTGAATAAACACATGTACAAGCTAGGATTGTCTGCTTCCCCACTGTGCACATTTGGATTAAACGAACAAACTGCTTAGCATGTTCTACAGGATTGTCCTCTGTATGACCAGTTAAGAAAGATATACTGGCCCAGTGACTCAACACTAAACTCAAAGCTGTATGGAGCTAAAGAGGAACTCCAGACAATGGTCGAATTCATCATGAGAACTCATCTGATGGTGTAAACATCAATGATGTGATCGCAAGAAGAAGACGAAGAAATCAGCTGCATACTGGTATACAGGAAATTAAAAAATGGTTGTTATCTGTGGAAATTGGGCCAGGAGTAGACTGCTGTAGTAGTGGCCATGTGCTAGTACTAGAAAAAAAAAGTTTCATTCTTACTGAAGAAATTAAACAGGGCCTCAAAAATGTCAAGCTATATTTAGCTATGTACAGGATCTGTTTTGTCGAATTTGTCCCATAACCATAATCAGATGCAGGACAAATTGAAAACACTCGATGAGAGGTCACAGCAATTGGGTCTGAAAATAAACAGGAAAAAGACAAAAATAATGAGAATAAATGCAGGTAATGATAACAGTTTTGAACGTGAAGAAACACCAATACAAGATGTAGAATTGTACACATATCTTGGCAGCAATATAGACAAAGTTGGAGGGACTGACAGTGATATCAAAATAAGAATACAAAAAAGCAAGAGGAGCTTTCATTGCATTGGGAAATATATGGAGATCAAGAGAAATCGGATCCAACACGAAAATAAGAATCTTCGGCTCAAATGTGGAGTCAATCCTGTTGTGTGGCTCTGGGACATGGAGAACAACAAAGACAACAACCAAAAAGCTACAGACTTTCATAAATGGGTGCTTGCGTAGAATAGAGGGATTAAAAGGGTATGACAAGGTGTCAGACTACTTCTAGTAATAGTGTGGATTTATCACCATCATCATATGAATATATCAACAATATCATTTGCTAGAAGTACGACCACATCTAAACTAGCTGACACAAACTCACCATAACACCGGTAACACCGAAATCAGGTATGATCCCTTTTAATAAATATTACACACAGAGAAGCTGCACACGGCTAACAATACGTATGAAATGCAATACTCAATGCAATGAAGAATACCAACTAGCTTGCCAAACACTGTAGCTCTATATCATAGCAAAATGGTCATCGACATAATCTAATCAGTGACCACACAATGACTATCGCTCACAGGCGACATCCACTACTGAAACAACGCAAACATAATTGCAATAATTTTATCATAACTACTATCCAGGAGGAAATCACTAGAATCCACAATATCAGTCTAGTAACAAATCAACTACTCCTGATCACATGAAAATTGGCAAGAAGTAATGAACAATAATGGCACTCCTAAATCCCAGCCCAACAGCTGACAACGGGAACACGTCCTTACAGGACGGCAGACATATCTTGACTGAATTCCGCCAAAAGTTTCATACCGACTTCCGTTCTAGTCAAAACTGACCAAATGGTTTTTTAAAGATGAATAACAGTGTTGTCACTCTACAGCGTGACCAATATAAAATTTCAGCGAATGTCTTTCCTGTGACACAAGGTTACCAATGTGGAACTGATGACGGGAGCTGGACAGGTGCCGGTGGAACAAGTGATGAGGAGGGTGATGGATGGGACACACACTTAGGAAACCTGTATGATAGCATTACAAGGCAGTTCTTGTTCTGGAACCCCCAGGGCAAGAGAGGCAGAGGTAGACCAAGAAGCACATGGAGAAGAGAGCTGGAAACAGAGATGAAAATGATAAGGAGAACGTGGAAAGAACTTGAGATGATGGTACGTGACAGGAGGACTTGGCATGTGTTTGTTGAAGGCCTATGCTCCTGTGGGAGTGGAGGGTTATAGATAGATAGATATTTAGCTATAATTGAATTAGAAAAGGAAAGGAGTGAGAGGCTTTCAATAAATTCAGATCAAGCCTTCCTGTCCTATGTGTTTGTTGAAGGCCTATGCTCCTTTGGGAGTGGAGGGTTATGAATGAATGAATTACATCCTCCCTTTTTTTGAAAAAGAAATGTGTGCAAACATTTCCATTCAAAAGGAATAACACATATTTAGGATAACTGGCAGCAAAACTAATGCCAATATAGAATGTTCACTTAAGAACAAGAATCAACTTGTGTTAAACTATGTCCTAAACATAGCATCATTTTTGCAGTGTTGTTTTTCTTTGTTTCTATTCCTTGCCAGCTTGTTACATTTAAATTACTTAAGAAATTCAACATGATTATTTACATCAACTGTGAAGACAAAACTTTGCAATGGCTAAACAAAATTCTGACCTCAGTGATGCTAGACCATGTAAAAGAAGCTTTAAATAAACAAACTCATGGAAGAACAAACAAATTTTGAACAGCAAAATCATATGCAGATCAGGTAGCAAGACTCAGAATCTTCATTGTCAGGCACATTTATATGTCAACTTTGTGGACACTGATAATTTATTTCCAGGTTTTTACTGAAGTCTTTTTTGTGTATACAAACATACTTCAAACACTTTAGTTTGTTGTTAGTCTCAAAAATGTCTCTTGTGATAACAGTATTGATTGGCAGTGATTGTAGAAACCCTTTACATAACCTATGATTTTGTTTGCATGTCATCCAGGAGTGTTATTGGAATAGCTTCTCTAAAGATTCAGACATTAATTCTCAGACAGTTGCAGGCATCAGCAGGAAGAGATTAGGAGAGCATAAAGTAAAACAGTCAGATACATGGAGAAATGAAGGTAAGAAAGTAAATAAGCTTTTTTAAGCAGTGAAGCATCTCAGTTGAGGCTGAATGCTGGTGCATATAATGTAGGCTCGTGTGCTGTTTTTATTGTGTTACTTCAAGATGTTTGCCACCCCATGGATCTATCTCCTTCTGGATCATTCTGCAACACTGTTTTCTTCTAATGCTAATTTATTGGAGGAGGGTTTAAAAAGTTGTCATGGTGAAATCACACATTAAGAGATTTTATAGCTTAAACTACCACATACAAAATATTGATACTGACATCTTTGATACACTTGTCTGTAATCTAGCATGACCTGTAGTTAAAGTGGGAATAGTAGCACATTCACTAAGACAGTATGCACATGCTACTAGTCTAGCTGTTGTCTAGAGACATGGTCTGTAGAAAGGGGTAGCTAAGTGCAGAACCTGTTTTACAACTATCAGTAAAAGAGTGTTTCATACATTTATTTCCTCATGAATGAAGGATTGTACCTTCTATGCTTCTTAAGAAGCATGGAACAATCACAGCATTTGTGTTGATGAATTCTCAAGTGGGCTGTTTTACATGATGAGATTGCAAGCCCTTAGTCACATCTGAAGCTGTGCCATTTTTGAAGCAGTTGTCCTCATATTTTGCCTTCTTATAGAACCCCTGAAACTGCATAGATTTGTACCCATAGTGGCAGGTTACAATGGAAGATGGACTGATAGAATAAGTGAACATAGGAATAAGTACCAAAACTGCACAAGATGATCTCACTGAAGGCTAGCTCAATTAAAACCTGCAGAAAAATGTTAAATATAAGTTTTACAAGAAGAAAAGAACAGAGTGAGAATCACTAGCATATTTATAGGGATACTGGAAATTAACTGTCTCTTAGCAGGTTGAGAATCCTCCGAGTAGTGTAAAAGCTAATAGGTATCCAGGCCACTGTTTCTTATGGTACTTAATTATTGAAAAGAACCCCTGTTGATTAAATACAAACATGTATTAGACATCACAGTAACATCAAAAACAAGTCAATAACACTAATCTTGATTTCAGAAAAAAATTACAATGAAACTTTACTGATGAAAACAAAATATCATTTGTATACAGTTCAATCTTTTTGTCTACACAGTTACTGAAAGTTCATTGTAAGTAATTGATTTAAGTTCAGTGGTTCTACAACTGACAATGGAGGAGGCAGGAGGGCTGGCTAGAGATCGAGAGTCTTTCAGGCTGGCTGTGATGAGAGCGACGTTCTGCAAAGGACATGCTACATGATGATGGTTCTACAAAGTTATTGATTTTTTATCATTAGGGCTTTTATGACTTCCTGGTGGTTTTACCTACAGTAGCTAGATTCCTGACTCAATCACAGTCACTCCTGATTTATCCAGGTGTAGGAAAAGGTTGTGTGGTGTGAATAGAGCTATCTCAGGGTTCCAAAGCTTTCTTTCCCTGATCTAAGTTTCTTGTCATCGATGAAAATGGAAGTTCTTTGTGTAGACTACCTTAAAGAACCACTTGGTTGTACTTTGTTGCTACTGCGAAGTAGTCACCATATCAATTACATCCCATTTATGTTAGCTGCCCAGCAACTATCTGTTCTATTCAAGCCAGGTCAACTACTTTTGCCGTGGCAGAAATATCCACTGATTTTGTAATAGAAAAGAGGGAAGTTTAAACTATTGTATGTGAATTAATCTTGATTCAGTGGGCTAAACGGATTTACAGATTTCATGCAAAGTACCATCCATGTGTAGATTTTCATTGTTTTATAATAGTTAAACAGCATCAAATTATACTTTAATTTGTGATAGAGGTGATTTATTTATGTATTTTCTGAAAACTTGTTAAGGAGTAACTAAACATTATCTCCCCTTAATATGATCTGTGCAGCATGCCTCGTTAAATTAGGGAAGTCAATTTTAAGAGCTTGGCATAACAAGAACAGAAAGGCTTTGTCATACTTGATGAGAGAAAACATTGTTTAGTTATCAGTAAAGTGTTTTTTATTTTTTTATCTGACAGTAGATCATGATTGAGATTGTCATACTTGAATAGGTTGATAGAATATTGTTTAGTCATCAGATATGAGTATTTTTAGTCTCTTTTTCTCACTCTCCTTTACTCTTCTTCTTCTTTGATCCATATCCGCCGACCATCAAAGCAGTCAGTGGCCATCATGCCTGGTGGCGTCTTGTAGGGCAGCAACAAATTGATTCCACTTTATTCAGTTGGTGGCCATCCTTTGTACAGTGCCCCACTTCTGGTTCATTCTTTGCATCTCGGCTTCCACAGTTCTTCTCCAAGTTGTTTTTGGTTGGCCTCTCTTGTGCTTTCCTTCGGTGATCCATAGCATAGCTGTTCTTGTAATGGTATCAGGGTCCCTTCTGAGGATGTGACCAACCCAACTCCAGCATCTGCCAGCTATGATGGTGTGCATGTCCTCCTGGCTACTCCGAATAAGTAGTTCTTGGTTGCTGATGAGATTCAAATAAATGATCCTCTACTCTGTCTGTTGTTTATTGCATGTAGGTTGCGCACGTGTTTGGAAAAAATATGACACTGAATACCAGTATTAAACTCTTGTGTATTGCAAGCAGTATGTCACAATCAATTTCATAATGGTTATAAGCAACAAGGTTTAATCAGGTTAAAAAATTATTCATTTTAATGCTTGAATTAAAAAAAAATGCTATCATTATGAGCAAAGAAGAAAACAAAAGTAGGTATACAATACAGAATCTATTTATATTTCCCAAACAGGATGTATTAAATAACACTGAACAAATTAGGTCAGAACTCAGGATGGCATTTACATAATCATGCACAGGTAGCATTTACACATTCAACAATGTCCATGATTGAAATATGGGCAGGTGGTACTTGAAAAATAATTGTGCATCTGAAATTGTAAATAGAAACTTGTTTGTTGTGAATTTCCCCATCTTTAATGTGCATATCCCATTTAGATAATTACAGTGCATAAATGGTAGAGTATGTGACCGAAATGTCATGACTAGGGCTGATAATGACATTGCATGTAGTGTGTTCATGTACGAGTATTAGAATTGTCATTATTTTGCATGTTATATGATCACCAAAAATATATATCATTATCATGTTTTAACAAATTATATTACCAAATCTGCTTTACCAAATAACGGTTTTAACATTACTACTAGCTATATGTCTCAATTGTAATTCATGCTCATGTATAACTATTAGTATAAGTAGTAGAAAGTAGCCATAAATTATTATTTCTCGACTCATTTTTCAATAATGAAAATTTGAAGAATGCTGCACATAAAATTCAATTATGTCCATGTTCTATGACATGTCTACTTTAGATATATCTACAATGTGAATACAGTGTTACTGTGTAGTAGTAATATTTACTCATGCACGTTGTACAAAAAAAAATTGTAGAAATATAAGCATAATGGCTTGCCAGTTTATCTTTCTATAATTCATACCTTAGATACATGTACATTTGAACACAATCTTCCTTGATAATGTCTCAGTAGTAATTTATGCCCATGCACGCTATATAGTGAAATTACAGGTTCATGCCCTTTTATCTGAACACCCACCTGCATGGAGGCATACCTGGTGTCATTCTTATATGACCACCAGTTAAGCACAATGCTATAATATATGAAAAAAATGTGAAAGTGAACCTCTGTCTGTGAAGCAAATTACATCCTCATTGACTCCTTAAATCATCCACACACTTTCAGGTATTCCCCCTGTGATAAAACTTGTTGAGGACACAGCATTGCATATGATTAAGATGGACATTTTGGAACAGAAATAGCAACACAAAAATTTAAAATTGACAAAAGATATAAAGTAACAGGTAATACATTCATCTTTACAGCAGAATTAGTGGAAATCTTAAAAGCTTTAGAAATAGTTACAGTTATATAGTGTCTAGGTATACAATTGCAGGTATCGCTGAAATTGAGCAAAACTCATTTTATCAAAAACAAAGTTTGAATTTTACTGACACAGTACTGTTACTCTACAGATCTATCAGGTAATGTCGTGAGGTTCTTTTCTTGAAAATTTTTTTTTATGGTGACATAAAAAAAAAATAATTATTAACAATATAATATTTGTAATCATTTCAGGACTGTTTGGAGGGAAGTAAGTCAGAAATAAATTGTTATTACTCATTTCTTACATCCATGGGAAGTAATCAAACAATAAAAACATTAATGAATATATGCTATTAGCGACCACATAAAAAAAAAACATTTTGCAACACCATTTAAAATTATTAAATGTATATTATTAGTTTCATAGTATGCAATACACCATGAACTATTAACATATCAGACAGAAACAAATACTTCTGAAATAATCTTATAGTTGCATAACTTTTAAATCATACCTAATATGATGCTACAAAACATACAGAATTAAAATTTGTTTTGCATGCCATAATTATCTGAAGTTTTTACTATTATGTTTTATTCAATGAATTTCAGGTGACCATTCCTGTAGCCAGCGATCCCGCCTATTCTCTAGTATTGACATTCCAGATTTGAAAATTATGAACAGTTTCATAAAGAGTGAACCTGTGCAAAATGCCACATTCAATCAAGTGTTGCCAGATTTCACTGAAAAAATTGTGAGTGAAATGAAAGCTGATGTAAGTACGGCAGCTGCAACACTAAATACAGACAATAACATTGAATCAAGATTAAAAGAGGTACAATCACCGAATGTCACAGACTCTGAGATAATGACTGTAGACATGAATCCAACTCCTGAGATTTATACTGCAGTCTTACAAAATGAAAACTGCAGCAGAAAATTAACAATAGTCTATGATGATTGTACTCTCAACAGTGGAAGTAGAGACAGTTTTAATTTGTGTGGCAGTGTACAATCAGGTGAAATAATAATAGGTACAAAAGAGACACTTTTCAGCTGTCATGTTTGTGGAGTACAGGTTAGCAAGAAAGGTGACCATAATGAACATGAACTTTCACGTATGAGAGAAAAGTGTTTTCTAAGTAATGTTGGTAATGTAGAATTAGCTACAAAATCCAGAATATGTCAACAAGAAAGAATACAAAAAGCACAGAAGCATTCTAAATATGATCTTATTGGTATGGGGGCTGCTCATTTTGGTTATCTAAAGGCGCATGTAATGCAGCATAAAGAAGAACTATCTAACAAGTGTGATGGTCTTAGTAGGTTTTCTAGGACTGATTATCCAAAGAAACCCATAATGCAGCATAATAGTGAGACACATTACAAATATGATGTCAGTGGAGCAGAATTTTTTCAATGTGATCACAAGGTGACAAATGCAGAAGGAGAATCTTACATGTGTGATGAACTTACAAGACAAAAACTTCATTTAAAATTGTGCAAAAGTTGACATACAAAAGAAAAGCTTTATAATTGTGATGTTTGTGGAGCAGAATTTTCTCATAGTGGTGCTTTAAACAGTCACAAAAGGACACACACAGGAGAGAAACCTTATAAGTGTGATGTTTGTGAAGCAGAATTTTCTCAAAATGATCATTTAAAGAGTCACCAAAGGACACACACAGGAGAGAAATCTTATAAGTGTGATGTTTGTGAAGCAGAATTTTCTCAAAATGGTCATTTAAAGAGTCACCAAAGGACACACACAGGAGAGAAACCTTATAAGTGTGATGTTTGTGGAGCAGGATTTTCTCTTAGTTGTAATTTAAAGAGTCACAAAAGGACACACACAGGAGAGAAACCTTACAAGTGTGATGTTTGTGGAGCAGGATTTTGTCGAAGTGGTGATTTAAAGAGTCACAAATGGACACACACAGGAGAGAAACCTTACAAGTGTGATGTTTGTGGAGCAGGATTTTGTCGAAGTGGTGATTTAAAGAGTCACAAAAGGACACACACAGGAGAGAAGCCTTACAAGTGTGATGTTTGTGGAGCAGGATTTTCTCGTAATTTTGATTTAAAGAGGCACCAAAGGACACACACAGGAGAGAAACCTTATAAGTGTGATGTCTGTGGAGCAGGATTTTGTCATAGTGATGCTTTAAACAGTCACAAAAGGACACACACAGGAGAGACACCTTATAAGTGTGATGTTTGTGGAGCAGAATTTTCTAAGAATGGGACTTTAAAGAGTCACAAAAGGACACACACAGGAGAAAAACCTTATAAGTGTGATGTTTGTGGAGCAGGATTTTCTCTTAATGGTGATTTAAAGAGGCACCAAAGGACACACACAGGAGAGAAACCTTATAAGTGTGATGTTTGTGGAGCAGGATTTTCTCATAGTGGTGCTTTAAACAGTCACAAAAGGACACACACAGGAGAGAAACCTTACATGTGTGATGTTTGTGGAGCAGGATTTTCTCTTAATGGTGATTTAAAGAGGCACCAAAGGACACACACAGGAGAGAAGCCTTATAAGTGTGAAGTCTGTGGAGCAGAATTTTCTCAGACTGGGGCTTTAAAGAGTCACAAATTGACACACACAGGAGAGAAACCTTATAAGGGTGATGTTTGTGGAGCAGGATTTTTTCATAGTGGTGCTTTAAAGAGTCACAAAAGGACACATACGGGAGATAAACCTCATAAGTGTGATGTTTGTGTAGCAGAATTTTCTTGAAATGGTCATTTAAAGAGACACAAAAGGACACACACAGGAGAGAAGCCTTATAAGTGTGAAGTCTGTGGAGCAGAATTTTCTCGATATGGTCACTTAAATCTTTAAGCTCCAAGAGCCACTATAATGGCTCAGGGTTTAGACCAGTGTTTCTCAACGGGGGCGGTACCGCCCCCTGGGGGGCGTTTTCAAGATTTCTAGGGGCGTTCTGATGGGTCGCAACGATTGGAGGTCGCTACTTCCATTCGGGGGGCGTTGGGTACATTTTTACATGAATCAATATGAAACAATTACAAAAGATATTTCCCTTCGCATAGCTTGTAACACGATAGTTTTTATTTGCCCTGCGTTCCATGGAGTGTTTCAAGGATTCCAAACGCACATTTTTAGTACCTGGGATGTTACCATTGTCAGGAGACAGTAGGCGGAGATTTACGTCCCTTCAACATTCGAAACAATTGTTACCTCTCGACACACCCAAGCTAACCTTCTCTCTCCACTCTCGGCACATATTTTCTTCTGGAAACACATTCCCGTCAAACATTGATTAGCCCGTGAACACATCACAGCCCCTTCCCTACTCTGTCCGTAAATACCTTCACGCAACAGGGACATTGTGGGCAGTTGTAGCTTAGTTTTAATGCATCTTTGGATGTTTAGAGTGTAGAGAATTAAACTCAGTGGCAATTGCCACTGGAAAATACTGCAACAACTTCTGTGCTGAAGCAGAAGCCCTGAAACAGGCAGCTGAAACTCTTATTGAATGCAAAGCACAGGCAGAAAAACAGATAGTAATCTTTTCAGATGCCCTCTCAATAATATCAGTGCTGAAGAGCCACCAAACTAAAGGATTGAAAGATCTGATAATCTCCCTTGAAAGACTGGCCGAATGCTTCAAGAAGTGCACTATCCAGTGGATACCAGCCCATTGCAACATACCAGGAAATGAAGAGGCAGATAGACTTGCTAAAGAAGGAGGTGCCTTACAGCAAAATGATATAGAGACAACTTACGCAACGGCAAAGACCACTATAAAGGCTACATTCAAGTCCAAATGGGAAAGAGAGCACCCGGGACATTTGAAAAATGACGCATATCATCAACTATCCAGAAAAGAACAGGTCATCATTTTTCGACTACGCACTGGGCACAACAGATTGAGATACCATCTGTACCACAAATACAAAATTGGTGCAACAGATCTCTGCACCTGCGGTACCAGCCCGATGACAGTCGAACACCTGCTGCAGTACTGCCCAACCTACAATAATGAACGGGGTAGCATATGGCAACAACCCACTTCTGTCAACGAAAAACTGTTTGGAGATGTCGGGAACCTTGAGTTGACTGCTGCCTTTATTAGAGTCATAAATGTGGAAGTCTGAAGGCGAACGAGGAAGAAGAAGAAGAAGAAACTCAGTCAGTTTTGAGGCTTGACGAGGTGTAGATGTATGTGCAGTGATATTATACTAAAATTTTCAATATGTCAGCAGTAAAGAGAAAGTGTCGACAATATTCAGTTGAATACTTGAAATTTGGTTTTGTACCTTCAGCCGTAAATGAACAATTACCAATGTGTTTGCTGTGCCAGCAAGTGTTTTTTAACGAAGCAATGAAATCGTCACGGCTTAACGAGCATTTTACCAAGAAACACTCAGATAAAGTTGGCAAAGATATTTCTTACTTCCAGGATTTAAAACAAAAGTTTGAAAGCCGCAACACTGTCACTAATATGTTTAAAAAAATGTATAATCACAATGATAAAGGTCTCGTTGTATCTTACAAAATTGCACACATGATTGCGAAGTGTGGTAAACCTCACAACATTGGAGAATCTTTAATTTTACCAGCTGTACGGGAGGTAATTAGCACAATGATGGAAAGAAATCCAAGTAACATCATTTCTTCTATCCCATTGAGCAATGATACTGTTTCAAGAAGAATAGATGAGATGGCAAGCGATGTTGAAAATCAGCTGTGTACTGATTTGCAGTCTACTGAATTTTCACTACAGTTGGATGAAAGCGTCATGCGTGATAACGAAGCTTCGCTGCTCGCATATGTGAGATACATTCATAACCCTCCACTCCCAAAGGAGCATAGGCCTTCAACAAACACATGCCAAGTCCTCCTGTCACGTGCCATCATCTCAAGTTCTTTCCATGTTCTCCTCATCATTTTCACCTCTGTTTCCAACTCTCTTCTCCATGTACTTCTTGGTCTTCCTCTGCCTCTCTTGCCCTGCGGGTTCCAGAACAAGGACTGCCTTGTAATGCTATCAACAGGTTTCCTCAGTGTGTGTCCTATCCATCGCCATCGTCTTCTTCTCATCTCTTGTTCCACTGGCACTTGTCTAGTTCTTGTCATCAGTTCTACGTTGGTAACCTTGTCATACCATTTTAATCCCTCTATTCTACGCAAGCACCCATTTATGAAAGTCTGTAGCTTTTTGGTTGTTGTCTTTGTTGTTCTCCATGTCTCAGAGCCATACAATAGGACTGACTTCACATTTGAGTTGAAGATTCTTATTTTCGTGTTGGATCCTATTTCTCTTGATCTCCATATATTTCCCAATGCAATGAAAGCTCCTCTTGCCTTTTGTATTCTTATTTTGATATCGCTGTCTGTCCCTCCAACTTTGTCTATATTACTGCCAAGATACGTATATGATTCTACATCTTGTATTGGTGTTTCTTCAAGTTCAACCCTATTATCATTACCTGCATTTATTTGCATTATTTTTGTCTTTTCCCTGTGTATTTTCAGACCCAATTGCTGTGACCTCTCATCGAGTGTTTTCAATTTGTCCTGCATCTGATTACGGTTATGGGACAGAAGAGCCAAGTCATCAGCAAAATCCAGATCATCCAACTGCTTAGTCAGAGTCCACTGGATTCCATTTCTGTTGTGTGTTGTCGATGATCTCATAACCCAATCTATTGCCAGCAAGAAAAGAAATGGAGACAAGAGGCATCCCTGTCGCACTCCTGTTCTTATCCCAAATGGTTCTGTAAGCTGTCCTTCATGAAGAACTCTGCATGTCATGTCTTCATATGTTTTCTTTATTAAATTAATGATCTTCAGGGGAACTCCATAATGCCTCATCAATTTCCAAAGTGATTCTCTGTCTACACTGTCAAATGCCTTTTCATAGTCCACAAATCCGATGTATAGTGGTGAATTCCATTCCAGACTTTGTTCAACTATTATTCTCAAAGTGGCTATCTGGTCTGTACATGATCTGTTTTGTCGAAAACCTGCTTGTTCATCTCTCAATTTCTTGTCTATCGACTCTTTTAATCTCTCAAGGATAATCCTGTTTAATACTTTTCCTGGCACTGATAGTAACATTATTCCTCTATAATTTGTGCACTCTTGTAAATTTCCCTTCTTAGGCAACTTAACCAGATAACCTTCCTTCCATTCTGCTGGTATCTCTTCCTTTTCCCAGACTTTACCAAGTAATTTATATAACATCTCTGTAGCCGTGTCGATATCTGCTTTGATGGCCTCTGCTGGAATGCCATCAGGTCCAGACGCTTTTCCATCTCTTAGAAGCTTTATGGCTTTCTTTATTTCTTCCTTTGTTGGTCTTTCACCGTTAATTTGTAGCTCTTCTTCTGCTGGCTGGATGTCCAGCGGGTTTTGTGGAGCTGGTCTATTGAGAAGGTCCCCAAAATATTCTGTCCACCTCTTCATTTGCTCTTGTATATTGCTGAGCAGTTTCCCATTCTTATCTTTTATGAGACAACTTGTTTGCTTGTATTTCCCTGTTAACTTCTTTGTGCTGCTATACAGTTCTCTCATATTTCCTTTGGCTGCAGCATCTTCTGCCTCTCTTGCCAACTCCTCAATATACTTCCTCTTCTCTCTTTTGATACTTCTTTTTACTTCTTTGTTTGCTTCTGTGTACACTTCTTAAGCCTTAGCTTTGGAACTTCTGGTTTTGCTTGTGTTTAACTCTGCTTTCTTGTTTTTCCTGTCTTTTATCTTATTGATGGTTTCTATTGTTATCCATGCTTTTTGTTGTCTTTCCCTTTTCCCCAGTATTTCTTCACATGTCTCCTTCCATACCGTTTTGACCTGCTGCCAATAGTCTTCTGTATTCTCTACATCTTCCAGCTGTTGTAGCACTTGGAATTTGTTGGATACTGTGACCGCAAATTTGTCTCTTGTTTCTTGATTTCTTAGCTGTCCTACATTAAACTGTTGTCTATAATTTTGCATTGTTGCATATCTCTTGAGTTTCATTTTTATTTTGGCTATCAGAAGATGGTGATCTGATGCCACGTCTGCTCCTCTATATACCTTTACATCCTGCAATGATGATCTAAACTTCTTCTTTATGCATATATGATCGATCTGATTTTCTGTTCTATGGTCTGGTGATATCCATGTTGCCTTGTGTATTCTCTTATGTGGAAACATGCTTCCTCCTATAGCCAGTTGATTTGAAGCACAGAAGTTTGCGAATAGTTCTCCATTTTCATTCATTACTCCTAGCCCATGTTTTCCCATGACTTCTTCAAATCCGGTGTTGACTGTACCTATCTTTGCATTCATGTCACCCATCAAAATTGTGATGTCTCTTCTTTTTACTTTATCCATAATTTCCTGTAGTTTAGTATAAAATGCTTCTTTCACAGACTCTTCTTTGTCATTAGTTGGTGCATAACATTGGATGACATTTACATGAATTTTCTTTTTAGCTGTTTTGAAAGTAGCTGTTATTATTCTGGGTCCAACAGCTTCCCATTCAATTCAATTCAATGAGTGCTTTCTGTGCTTCTTTAGATATGTGAGATACATAATGAATGAAAATATCGTAGAGGATATGTTATTTGCAAAACTACTGACAGCAGATACAAAGGGGTTATCAATCTTTGAAACCCTTGAAACATTTTTGTTGGTAAAACAAATTCCTTTTTCCAATGTTATCGCATGTGCGACAGACGGAGCACCAGCTATGGTTGGTCATCATCGTGGGTTTCTGGCCTACTTAAAAAATGTGGCACCAGGTGTTTTAACAATTCATTGTGTTATTCATCCACAACATTTAGTCGCCAAGCATCTTAGTGACAGACTCCACAAATCAATGAACTGTGTTAAGGCGCATTCGTTGAACGATAGATTATTTCGTAAACTTTGTTGTGATAATGGTGAAGAGTTTGAACGTCTTCTCCTACACACGGAAGTACGATGGCTGTCCAAAGGTAACTGTTTAAAAAGATTATGGGCATTATTTGATTCTGTTGTAGAGTTTTTGGATTCAATCAAAGACGAATTTAGCATCGAAAGAGAAGTATTGCGAAACGATGTGGCCTATCTTTCAGATATATTTGAAAAGTTAAATGAGGTTCTTCTTAAGCTACAAGGAAATGAGATCAGTCTGCTTAAAGTGAAAGGAATTATCATGGGGTTCATCAACAAATTGACATTATATAAAAATAATCTTAGTCGCCTAGAACTTTCTCATTTTCCATGTTTACTATAGTTAGGTGGGGACAGACTTAAAGATTCAGATTTAGAGGTTTATTGCACTCATTTGGACGCTATTAAAAATGATATGAGCATAAGATTTAAAGACTTGCAAGAACTAATAATACCGGATTGGGTGACTAATCCTTTTGAGTCAGACGTGGAACAAGTTGGTCAACATTTACAAGAAGAATTAATTGAGCTACTAAATGACTTCGAGGCAAAAGCACGATTCAGTCACACACATTACGAAAAATTTTGGATCCAGCAGAGGCTTGCGTATCCCGTTCTTTGGCGTGAAACTAAATTGCTAATTACAGCATTCCCAATGTCGTATTTGGTGAAGGGGTTCAGTGCAGTAGTGTTGCTACTATAAAAGCAACGAACCGACTGCAGATTTGTAACAGAGGAGATTTGAGACTTCTTTTAACAAACTTAGAATCAAATATTTCAAAACTGGCTGAGTCACACCAAGCGCAAGGATCTCACTAAGCTTTATTAGTAAGTGACTCGTAATTATATCATTATTATCAACTAATAATTTTTCCAATTTTTTCATATTTAAAGTGGTTGCATAAGGAGAGGCTTAAATATTCATATCTGAAGAAATATAAGCAGTGATTTAGGAGCTATTAAAATGATATAATTATGAATATGATAGTTATAGAGTTGTAAGAACAAATTTTATATCAATTGCTCTGCCAATTTGTAATTCAAGGATAATGAACTTGTGATGTATATAATTCCGTACTTAAACTCATATTTAATATATAACTATGCTTTTTAAAATGTGCTTTCTCTTTTTCTTTATATTATAAGAAAAGATAACTCATTAACTGCATTGCTTTTTTACAAGTATGGTGGAATATATGTATATATGTGTGTACGTGCGTGCATGTGTGTGTGCGCGCGCGCGCTCACACGATAAAGGGCAAGGGGTGTTAAAAAGGTTTGGGGCGTTTTAAAATATTAGCTGTCAAAAGGGGGCGTTGCTACTATCAGGGTTGAGAAACACTGGTTTAGACCTATTTGGCCCAGGAACCATTTAAGTGGCTTCAGATTTTTTTCTCCTGTCTAGAGCTCTGTTCCAATGTTAACAACCTAAAACATCATTTCCAACAGGAAGTACTTTCATTTTAAATAACTCGTATTTATGCATATGAACATTAAAAAATATTTTTTTTTTCCAAACAACAACAATAAAAAGCACTGTGGTGGTCATTTTTGTTTGGGCCAAACCCTGCTTTTTGCTTGGGACTTAAAGAGTTAAAGAGACACAAAAGGACACACACAGGAGAGAAGCCTTATAAGTTTGAAGTCTGTGGAGCAGAATTTTCTCAGACTTGGGCTTTAAAGAGTCACAAATTGACACACACAGGAGAGAAACCTTATAAATGTGATGTTTGTGGAGCAGAATTTTCTCAGAGTGGTGCTTTAAAGAGACACAAAAGGGCAAACACAGGAGAGAAGCCTTATAAGTGTGATGTTTGTGGAGCAGAATTTTCTCAGAATGGTGCTTTAAAGAGTTACAAAATGACACACACAGGAGAGAAACCACAGCCTAAGCTGGTCCCAAGCCAGGCTGACAAAGGAGGAGGGCGGCCTGCATTTAATCCGTAAGGAGTTAGCCCCTCCACCATGCAAAGGCACAAGAGGCCAATCACCTGTTTGCTTTAAACCACGATTATGCGAACTACAAGAGAGAAAACTGGACTGATTCTAAAGGCGACGAACTGGAACGGACTACGGACTATGACTTATGGAAATTGGAACACAAGAAGTATAAATAGGAAAGAAGAGGAGCTGGTCGAAGCGATGAGGAAAGCAAAACTAGAAATCCTGGCTATAATGGAAACAAAGAAAAAGGAACAAGGCGTCATGGATCTTGATGGCAACACGCTGCTCTACAGTGGTGTACCTACATCTGAAAGAGCTAAAGGGGGCAATGGTTGCATTGTAGCAAAAAACCAAAAAGATAGTATCAAGGGATGGAACTTTGTCTCGGAGCGCATTATGGTTGTAAAACTAAAAGAATGAGAAACCATAGTCAACCTTGTCATAGTGTATGCTCCAAATGAGGATGAGAGAGAAGAGGTCAAGGAGGAATTCTTCAAGTTGCTACAAAGGACAGTGGATGACTGCCTAGATGAAATTATCATGCTCAGATATTTCAATGCCAGAGTTGGAAATGACCATGCTAGATGGGGTGGAGTTAGCCGAAGATATGAAGAAGATACTCTCAATGACAATGGAAAGCAACTCCTTAGATTACAAACACAAAGTTCTCGCCATAAGCGCATACATGCATATACTAGATGTGAACCAACATGGAATGAGAAGTCAGTGATCGACTATGCCATAGTTAGGAGGAGCTTATTCAAGTATGTCCGGAATGCTAGAGTCTGGTGGGGGCCAGAGATTGGAAGTGATCACTACCTGCTTACAATCAAAAGAACAACTGAAAGAGTTTCTCAGCCTAGAAACTGCCCAACATCATGCAAGAAACTAAGTAAATGAATGGGAGAAATGACCATTAAGAGAGAGCTGAGAGAGCCAGAAATTAGGACCAGATATCAGGGGCTTATTGCTACAGCGGTGAGAAACACAGAAGAACAACCTGATGACTTGGAAGCCCTCTAGCTTAAATTCAAGGACATCATAAAGACAGCTGCTGCAGAAGCATGTGGTGGTCTGACTTGAAAACAAGAGAAAGAGGACACCTTGGTGGACAGAGGAAGTCAAAGAGAAAATAAGAAGAAAAAAAAAAGGCATGGAAGCATTACTTAGGAGCTAAAAACACAGCAGGACATTTAGAGAAATATAGAGAATATGTGATACTCAGAACAGAAGCAAAGAACATGGTGCTAGCAGCAAAACAGAAGTCCTAGGAAAAATTTGGAGAAAAGCTAGAAAAAGATGTGCAAGAAAACCAGAAATTGTTCTATAAGACCCTAAAGAACATGAGGAAGGAACAACAATGCCCTCTCAAATTTTTAAAGGACAAGGAAGGCAAATTGCTTACTGCCCCAAAGGAAGTAATGGAACGATGGAAAGAATATTTCTCAGAACTCCTAGATGGTGAGCAATGTCAAGCATCAGAAATGATAACCACTAACACAGAAGAGAAACCAATGGTGATGAAGATGGAAGAACTGAAGGCAGCACTGGAGAAAATCAAGATGGGCAAAACAGCAAGGCATGATGGTATAACACCAGAAATGGTTAAGTACATGGGAGCATCAGGTGACCTATTACTCTTAAGGTTCCTACAGGCAGCGTGGTGCAACAAGACCATACCAAAGGATTGGGAGATTGCCATCATAACACCGATTTTCAAAAATGGTGACAACCGACAATGTGGAAACCATAGAGGCATATCCCTTCTCAGTGTCACTGGTAAAATCTGCTCTAGAATCCTAAAGCAGAGAATCAGGTGCCTTGCTGAGCCACAGTTGGATGAGGTCCAGTGCAGATTCCGAGCAAACTGAAGTACTCAAGACCTAATCTTCACACTCAGACAGCTGAGTGAAGAGGCACTTGAGTATAAGAGCGAGATCCATTTTTGTTTAATTGATGTGGAAAAGGCATCTGACAGAGATGGAGCAAACTTTGGGACTGTTTGGCAAGGAAGAACATTTCAGCACCTTTGATTCATGCGATACAGAGCTTCTACAAGTCTTGCAGAAATTATATGAGTACAGCAAACCATAAATCAGAAGAGTTCAGGACCACCACTGGTGCAAGACAAGGTGATATCCTGTCACCTTATCTTTTCATACTCCTCGTGGATGATGTCATCAAGGCATGTAAGGAGAAGACAGGAAAGTATTCAGTGGGGGGACTGGAAGATGAGACAGGTCTGTATTTCATAGCTGGCATTTGCTGATGATGTTGCGCTGATTGCTAAATCAGAGGCCCATCTCCAATCCAACCTGCAAGTCTGGAAGGAAGAGCTGGAGAAGACATTGGTGGTCATAAGCAGCTCTGAAACAAAACCATGGTGATATCATGAGAAGAAAGAAGACATCAGATTAAGCTGGGTGAACAGGTCCTGGAGCAGGTCGACCACTTTAAATACACTGGGGCTATTATAGACCGACAGGGAGGCATCAAAGAAGAGTTGGCCACTCAAAAAGCAGCAGCTGGGAGACTTTTTCAGGCCATAAATCGAGAATTCCTCAGCAAGAGAGAGGTTAGTAAGAAAACAAATTTGGCTGTATACCACCTCCACCTATGTCCCAGTCTTGACATATGGATGCAAGTCATGGGCAATGACTACAATCTACAAAAGCCAGATCCAAACCTCAGAAATGAGGTATCGGAGGGAGGTGGTTGAAGTAACAAGAAGAGACATGGTCCACTACCAGATGATGCGTCAAGGCCTAAAATCCCACCCCCTGCAGACCCAAGTAGAAGAGTCCCAACTAAGATAGTTTGGCCATGTCTGCAGAATGGGAAAAGACTGGCTACCATGACAAGCATGTCAAACAAAGAGCCAGGGATCCAGACCCCAAGGATGACCCAGAGTCCACTGGGAAGACTACAATAGACAATCTTTGAAGGATCGAGGACTAGAATGGAACCAAGCCAGGAGGAAGACAGCCAATAGGATAGTCTGGCACCCTCTCTTCCAAACCTCTACACCTCACGGTAGAAGGGGAATGATTAAGTAAGTAAGTAAAGAGACACAAACGGACACAGAAACCTTATATGTTTGAGATTTTTTGAATACACTACTCTAAGAAGGCATACAGGGGAAAAGCCATATAGGTGTGATCTTTGTGGTGATGCGTTTTCTCAGGCTACTCAGATAAAGAGACACGTATTGAAACACATTGGAGAGATGTATAAATGTGATGCTTGTTGTATTAGGTATTAGGATTTCTCAAGTCTGTATTCTAAAATTACACAAAAGAAGGCACACATGATAAGGATTTTCTAAGAGTGGTGTTACATTTTCTGAAGTCTTTATTCTAAAACAGCACACAACAAGACATACTTGATAGAAAATTTCTAAGTGTGATGTTTGGTGTATTAGGTTTTCTGAAGTCTGTATTCTAAAATTACACAAAAGGCATACATGAGAGGGACTTTCTAAGTGTGATGTTTGTGGTGTTAGGTTTTCTCAAGTCTTTATTCTAAAACAACACACAATTTACAAAACATAGGAGATGAGAGACAATTTGTAAGTGCAATGTTTGTGTTGTTGAGTTTACTCATCTGTATTCTAAAACTACACATCAGAAAATGTATGTGTTTACCTTACACAATTTGTAAGCATGATGTTTGTAATTCAAGTTTACTCATTCATTATTCTTCAGCCCCCTTTTCACAAAATATCTTGATGGTTTAAATTATTTGATCACTTCCTGTGGACTTCATTTTGCAAAGTGGTAATGAAAAAAGTATTTTGTTGTGTAAATTGAAATCGCAACCAGATTTGTTATTGTTGTTGTTTAATAGGGCTGCTGAGCTTCTCACTCTTTTGCAGCCAGTAACAAGTTCAACACTCTTTGGTAACACTGAAGATCTAAGCTTTTCTTGTGGCTTTTCTACCATTCCGAAACATGTTGAGTTTAAGTCATGAGCTCCAGTTTCTCCATCTTAGCTTGCATTTAAAGGATCATCTTATAGGGGTCCCAAGCTAGGAGTAAGAAGTATGTTGCATACTGTGCATTCCCAGCCATCCAAGAGGGCTATCCAACTATGTAGAGTTAAAATACTGTGCTCCGGTTCTGGGCTCTCCCAAGAAAATGTCACATCCTGCACAGAGCCACTTCTCAGTTCCCCTGCTTATCAGTGGGTCCATAGTGAGATCCTCCTACATGCAGTCAGCCAGGTCAAAGCTAAAGAATCACATCTGGGAATCAAAACTTAGTGTGCAATGCTGAGTTCTCAACATGTTTCACCACAGAGGGAGTCCATGGAATTGTGTGGATGATTTCAAGCATCATTGAGGGTGTAATTAGCCTCACAGAGGTTCACTTCCACATATGTATACTGCAGCATTGTGTATAGCTGGTGGTCAGTCAAAGATGACTCCAGATACGCCTCCATGCATCTCAGCAAGATAAATGTAATCTTTGTGGTGCTATATTTTGTGATATACTACAGAGAGATCTTATAAATGTGATTTTGTTTGTTGTAAAGTGTGGCCTCTGCCTGTAAGCTAAGAACTTATTCAGACATACAGAAAAGAAACCAATTATGATGTTTCTGATGCAGTGTTTTCTATGGATGCTCAAATTGTGCCATTAAAAAGAAAAGTGTTATACATATTTTATGTGTGCTACAACAGAAATGGAATCCAGTAGACTCTGACAAAGCCGTTGGATGATCTGGATTTTGCTGATGACTTGGCTCTTCTGTCCCATAACCATAATCAGATGCAGGACAAATTGAAAACACTTGATAAGAGATCACAGCAATTGGGTCTGAAAATACACATGGAAAAGACAAAAATGATGAGAATAAATGTAGGTAACGATAACATGGTTGAACTTGAAATAACACCACTACAAGATGTAGAATTGTACACATATCTTGGCAGCAATATAGACAAAGTTGGAGGGACAGACAGTGATATTAAAATAAGAGTACAAAAAGCAAGAGGAGCTTTCATTGCATTGGGAAATATATGGAGATCACGAGAAATCAGATCCAGCACGAAAATAAGAATCTTCAACTCAAATGTGGTCAGTACTATTATATGGCTCTGAAACATGGAGAACAAAAAGACACCAACCAAAAAGCTAGACTTTCATAAATGGGTGCTTGCGTAGAATAAAGGGATTAAAATGGTATGACAAGGTTACCAACGTGGAACTGATGACAAGAACTAGACAAGTGCCAGTGGAACAAGAGATGAGAAGACGATGGCGATGGATAGGGCACACACTGAGGAAACTTGTTGATAGCATTATATGGCAGTCCTTGTTCTGGAACCCCCAGGGCAAGAGAGGCAGAATTAGACCAAGAAGTACATGGAGAAAAGAGCTGGAAACAGAGGTGAAAATGATAAAGAGAACATGGAAAGAACTTGAGATGATGGCATGTGACAGGAGGACTTGGCATGTGTTTGTTGAAGGCCTATGCTCCTTTGGGAGTGGAGGGTAATGAATGAATTATTTTTCAGTTCCCTAAGGAGCAGTAGGGCCTCAACAAATGTATGTCAAGCCTTTACTTCCTGTGTCATCTGTTAAATGTCTTACCATAACTCTTTCATGTCTGCCTCCAGTTCCCATCTCAAAGTGTTTTTTTGGTTTCGCTCCTTGTCTATCTCTAAAAATAAGTGAATGAATATGCATGTGTACACACACAAAATGGTACATATTACCACCTCAACAACAATTAAAGATAGGAGCTGCTGATGAGTGTAACAGTGGCACTGATAAAATTATATATATATATATATATTGCTAGAGAACAATTTGATGACCTCAGCTGAGATTCAAAGATGTGTGCAAGAGAGACATGAGAGCACTGGATGTAAATCCAACAGCCTGGGAGGATGAAGCTGCCAATTGCACCAAGTAGCAATGTTTTCTGTGGTGCTACCTCAGATTGGGCAACAAGAACCTAACATGATGAGCAGAAGAGAGAAGAAAACATTGAAAGGAACACCAGGAAAATAAGCAGCTGGGGGCTGTCACCTCTGGTGCACATTCCCATATTCATTTATGACTGAAGGGGCTATTATTATTATCATAATATAGAAATATATATATATGTTATATGGTGCTAATATGTGTTTGTTTGTTAACATGGTGCTGAATATCAAATTATCAAAGATAATGTGATGGTGATGGGACACCATGATACAGACAAAAAAAGCTAGCATTTAACTATGAAATACTTTTGTCATCTCTATTCTTACAGCTTTTGACATTGCAAATACGTTCCTATATATATCACAAAATACAACTTAAGAATTGCTGGGCTAATTTTTATATGTTTTGTATTTAACATTCAGGCACAAAATAGCTGTCCAGTATCAGATTTGATCAAAATCTGATAAGAATGAAGGACACTTGAGTGCTTCTCAGTTTGGGCTGTATGTGTTTGTTTTAGAAAAACTCCATCAATTTCTCTCATGTCTCATTTTTAACTGTCAGTATATTGTGAGCTGTTTTCATTACCAAGTGTTTCTTTATTAACTAATAGGTCTGTACATTGTCAACCCATGATGTATTTCCTTTCACAAACTGTAATATTAAATTAAATTTCTCATTCCTAGACTAACTAACTGAGACCTGAAAGACACAACACTGTATTAAGACACAGTTCAATTTCAAAGTGCTCTCAGGTTGTATTTTGTCCATTATTTTTTAAATGTTTGTTTTAAGTAATTTTTTTTTTACATTTTAAGCAGATGAAACAAATAATCAATTTCATAATATGCAGAAGTGTGTGGCATTGTTTCCCTTGAAGGTATCCAATTTAATCTATCAACTGCCATCTTAGCATTGAATATATCTCCATCTTCTGTCTCTTGTCTTGATGGTGCACTCTGATACTCTTTCCTGTCTATCGCTAGATGTTAACTTCCCACTTACAGCCCTGTCTTCCTCTACACTCAACTCTTCCCGGCTGCAAAGGTACAGTGTTCTAAACCGGAATTATCATGCTCATCTACCCAGCTGTAAATGAGCACCATAATGTGCTCTTGATTTATGGAAGACAAAGGCTGCTAAATTCAAAGAGCTGGACCTAGTATGGTGAAGTTCTCTAACACTCCACTCCCCTACAGCAGTATCTGCTATGGGTCAACTTTGACTTTTTGTGTTTTAAAACTTGTTAATCTGATTTTGATCTCATTTCTTCCTTTCATTATTAGAAATGTGTACATGAGATGGGTGTGTACATGGGATGGGTGTGTACATTCAAACAATTATTTATGGTAATGGTTAGCCACCATATGCCCTGGTTGTGATCTCATTTTATCTGGTGCACAACTCAAGTCATGTTGGGGTGTGATGGCTCATTGTAAATTATGGTTATATCGGGGTTTCATTACCGGTGGTCCATGGAGCCCTTAGTTGTGGGGAGGGGGTTAGGCTGTGCATATCCTTAAAATTTCTTAATTTAATTTTACTCTGGAAAATTATGATAGATTTTTGTATGTAAGTAAATATCTTCTTTTTACAGATTGTTATTATTGTGAACGGTGGTTTAGTTTTAGAGAAGTGGGTGAATGTAGATAAATGGTTTGGAAAAAATGAATGGAGTTGTTAAAAGACTGTTCGTCTTTGTTGAAGGGAGGTGATATGTATAGAGGAGTGCTTTGAGCAAAGGGAGGAACCTCCGTGGTTTCCACTTGGTAGATGTAGTAGTTATTGTTAGAGTTAAGCATATTAAGTGAGTCCAAGATTGTGGTGGGACAAATTTGCATGTAAAGTTTTTGTAATAAGAATGAAAGAGAAGTGTATGGTTTTGAATCTAATCATCAAAGGGAGATAACTTGGAATTACATCCCTTGTAAGTTTTGGTTGGTGAGCAAGAAAAAAAGACGCACGAGAAAGTTGTGTTAGGATGAACACATTTTAGGAGTGAACGAAAAATGTTAGAATGGGGAATTAGTCAGTCTGATTTAGAACGCGCTGAGCGTAAGTTAGCAAGTGTGTGCTAGAGAGATGGTAGTTTGGAAGTTCATTAGTGAGCGAGGTTCTTGATATTCATGTTTCTGGAAAACACGCCATTTTTGATGTGGTTGGCTACTGTGGTTACAGACACGCCATAACAAGAGTTATGTTATCAAGTTGACAAAGTTTTGTGTTTTTCAAGACAGCAGGGTTGATTGCAGTTTTATATTGAAGATAGATTTTGTTTAAATAAAGCAGACAGATGTAGTGATCAGATAAACTGGTAGAAAATCAACATCCCTGGCAGTTGTAGGCTAGTCTTCTAACAAGATACACCAGAAGGTCACTAAGTGAAAAGTTATAAAGATAAACTAATTTTCTTTAGAAGATCACCCAGGTGACATAACAGTGGAGAAATTTGACGAGAGCAGATCAGTGACAGATATGTACAAGAATATGATTTTCGGATGTTCACTGAATTGAGAAAATGTATGAATGGAAATTATATCAAATTGAATGTATAAATCTATGAGATGAATTTGCAGAAGAGAGAAGCTGATTCTACTTTATGTAAATAAAACTTTGAAGTTCGTTTTACTGCTGTTGGAGTACAGTGTGTCAACAGAATTAGAAACCATCAACCATCTGTATGTCTTGTCTAACAGTGCATTTCATCACTTGTTTACAGCAGAGTGTTTACATTGTCTGCTCACACATGCTGACCACTGGTTAGGGCTGTGATCTGAACCTCTAACATCAACACTATACAAACACTTTAAAGAAAATGCAAACCTTAACCCACAATATCACGGCCACATTGTATTTCAGTATGACTGTATGTAAGCTTAACAATTTTTTCTGTGTAATGAAAAAAAATGTAATTGTATATATGTATATTCTTTATAAGGAGTCCTTTGCCTTTAGTGGACAATCTAAGGGGTCAGTGGCCTTCAGCTGGACATTCTAAGGGGTCCTTGGCCTTCAGTGGACAACCTAAGGGGTCGTTGGTCTTTACTGGACAATCTAAGAGGTCCATGGCCTTCAGCTGGACAATCAAGATGGGGTCCATGGCTGAAGAAAGTTATTTATCTTGTTATTATTAATCCAGCAGCACTTGGGCTCTTGTCCTTTGACCCAATGCCATGTAGTGCTATCAGCATGTTTTCTCAAGTTGTTTTGTTGTCATTAGGATCAGGATCAACCTTATGTTTGTAAACCTCTCTATTAAGAAAGTACCCAAAAAAACTATAAACATCATTACTTCCCTTATAACAAAATCTGGAGCTTAGGAAAGATACCAAAAGCATGGAAAGTAGCTATGATAGTACCCATCCTAAAATCCAATAAGGAAGCCCATGATGTAAGTTCATATAGGCCTATCTCCGTAACATCACAACTTGGTAAAATGCTGAAAACTGTTGTTAACAAAAGAGTTAAATTCTACCTGGAAAAAAATCAGTTATATAGCCCAAACCAGTCAGGGTTTAGAGGAGACAGAAGTACAGTAGACCAGCTTGTAAGATTAGAACACGATGTAAAGCTAGGGTTCAAGAGGAAAGAGAAAACAGTGGCAGTCTTTCTAGATGCTGCAAGGGCATATGATGAATATCCTAATTTTGTGCTTGTGCTGTACTGAGAGGACTTCCAGATGTTGTTTAGACTAAAAAAGGCTGTTCTTGCTTTGTTCATTCTGTTCTTGATGTCTTTGCTTGCTCCGCCGTCTGCTGTTACTATGCATTCTAGGTATGTGAAGGCATCTGTCTGTTCCAGTTGCTGATTCCTTACTGATATGGGCTCAGGGTTGCTCACATTGAGCGTCATGACCTCTGTCTTCCTTATGTTGATGTTCAAGCTCACCTGCTGGCTATACCTATTAAGTCTATTCGTTTTTTCCTGGATGTGTTGATGTGAATGTGCTAGCAGTGCAATGTCATCTGCATATTCCAGATCTTCCAATGTAGAAAATGTTGTCCATCTTATTCCTCTTGGATTGCCCTCTGTTGTCTCGCGCATCACCCAGTCTATGACTGTTAAAAATAGAGTGGTTGATAAGGGGATTCCTGTCGTACTCCTGTCTTCACTTCAAAGGTTAGGTTGCTCTGCCCACTGCTACACGTAAAGTTGGCATAAAGGCTTTTTATGATTGATGTGAACAATGATAGGTCAGAAATGTATTTACAACAGAATGGAATTCCTCAGTGATTTCACCTTCAATTTTCACTATAGCTGTAAATGATTTAGCAGATAAATTTAACGACATTAAGAATGCAGTATCACAATTTGCAGATGACTGTGTCATTTAGCGATCTGGAAAAAACTTGGAACATGTCTACCAAAAACTTTAAAAACAAACAGACAAAGTTTCAAAGTGGATGAAAAGTTGGGGCTTCCAAACTAATGTAAACAAAACAGTAGGTATGTGTAAAAGTCTGTTTGTTCGTGATGTTAAGTTTGGTAGAGTGGGCGTGTCGTTTTATCACCTGGACAGTACAATGTTGTGGTGTATCTAGGTCACCAGCGTGAGGTGCTGCCAGGGTGTAATGAAGACACTCTCACAAACAGCTTACATGTTTTCAGGCGTGTAGTACTTGTAATATGATGTGGGATGATGTGGTAAGTGTGGGTGTAGACAAATGCGTTTAGGCTCTTGGACAGCTATACACTGAACCCACTCACCCACATGCAGAAGTCAGTGAAGGTAGGTAATACTGCTGACGTTTCACAATATTTATTATACGACGTACGATAGTATGGATGACACAGTCAATGGCATAAGAATCATGGACATTATATGGTGGTTAACACTTTGCATCAGCTCAGATATATGGTGCCAACAATAATGGCCTGTCAATCTACGTTCTGCTTTCATATACTGAAGTTCTGGTACCCTGACAGAACCCGTCATGTACCCCTTTGCAAATATACCGCACGGGAAGGGCGGTTTCAATGGCCTAACGAAAGGCTATGACTTCTTCTGGCATCACATGCCAGGCACTTCTTCTCATAAAGAATGAAGGCCGTAACAATGGGCCTCTATGGCAACAGCATCAGGCCGCAAGTAGCGGGCCTCAAATATAAGGTAACCTTAGTGTTTTACCTTTCCGTGTACATATTCCTGCCAATCCTACCGCTTGTATAGCGGGTTACTCAAGTAGATAACTTTCTCTGGGCTTCTAATGTTCAAAAGACAACTTTGTCTTGGTTCCCGTATCAAGCACCAATAATGGAGCTCTATGTAACATATCAGCTGTGAGCTCTGTTCAACATGTCGCCTTAAGGTAGTCAAATGTACTTCTCTAACTTAGGCATATGAGAAGATCAAAAATGACACTATTACCTTGTTTCAGAATCCTATTAAACACTAAACACAACACTGCCATTCCTGGCATGCAGAATTAACTAGGGGAAGGAAAGATGACATCTCAGTCATACAATAAACTTCCAAATCCCCGAAAAGATGGCAAGGAAAAATCTTCGAACCTCTGTCCGATCACAACGCCCAGGGTACACTGCCAAGACGGAAGTCTCCCGGTCTTTGCGCCAAAACCTGCGCATGTGCATTCAGCACAGACCTGAGCGAAACTAAACACAAGACCAGGGCGTTTCCTCAAGCAAGAGGCAAAGCCACTCCGTATATGGTCATATGAATAGTGTCTAAAGACGTGACAACAATTCAAGACCTTCCCCGCCACAGGTCAACATAAGACAAGGGGAAGATAACCACAAATCAAACCTGTCACTAATGTAAATCACCAGTTCCCTTTTTTAGACTATCAAAATAATTAACAGGTTGATGTCTTTAAACACATATGCCAAATAGACATCAACAGATTACCGCACCCACGGGAAAAAATGAAACTTTTTTTTAAAAATACATCACTGAGCAAGATGCACTAAGCTCATAACGCATAAATGATGCGCCGATGAAAGGATCAACATAAATATAACGACATAATGTCAGACCCAATCGACGCACAATAGCACGTCTGGTGAGAACAACAGTTATCTCACAAGACAAGAGAAAATATATATTCTCCAAATAAAACATATCCGGGGAGGTGCCACCAAAGTAATCAAAGGTGCCGGCAATGTTACAATGCAAACAATATTTACATACAATATCATCATGTGTAGCAATGGTGAAAGACAATATATATTGAGAAGTCATATCAACAGAAATCTCTCGAAGTATAATGCTATAAAATCATTATTATCTAATGGTTGAACATAACAAAATTTATAAAGTCTTTTCACATCATTATGACTATAAAGGTATACATTCTAACTAACAGGCGATAATCTCAGAAGCCTTGTCCGGAGGTCGCTTGTAAGCAGCATCCGAATGGTCAGCATGGAAGTCATAATGCATCAAGATAATTCTGTGACGGCACTCCCGGACAAACTACTGGTTTGCTGAGAATAATACACATAACACAATTTTTAGAATGTTATAATGTACCATAGTCACTATTACATTTCTACCTTATTAAGTGTGGCCGTAATAATTTCCGACCTTTACATCATGATAACTAAACCTTCTCTGTTATACCCAGAACGGTAACAGAGAAAGAAATCATTCAATTCATAACACTGAATTTAAGTAAAGTGACATAAATGTTCTAGTAGCATGTTATTGTAAGGTACAGACTTAAATCTAGATATATATCAGGAAATCTAGACATGAGAGTTAAGTAGATTCATGTGGGCATCATCGCGACAGTATGTCTGCCATCACATTATCCGAACCACTGATAGCTCGTACCATGAAATGAAAAGGTTGAAGAGCAATAGCATATCGAGTGGATCTTGAGCTCTTCAAATCCTTACTTTGCATAGCTGTGAGAGCTTTTTGGTTGGTTTCTACTATGAAATGCGCGCCGAGAAGGAATCTTTGAAGTTTAAGAATCGCCCAGACCATAGCCAATAATTCTCGGTCTAGAACGGAATAATTTCTTTCTGTCGCATTCAGTTTCCTAGAGACGTACATTACTAGATGCAGAGTGTCTGAATACTCTTGCATCAGTGCCGCCCCGATCACTGTTGATGAGGCGTCACTACGAAGGACAAATGTCTTATCAGCTGTAGGTAGTCTTAAGATAGGAGGAGATGAAAATAATGACTTAAACTGATCCAATGAAGATTGGCATTCTTGTGACCAGCGCACCACTTTAGGAGACCCTTTCTTCAATAGGGTTGAGAGTGGTGCCGTAATAGTAGAAAGATTCTGAATGAATCTTCCGTAGAACTGTATTAGGCCTAAGAGACTATGGATCTGTTTCTTTGTCTTAGGAATAGTGATACTGAGTATCTTAGAAGTAGTTGTGGTCCTCTGTCTTCAAGAGACCATGTCCAACACGGTGACCAAGAAAAGAAATTTCACTAAATCCAACATAGGCTTTAGAGGGTTTTGCTGTCAAGTTATGCTCGTGCAGAGTAGACAGCAGTTCACATAACCCCAAATAGTGATCTTCCCAAGAATCACTAAAGAGACAGATATCATCCAAGTATGCAATAACATCTGAACGATGTGAAAGAATTCGACGCATCATGCGTACGAATGTAGCTGGGGCATTCATAAGGCCAAAAGGCATGAAGTTACATTGGAACAAGCCCCTGGGTGTAGAGAAAGCAGTGAGAGGTTTGGCTCGATCAGTTAGAGGAACTTGCCAATAACCTTTAGACAAGTCGGGTTTGGTAAAGAAACGAGTTAGAAAGTCTAGTAAGTAGCTCATCCAATAGCGGCATAGGCTCAGCATCGAATTTCGTTACTTGATTTAGTTTACGGCAATCGACGCAAAGGCGTATGTTATTGTCTTTCTTTCGAACAATAACCATAGACGATGAGTATGCCGAATTGGATGGTTCAATTATCCCTAACTGCATCATTTCATCAAATTCTTTCTCGACCTGTGTTTGGATAGGAATAGGGTAAGGTCTGACCCTGATAGGAGTATGGTCAGTAAGTATTATGTCATGCTTAATGACCGATGTATGTCCAGGAATGTCCGTGAGAACATCCTGAAATGTTTGTAAAGTGGAATAGACTTGTAGCTGTTCCCCAGTAGACAATTTAGGAGAAATAGTAACATTTTTCCATGATTCCGTAGAATGAAGTGGAATCATCAGAAGAGGAAGATTAACGTCCGAGAAAGTAGATTCTTCATCCTGTATAACTGACAGAGATGAGTAATAACCCTGAGGGACTGGAGTGTCGTCCGTCGCTTGAAAGATAGGTTGCAAGTACTCTGGACGTTCAAAAAATTCCGTAAGCATGTTTATATGGAAGGTTTTATGTTTTCCGTCTATATCGACAACATAGTCGACATCAGAAATTTTAGAGATAATCATAAAAGGACCTTTCCATCCAATGAGAAGTCTATTTTCCCTGGTAGGGAGTAATACAAATGCTTTGTCACGTGGACAAAGTTGTCGTAGGCGTCTATTTTTATTCGCAAATTGCCTTGCCTTTTTTAGCAAATTCCGATGCAGAAGTTGCTAATTTGCATGCTTCAATGAATTTCTGCCTGAGTGCAATGACATATTCATAAGAAGATTGTGTGTCATCACTGATATCATCGGCAGCTATAAGATCGTGAAGCAAAGACATAGGGCCGCGCGGACGCCAAAGACAAGCCCAAAAGGAGAAAACCCAGTGTGTTCATTAGGAACCTCTCTGTATTCGAAGAGAGCCGCGGGTAAGACTCTGTCCCAATCCTCGGGATGATCCTCAGTTATCTTCCCAAGTAAATTTTTGAGGGTTCTATTGAGATGTTCCACTAACCCATTAGACATTGGATGATAGATGCTACTCAAAGACCTTTCAATATTAAGAGTAGACATCACTTGTGACATAGTGTCAGATATCAGTTGGGTGCCATGGTCTGATAAGATTTCCCCAGGAAATCCCAGACGTTAAAATATCAACCAAAGAGCGTCTGCAATATCGGCAGTAGAAATGCTCTTAAGATGTATGGCCTCTGGCCAACGAGTAGACATGTCTACGCATGTAAGAATAAATTGGTATCTTCTGGCTGATTTGATTTTAAAAGGACCAATGGTATCTATCGCCATTTTTTGAAACGGACGAATAGGAATGTCTGCAGCCTGGATAGGTGCTGCATGGTGAGGACCTTTCGACTTGACTTCTTGACATACCTTGCACGAGCGGCAATTAAGACGTATGTCTCTATTTACGAATGGCCAAAAGAAAGCTGTAAGAACTCTCAACTTAGTACGTGAAAATCCCATATGACCAGCGCATTGGGAGTCGTGAGCATGTTGCAGTATACGAGCTCTCATACTTTTTGGTACAAGAATTTGGGAATGCATAGACATGTCTGAGTGTTGTACCATACGCACTAGTACACCATTCTTCATAGTGATCCAGGATTTGCGATTTGTGTTCTGATTTGGATCACCATCTTTAACAAGGAGGAATAATTTTTTTAAACAAGTGTCTTTTTGTTGACTTTTTTAAAAGAGTCACGCGAAATTACCGAATGATTATCTTGCTCCAGTACTTCATCACCTTCCGTCGATGAAGATGGAGGCATATTCTGAGCCTATGCTCTTGTGACAACTGCATTAGCAGTTTCCATATTTTGTTCTTCCCAGGCAACAATTTGCTGCGGGGTACAATCCTTAACCCCGTGTATACGCCCGACAATAAGATCCGCAATAGGATTCGGAAGCAGACACGCGTGGACATCTCCCGTAAAGAAAGGAGTAGTTATGTGTATGATAGCAGTCGAATATTTTTCTACTGTGCCACCAAATGTTACACATTTGATCTCTTTTCCTGTGGCATGGGAAGGATCTATAAGAGATTGCTTAACCCCAATAGTAGTACATCCAGAATCAAAGAGAACTGAGACTGGATTTTTATTCACTAGACCTCTATGTAGGAGAAGAGATCCTCTCCCATCATGCGCCGCTGCGGCATGAAGAGCGGGTAGAGGATGGCCACAACTCAAGGTAGATATGGTAGTAGGTTCAAACAAAGTAGTGGGAGCCGCGCTAGCGTAGTGGTTACAACACCGCTCTGGCGACCGGGTGATACAGGATCAAACCCGGGCGACGGCATTTGAGGATTTTTCGTCGACCGGGATTTGGACTGGATTAACTCGAGACCTGGCAAGGATATTTGAAGCAGTGTCGTCGACCAGGGACTGGCGGCTCCTGAGCCGACCCAGCTGTAATGGGTACCTCCGAAATCGGCGAGTATTTGCCTGAATGGCGAGGGACATCTGTCTCTGTACAAGAAACAAAGGGTTACTCACGTAAAATCAATGTCAGGTTAGACATAAAATAATAACCTGAGATTTCGCCTCGAGTATTAGCTGGCGTACGAAAAACCCCCAAAAAAACCAAAGTAGTGCACTGGGGGCATTGAGATGCTCTCTCTTAACCGAAGGCAGAACATGTGACAGCACTTGGGTTAGCTTTATTATCATTTGATTCATTACTAACTACCTGTGACTGTTGTTGAGCACAGTTAGCATGCTGACATGATCTATTATTGTTGTGTTGCCCTCTACCCCGACTATTATGTCCTCTGGAATTATTGTTATTTGACTTTTTGCTTTGGTTTGCACCACAGTTTTCACAATTGTAATTGTGATTTACTCTTTGATTATAATATCTACCAGATTGACTTTGCTGTTTCCCTGCAAAATTATGATAGCTAGGATAGTTTTTAATGTGGCTACCCCTACGAAAGTTCCCAAAATTGGCGGAACCAAAACTACGAGGGCTGTCAGATTGCCTCCAGTTCTTTGAAGACGAACCACTGTGGGATGGATCACCCTGATCCTGTCCGTAATTCCGATTACTTTTCTTATCAAAGTTGCGTTTATTATCTTGAAATTTACCCTGAAAATTAGGCCCATATGGTGTCGCAGAAGCCACGGGCAAACCCTTTTAAATCTTAGAATTACTAATCGTTTGTTGTGGGTGTGCAGTGACATACTGGCAACAGTATTGTTCCATGTCTTTTATGTCTTTAGGTTTACGTTCATGTATAAAGGCAAGAAAGGACTCATTAACTGATGACATTACTTTGTCCCTAAGTAATAAGTCCATAAGTGCTTCATATGTGTGTTCAGTCTTAGACAACTCAATCCATCGAGTGAAAGTAAGACGTATCTTTGTAATAAAGTCTGAGAACTTTACCCCAGTTTCTGGTAACATAGTCTTAAAACGAAGACGATAATCATCTTCTTTAAGTTGATACCTCTTTAATAAGGTTGCTCTGACAACTTCATAGTTAGTCTTGTCAGGTTTATCTATTGCCATTATAGTATTTAATGGTTCACCTGTAAGTGTATCTAACAGCTGACCGACATACTTTTCCTTATCTACCTTATGCGCTACACATGAAAGTTCAAATCTATCAAGATAGAACGTTATGTCGTCCTTTGCAGCATTGAAAGGAGGTAGTTTACTTTATAAGTATTATCATTTGTCTTGCTAGAAGTTGCTTGAGAATTACCCATATTCATCACTTTTGATTTCTCAATCTCCAAAGCCAAGAGTTTTTCTTCATGTTCTCTTTGTAACTTTCTCTCTTCAGCTTCTCTTTGTAACTTCCTCTCTTCAGCTTCTCTTTGTATCTTTTTCTATTCAAATTCTCTTTCTTGCTGAATTTTTCTCTCTTCAGCTTCTCTTTGTAACTTTTTCTCTTCAGCTTCTCTTTGTAACTTTTTCTCTTCAGCTTCTCTTTCGTGCTGAATTTTTCTCTCCTCAAATTCTCTTTCCTGCTGAATGTTTCTCTCTTCGGCTTCTTTTTCCAATCTTTTCTCCTCAGCTTTTTGTTTTTTTCTCTTCTGCTTTTTTTGCCTTGTCGTATTGATTAAGTGCAAACTCTTCCAATTTCTCACCAGTTTTGCCAAGGGTTATCCCTTGCTTTATAAAGTAATCCAATGTAGACATTATGTCCAATAATGTGCTATCAATACCTGAAATAATAATACACTTATCCCAATCTCAGTGGGAGACACGTCTTTGACAAAGACTTTGTATAAATACCTTGATTACAATGTCACCATAAATCACCCCAGTATCTAATGTGCATCATAATAATAATAGTACATGACCAAGTATATATGTAAACTGTATATGACAACAATATATAACACTAATTAAACAAAGACAAACATCTGGACAATCGAAAATATTCGCAGAGGTCAACTAAACTAAAAAGCTAAACTAAAGAAAATGTTACAAAAAATTGTAATGATAACTGCGAAAAATCACAATAATACAGAACAACACAGTGTATAAACATAAAAGGTGTATAGAAATGAACAATAGAAAAGAGAAGGCAGACAAATACAAACAAATTGGAACAGAACTAAAGAACAGAGAAAAATAACGAAAACGACACTAACACATCTCGTCACAACTAACAAAACAAATATCGCGCAAGCAACAAAAGTCGCAACAAATTTCCACAACTGGGAAATTCACGATAAGTTCCCTGAAGAACGCTCACAATAGACCCTCGGTTAGGTGGGATATTCTATTGGAGTCACCGACCCAACCAAACCCGCAGAAATAAACACACTAATCTAAATATGTAACAAAACAGAAAGCATATAATAGAATGTGTTGCAAAGAAGGCTCAGTTACACACAATATAACGGCAGTTTCCAAGAACCAACTGCCACTTATCTTAAAGTACAATCCTGGCCCTTTTGTCAACACCGAAGTACAATATAAGAACAGCAGTGATTGGAAGATCCACCGTCGATGGTTACCGAACGACGACAACATATAGTGGTCTTCAAACGTACAGCTACTGTGACATTCTCGACAACCAGTTGCGACCGGAAGATCTAACGTTGAATTGTCTGTAGACTGTAGTATGTAAACAAACAGCTGAATTGTTTACAATGAGAGCTTCAAAGAAAACGGTGTGACTTGCTCGCTCAAATAAATGGACATCGTCTGTAGAACTGCAGTAGAACGCTTATTCGTAGTACAGTGTCACTCCACTTCTGTAGCAGCTGTGGTCCATGTAGCAATATCATAAAGATGCTAACGCCAGTTACTGTAGCAGCTGTGGTCCATGTAGCAATATCTTAAGATGCTAACGCCAGTGTTTATGTGGGTCAGCAGTCGTTGACCTATTTACCACTGTCCTGTGTAGCTGAAAACCCCATGAATCTGGCCTACGAGATGTAAAAGTCTGTTCGTGATGTTAAGTTTGGTAGAGTGGGCGTGTCGTTTTATCACCTGGACAGTACAATGTTGTGGTGTATCTAGGTCACCAGCGTGAGGCGCTGCCAGGGTGTAATGAAGACACTCTCACAAACAGCTTACATGTTTTCAGGCGTGTAGTACTTGTAATATGATGTGGGATGATGTGGTAAGTGTGGGTGTAGACAAATGCGTTTAGGCTCTTGGACAGCTATACACTGAACCCACTCACCCACATGCAGAAGTCAGTGAAGGTAGGTAATACTGCTGACGTTTCACAATATTTATTATACGACGTACGATAGTATGGATGACACAGTCAATGGCATAAGAATCATGGACATTATATGGTGGTTAACACTTTGCATCAGCTCAGATATATGGTGCCAACAATAATGGCCTGTCAATCTACGTTCTGCTTTCATATACTGAAGTTCTGGTACCCTGACAGAACCCGTCATGTACCACTTTGCAAATATACCGCACCGGAAGGGCGGTTTCAATGGCCTAACGAAAGGCTATGACTTCTTCTGGCATCACATGCCAGGCACTTCTTCTCATAAAGAATGAAGGCCGTAACAACGGGCCTCTGTGGCGACAGCATCAGGCCGCAAGTAGCGGGCCTCAAATATAAGGTAACCTTAGTGTTTTACCTTTCCGTGTACATATTCCTGCCAATCCTACCGCTTGTATAGCGGGTTACTCAAGTAGATAACTTTCTCTGGGCTTCTAATGTTCAAAAGACAACTTTGTCTTGGTTCCCGTATCAAGCACAAATAATGGGGCTCTATGTAACATATCAGCTGTGAGCTCTGTTCAACATGTCGCCTTAAGGTAGTCAAATGTACTTCTCTAACTTAGGCATACGAGAAGATCAAAAATGACACTATTACCTTGTTTCAGAATCCTATTAAACACTAAACACAACACTGCCATTCCTGGCATGCAGAATTAACTAGGGAAAGGAAAGATGACATCTCAGTCATACAATAAACTTCCAAATCCCCGAAAAGATGGCAAGGAAAAATTTTCGGACCTCTGTCCGATCACAACGCCCATGGTACACTGCCAAGACGGAAGTCTCCCGGTCTTTGCGCCAAAACCTGCGCATGTGCATTCAGCACAGACCTGAGCGAAACTAAACACAAGACCAGGGCGTTTCCTCAAGCGAAAGGCAAAGCCACTCCGTATATGGTCATGTGAATAGTGACTTAAGACGTGACAACAATTCAAGACCTTCCCCGCCACAGGTCAACATAAGACAAGGGGAAGATAACCACAAATCAAACCTGTCACTAATGTAAATCACCAGTTCCCTTTTTTAGACTATCAAAATAATTAACAGGTTGATGTCTTTAAACACATACGCCAAATAGACAGCAACAGTATGACATTCAGCAAAGGAAATTTAAAAATAAATAACAAAATCAATATAACCATTAAAGGACAGAAAATATGTACCTCCGCAACAACAAGATTTTTGGGCATATCTTTAGATAAACAACTAAATTGGAATAAACATATAGACAATTTAGTAGAAAGCTGTATGGGACCCCTAAATATACTAAGGATTATAAAAGGTAATGGATGGGGTGCCAGCAATAAAATAATGCTTATGTTCTACAAGTCTTTCATCAGGGAGAAACTGGATTATGCCAGCATAGTCTATGACTCAGCTGCAGCTTCTAACAAAGCAAAACTAGACAAAATTCAAAATGCAGCAATGAGAACCATTACAGGTGCATTTATATCGGCACCAATAGAAGCACTGGAAGTAGCTCTTGGCATACCACCTCTTGGTCTAAGACGGAAAGAACTAAGATTAAATTATTGGAGTAAATTAGCACAAGAAGTGACCCACCCAGCACATAAAGCATTTGTCAAAAACCAACCAAGTGTATGGGACGTCCCCTTAAATAAAGATAGATATCCAACAGGGTGGAGAACTATAGAAGATCTAAAGCAGTTCAAACAACTGTTAAACACAATTGAAAATAGTAATAAATATAGAAGCAAAATACCACCCTGGGAACTAAAAACACCAATCATAGACTACTCACTTATTGAAAAGATCAAACAAAAAATAGAAGATAAGGAAACCAAAATGATAAATAGGAAGTTCATAGATCAACTAACAAAACAAAGTCTGGCTGTTTACACTGATGGAGCCAAGGGTGATAGTGGGCAACTAGGTGCAGGAGTTGTAATACCACAGTGGGGAATTAAAAAGAGCTACATTGTAACTGAAGGGGCTTCGATTTTTACCGCAGAGATGGTAGCAATTCTAAAAAGATTATAAATAATCGAAGATAACCCACCAGAAGCTGTTACGATGTTTACAGACTCACTATCATCACTACAAGCACTAGAACACCCAGGTAAATGTAGCCGGCCAGGCATAAAGGAAGACATTCTAGCAATTAATTCATCACTAGGGAACAGAGGATGTAGTGTGAGGCTAGTGTGGGTTCCAGCACACATAGGTATAGCTGGTAACGAGTTGGCAGACCAGAACGCCAAGAATGGAAGAATAAGTAAAACAAAATAAGAGCAGGACTGGGTAGGTCGGAGATCAAGAGCCAAGTGAAGCTAACTATAAACGAGGAATGGAAGACAACATGGAAGAACAGTAGAAAAGGTAGACACGCGTTCAAACTGCTGAAATAACCAACAAGGACGTGCCAGGTCAGAGAAGAATTAAAGATACCATCGAACAGAAAACTGTGGCGTCTCCGTCTCGGTGCAGCATACTTTATGATAGAGGAACCACACTGCCAAGAATGTCAGGAAGAGAATGACATAGACCACTACCTGATCCACTGTAGAAAGTACGAACAACAACGGCTAGAATTAAAGACTTACTATAGAAGTCACAATATAGGCATGCCAGGTGATAAGGTTTTAAGTATAGATGTCCCAGGAGATGCCCAATCAATACTTAAAAGATATATACATAAAACAAAGAAAAACATATAAGGTTAGTACTTCAGAAAAGACACTCAACCGAATATAAATTAAGCAACAAAAACTAACAAATCATTTAAAAAAATATATTCTTCTTCCTCGTTCGCCCTGAAAAGGACGGTGGTTGCGTTGTGTCTGTTTACGCCTAAGCTGTGATATCTGCACCTTTCGGTCGACACATCCGACTTCAGCACGGCATTTTTTAGGGACCTGGTTTATCTTCCCATTGCGATCTGCACTCGCTCAGCCAGACTGCACTGCTGCAGACTGTTTCCAGGACCACCACGTGGAGGGGGAGTGCGGTCTTGACCAGCTCTGGTTCGCTGGTCCTGATGCAAGCAGTACAGCTATGGGTCGCTGACTGCATTCATTCTTGCTGCATGTTGGGGTCCCAAAACAAAACAAAAATATATATATATATATCTTTATATATAAAACCAGCAAAAATTAGCACACCCATTAACTTCTCACAGGACAAGGAAAGGCAAAGAGATTTAAAAAACAAAACTAATACAAATTAAAACCAAGTGCACAGGACAATAGTTGTCTATGTACAATACAAAAACTGAAAATAAAATGACAAATACTAATATAAATTAAAACCAGCAACGGCAAAAGACAATAGTTATTTAAACTTAATATAAAATTAGTAAATAAAATGACACTAAATACCCCAAATATAACCAATTTTCAGGTTGAACAGGGTAGACCAAGATGGAACGAGAAGAGGCAATAATGGTCAGCTGTTAAGTGCCCGCTCTCCACCCATCACCGTTTCAAAACAACAACAACCAGTCGAGTAGAGTCGTTTATACTTAACTCGCCAGTCTGGGGCTGGAGTCGAGTCGCAGTGGTGACTTAAACCCGACACAGGTCCGAGTTGATTGACTCAAATCGACAACACTGCTAATGTAACAGCACACATGCTGATTGTAAATAAATTTGTTGATTTGTCAATTGTGCAAATGTTCAGATCAGATTAGGGACCAGAAGACGCAGCAATAGAGACCGCAGTCAGCGACTCATAGTTTGACTGCCTGCGTCAGGATCAGCGAACTAGAGCTGGTCAAGACCGTGCTCCACCTCCACGTGGTGGTCCTGGAAACAGTCTGCAGCAGTGCAGGCTGGCTGAGCGGGCACGGATCGAAGAGGGAAGGCAAACCCGGTCCTAAAAAACGCCGTGCTGAAGTCGGATGTGTCAGCCGAAAGGCGCAGATATCGCAGCTTCGCTGGAAACAGACACAACGCAACCAACGTCCTTTTCAGGACGAACGAGGAAGAAGAAGAAGAAGATCAGATTAGGTTGCACCGTATTAACACCAGGCACATGTGAGACGGTATTGCCTCCCCTGCTTTGCAGTCGTGGGCCACTGTTGGACCACGACTGCAAAGCAGGGGAGGCAATACCGTCTCACATGTGCCTGGTGTTAATACGGTGCAACCTAATCTGATCTTCTTCTTCTTCTTCCTCGTTCGTCCTGAAAAGGACGTTGGTTGCGTTGTGTCTGTTTCCAGCGAAGCTGCGATATCTGCGCCTTTCGGCCGACACATCCGACTTCAGCACGGCGTTTTTTAGGACCGGGTTTGCCTTCCCTCTTCGATCCGTGCCCGCTCAGCCAATGCTGCTTTGGCTGAGCACGTTCATTCTAGAATCTGCCGACCACTTTTGTGAAGAATTAACTTACTTACTTACTTAGTCGTTCCCCTTCTACCGTGAGGTGTAGAGGTTTGGAAGAGAGAGCGCCAGACCATTCTATCAGCTGTCTTCTTCCTGGCCTGGTTCCATTCTAGTCCTCGGTCCTTCAAATATTGTCTAATGTTGTCCTCCCAGCGGACTCTGGGTCGTCCTGGAGGTCTGGATCCCTGGCTCTTTGTTTCCCATGCTTGTCGTGGTAGCCGATCTTCTCCCATTCTGCAGACATGGCCAAACCATCTTAGTTGGGACTGTTCTATTTGGGTCTGCAGCGGGTGGGATTTTAGGCCTTGACGGATCGTCTGGTTGCGGACCATGTCTCTTCTTGTTACTTCAACCACTTTCCTCAGATACCTCATTTCTGAGTGAAGAATTAAGCAAAGATTAATCTTAGCTCGTTAAGCCCCCACCTCTGATTTACTCAGTGGAATTCTTATTATTCTGGTATAGCTCTGTTTAGAGTGTGTGTAGTAAATTGACTGAGACAAACATGCAGTACATTTAAAATGATTAAATCGAAGTTAAATTTGTAAAATTACAGTTAACAAAATTTAATAAACACTTAAGTTTTAACAGTCTGAAAATAATTGTATAGTTTAGAAGAAGCGTTTCATCATTGATTGATCATATAATTATTATGAAGAAAGTTCACTTTGGCAGCTTATATATTGCCCTAAGCCAATTGTAGTTTCTGCTCCTGCTGAAGGGTTGGTTCTTTTTACACTGCTCACACTCGCCGCTGGTCAATTTTGTCGGGTGTAGCTCGTTTCCCAGAAATGTCAAAGAGAGTCCACAAAGTTGGTTGCTCGTCTTAAAGCGTAGGCCACTTGCCCTTTCTTGTTCCAGAGATAGTACTTTCTGCTGGTACCACCAATAAGCCAATCCTGGCTCACATACTTTTTGCTTAGATGAATAAAAGAAACTTGAATAGGCCTCTTACACGCGTCTCGTGCGACGTTAATTTAATAACTTCCCTCTCTGTGTGTTTACTCCAGTTTCCTCAGACAGCGTTTTTTTTAAATGTTAGAGATTTCCTGGGCTGTTTTTGTAAGTCCTGATAAATACTCAAATAAAAGGTGTGTGGTCTGATAAAATGGCATTCTGATTTCTAGGCTTCACTCCGGCAAGGTCTGGTGTCTTGGCAAGCGATCTTCACAGTAGTTTTGATTGACTGAAGCGTCAGGTTATATTCACTGCCTTCCCACGCATTCGTTGTTTTGAAGCTCATATAAATCAGCCAATCTAATTTGAATATTTTGCATGACTCATCTAATGCAAAATTTCAGACATTGCTTTTCTGAAAATGGGCTGTAAACATCCGATAGCCCTGTGTACCAACTCACTACCCGCATCAGTAACCTCACACGACAATGTGTGTAAGATGTTGCAAAGAGATTACTTTATACCGGAAACGATTATGTCATGCTTGACTGTCCAGAATGTGTCGCACGGACGATTAATCTCTTTTCTGTCGCTCCCATTGGCCTAATCTTAGCAAAGCTTTGCCGCACACTGGCAAACTCGATGTATTATTATCATAAGAAGTGTCAAAATTATTTGACAATGTCAAATATCTGCTTCTTAGCAGAGAAAGGAAGTGCGACAATTGGAAGCACGCAATAAAATCGTACCACAAATGTGCCGATAACTGCCGTAGTGAAACAGAGATTAGGAAGAAGAAGGGGTTGACCCAATCAATTATATGACATTGTTATGTTCATGTAAGGGCTCTTGTTAGTGTTCAGTGGTCAGAAAGGCTATATGCACTAGATGTTGATTTCCACCAATCTATACAATTGTGCAAAAACTTGTTTAATCCAGGTAGGTTCTTCGGATAAGAATGCTGCTCCGTGTTAGTGTTACTTGGCACGTGATGTTACGTATAATGTAATGTTAGGGCTCACCTTAGTTTGTTCACACAGCTCATTTCGCAGTAGCACATAAACACATAAGTCACCGACGACAGTTAACACAGTCACCACGATAACTAACTGTTTCACTGGCAATATTTTCTAAACCCCTAACAATAATTAGCTGAATCACTGATGACAATTCAATAAATAATAAAAAGGTTTATTTGAGATTAAATGTTGTATATAATAATATTGAAGCATGCACTATTTGCAAAATCAGCAATTTTTTAATACTTTTATTTCTTTCTAACTCTAGTTCTATCTAATCTCATCCTACACAAATGTGGAATCCTTGTTCTCAATTATTTCTATTATTTACATTCTTGTCCCCATCATGACAAACACTTCTTCTTTCTTCTTCTTCTGCGCTCGTCCTAAAAAAGAAGGTTAATACGATGTGTCGCCGTTTACAGGAAAGCTGCGATATCTGCGCCTTTCGGCCCGACACATCCGTTTTCGGCATGGCATTGTTGGGACCGGGTTAGCCTTCCCTCTTCGATCCCTACTCTCTCAGCCAGACTGCAGTGATGCAGCCTGTTTCCAGGACCACCACTTGGAGGTGGAGTAGGGTCTTGGTCAGCTCTGGTTCGCTGATCCTGACACAAGCAGTCAAGCTATGGGTCGCTTACAGCATTCCTAACCTTTGATTCGTCTTCGGTCCCTGACAAACACTTGAGAATCTTTGTTCACATTATTACATAAAAACTGTTTCAACGCGAAAGTCACATTGATTCTTGTCGTGAAGTCGGATTTACAACACGTCATTCTGAGCAATTCTGACCAAACAGCGTGCCATACTTTATGACAGTATATCATTGACGAACCAATGGAATTGCGCCTCATGCAGTGTTTACAAAACGATTAGGCATTCAACATGGCAATCTCAAATCTGTGCAAACGGAGTGGGAATTGAATTATACTACAACATTATGAGCGAAGTACCACCCGGGAGAGGTTAGTAATTCAATATTACGACGATGGTGATCATAACGCTTACTACGACGATGATGATTATAACGATTACTACGACAATGGTGATCATAACGATTACTACGACGATGGTGATTATAACGATTACTATGACGATGGCGATTATAACGATTACTACGACGATGGTGATTATAACAATTAATATGACGATGGTTATTATAACGATTACGACGACGATTGAAAATTTAACGATGATAAATACGAATGTGAATATAACGATGAAGACGACGATTTTGATTATAACGATGAAGATGGTGAAAATTATCATAACGATGACGACAATGATGGTGATTTCTTCTATGATTATTTTTAGAATTCTTGGGGCATCTAAAACCCTGACAGTGTTGTGATGCGGGTATGTTTTGGTATCCATCTCCATAACAGTACCTGTCACCTTTATTTTGGTATTACAGAATGGTTTACAGTAGAAACAGGGGTGAAACAAGGCTGTATTATGTCACCACTACTTTTTGGAATAGCTATTGATTGGGTTATGAGAAACTATACCCACAATGAACAATTGGGTATAAAATGGACAAATGGAAAATTCCTGGGGGACCTGGATTTCGCAGATGATGTAGCATTCTTAAGTTCAACACCGACAATCCCAAGAAGCAATAAATAATTTGTGTCATCTCTCGGTTAAAATTGGTCTCCAAATAAATGCCTCTAAAACTAAAGCTATGAACTTTTCTAACGAGACCTTTGATATCATCTTGAACGGGGAAAAACTATTTTGAAACTTTCAACTATTTAGGCAGTAAAATGACTCAGGATGGTGACACAACAAGAGAAATCCATACTAGAATTGCTTTGGCAGCTAGCGCCTTCAATAGATTATCTAACATTTGGAAATTACGATCATTGAATATACATACCAAGCTTCGTCTGTTTAATTCAAATGTTATCTCAGTGTTAACATACGGCTGTGAGAGTTGGAAAATAACAAAATCATTGGAGAACAAGCTGAATACATTCGAGAACCAATGTCTTAGAAAACTCATGAACATCAGTTGGAAAGAATTCAAGACTAATCGACAAATAAGAGAAGACTCTAGGCAGAAATATGTCTCCGACTATATAAGGAAAAGACGATGGTCATATATCGGTCATGTCCTACGAATGCAAAACAACAGAATACCACTACAGGCGCTCACTTGGGTTCCTGAGGGTAAGCGGAAAAAAGGAAGACCAAAAGAAACACTCAGAAGAACAATAATAAGAGAAGGAAGAACGTTGGGCCTAAATAATGTGCAAGAGCTAAGAGGAGTGGCGTCACAACGAACAACCTGGAGAGCACTGGTTTCTGCCTTATGCGCCGTGTTTGGCGCTTAAAGAATTTATTATTATTATTATTTATCAGACCTGCGTCAACCTCTATTGGAGCGATTGTAGTTTTGTCGTGGTAAATCACCTTCATCTGGCATTTCGATCACCATTTCGACTGTCACGTGACCGATAATCTATTTTACCATCTTGTCCATAATTTGATTACTTTTTAAATGTCCTGGTTTTCCTCGTCATTTTATATTTTCTTTTTCTTTCATTTTCTACCTTCGTGGCCAAACTTTTTCACCTTCTCAAACCCCACCCGAGGTTTGGTTACGTTCTGGCCTGTAGCGGTCAGCGAACGATAATATTATCTAAGCCGCACCTGGTCTGACCAGGGGAATATCTCTTACGTTTAAAGCCTTTGATCACGAGCGAAAGGGTCCCTGTGTTTGGCTTCCAGAACGCTGCTTCGGATCATAATATTATGCATCCTGGAAACAGGGGGAGACAAACCCTCGGTCAGCCTTTGGGTTTTTGCCCTTAGACAAGATAGAGCATAATGTTATGCATTTCTCTACCTGGGGAACTTTCGCACGATTTCTTTTGTCTTACTCTAGATTACGTCTTTCGCCGAACTTCTGTAGAAATATGCAGGCCAGGTGTCCGGGGGGAGCGTCCTTTGTGATCTATAAGAGTAGACTGGTTTTAATAGACAAAGACATTCGTAAATTTTCCTGGCCCGTAGATGACCATCATGAGATAAGGCAAACTTTAACACAGTACTAGAATGTGTTTGCCTATGTTCTAGTCATTTTCGGGGTGAGTTGACATATCTTATAATTATTATATTAGATTCATGTTAGCTTTTATATATCTGTTAGGAAAGTGAATTTATTTCTGAGGACTTCTCCTAGTAATTTATTCAGTGATAAGGTAGCGCTGTCTACGGCCTATTAAGTGGTGCTTAAACTGTTACGGTTTATCATGGGTTAAATGTTAAACTTACAATAACAGATATTAGGCGTAGAATCAGTCCACGAATGCTTACCATTGGGTTAAGAGTCAGCAAGATTAACTGTCATTTCTGCAAGATAATGTCAGGTGTGGATTGTTCACTTTAAAACTGAACAGTGAGATGCAGGTAATAACTCTGGATTATAGGAGATAGTCACTTATTCCCTTTTGATAGATATTTCTAGTGGCAAGGGAGGATCATTTTATGCTTACTTGTGTGGCTAGACACTAGTCTATAACTTTCACCGAAAGCAGTCACCAGGCATAGATATAATTATATCGTATGATTTAGCCACAACTGTATTATTATAGCAAGAACATTGCATTTTCTTTGTACTCATTTTGTGGAATGCTAATATATTTTCCAAAGGGGACATACGATTTATTTGTGTAATGTCAAATGCTGTAATCTGTTTATGTAAATTCATTTAATGTTGTAGATGAATAAGCATATTCTTTTAACTGTAACTACAGGTTAGGTTTCCTGTATGTTGAGATTTGGGAGAAGAGGAGGAGATTTTGCTGTCAGAACATTTAATGACAGTTACATGGGTGTACAAAAGATATTAAGCCTATGCGGGCGCATGTTGATAATTGATATTTTTAAGGAACAGGAGACATGGTTAAAGACAGCCCTAAACTATCATAGAAATAACTACAATAAATTTAATCCCATAGTGGAGCGAAACTTTCTGTATAAAGTTAGTGTGATTTTAGCGTTGCTTGAAGTTAAAAGGTGTCTCTTTTGGGTCTCAGTTTCAGGGAGACCGACTCGCTAGAGCAGATTCCAGTCAGGCGAAGAACGAAATATTCTCTTCGATCTAGAGGGTTTCTGAATACCGCTAGCGTCACGAATCGTCAACCCCGTTCCTGAATCAAAACCCCTTTTGTCAACGCCAAGTTAAGCTCACGCAGTGCAACGGAGCCAACGCTAAATCTGGAATCACCAAATGTAGTAGTAGTTCTCTACTCGCCTATTGGATTACCAGCCAGAGCATTGCGGCTTCCAGAATATCAAAACCGCCCAGCATGCCTATAGCAGAATTCCATATCACCCGCCTTTTTGTGCCTAAACGGGGCCCTCAGCAAACCACAGCCAAACCAGTGTAAACAGGATTTACAGCCAAGCAGAGCCTAGCGCCGGATAAGCGCGCCTGGGACTCTTTGTCCTCAAGTGACTTCTTCTGGTGTATTTTCTGGATACTTAAAACCTCGCACGTATGAGCAGCCATCTATGGACAGAGTTCCAGCCCCACTCGCGCCAGTAGGGGGGAGTCACCAACGATAGAGCCTATACAGTGATTTTATTCAGGTTAATTCCATCACCGATGGCGGATATATACGAAAAAAACCACTTACTGGAGCTATTCCATTGGTCCCCGAAAGCGGACAGGCTGTCGCTAAGTTCATTCAGTTGGTCAGCAGGAGATAAACAGCGTCCCCCAGCCCACCTCGCGTCAGTAGGGGGAGAGTCACCAACGTTTAGTACCAACAAGGACAGTTTTGTAGGCTTAGTCCCTCACGAAGGATCTACATATGAGACACTGTCTGGACTATTTCATCTGGTCCCCGAAAGCGGAAGGACTGACACGCAGTTTATTCATTTTGGTAAACAGGAGGTAAATAGAGTCTTCCAGCCCAACTCGCGCCAGTAGGGGGGGGGGGGGAGTCACCAACGTTTGCTCCTATACAGTGATTTTATTCAGGTTAATTCCATCACCGATGGAGGATATATACGAAAAAACCACTTACTGGAGCTATTTCATCTGGTCCCCGAAAACGGAAGGACTGCCACTCGATTATTTATCTCTCTGTGTTCTACAGGTTCATGTCGGTGGTCTGTGTGTGTGTTTGTTGGTGTAATTTGCGTATCTGATGACTATTGATGATTATTTGATTATTGATGTAATTTTATGTTGTGGTGATGATATGCATTATTTTCATGTTTTTTCTTCATTTAATAAAGTTTACACCTTTATTAATACGCTGTTCCCGACCCTTTCATCCATAATTAACTTGTTTAGCTCTTTACTATAATCTCTATGTTTGATAAGAGAAAAGAGAGAGAGCAGGAGGTGCTTAGACAGACATAAGTGAGTTGAGGCTTGGAGAGAGAGATCCTTTTGATAAATCTTCTTCCAGGTTGTCTCAAGTCCATCTCCTATTTACACCTTTCTGTGTGTGTAATCTATAACTCTGTCAGTCTACTATCCCTTGTCGATTTCACTACTATTGTCCAACTCGACAAATACTCTACACTTTACTCAACCACGACAAATAATGGGAGCCCGTCCGAGATTCTAGAACCCATCTAGTACCACGACAATTAATGGGGTCTCGCCGCGGAATTTGAACTACATCTGCAGCAATCGCAACAGATGAGGTTGCAGTCTGGTAGGAATCTCTCGCAAGATTCTATCTTGATTCTTAGAGTTTAGTGTTCAGCAGATTATAGGAATTTCTTTCCCCTAGACATTTCGAACTATTTCTTTTGGGTGGAAGTCGGAACAGCGTTTTTCTCCACAGCAATCATAAATATTAAGTTACATTTATTGTTCATGCTACACATGAGACAGCTGGTAAAGGTTGATGGTATCACTGCTGAGTTTTTGGTTGACAAATCTGACGACTATTGTTGTAAAAGTCAGAATTTTTTTTTTTAAGGGTTAATATTTTTTCAGGAGTAGCTCTTTAATCTGAGAAAAGAAGCTACAGATAGTCAGTTACTAGCTTGCATTTGTACCAAGGGAGGGTGTTCATTCGGATGATAGTAACCAATCCTCTCAATAGCTTAGTACTGACAGAACTGGGGTGAAGTGATAGTAATAAGTTTACATCACTTACATTTTTGGAGTTTTAGGGGGTTTTGCTTGTCGCAATCAGAGTAGCTACAAACTTTCTTGTTTTTTAAAATTCCCAGGCTAGCCTAGATTTTATTGATTATTAAGTTAATCAGCACCTAGTGGACTAGGTAACTAAGATCTCTAGGTTCTATTCTTCTATATTGTTTGCTCACCCTGATTTAATGGCCGATCTAGATAAAGTGCATAGGATTGCCCTCGAGGTAGCTAAGTACATGGAGTACAAGGATAGCGAAATCCAGCCTTTTCTAGAATTTGCAGTAAGCCTGCAGGATCAATACGAGGTAGACAATTGGTTTGACAGCCGTTTAATCTTGGCATGGTCCTGTAAACAAACTGGGGAGAGTGAAGCATTCACCCGACAGTATGTAGAAGAAGTGATAGAAGATGAGAAGCAAAGGGAAAAGCAAAGACAAGAACGGGACAAGCAATTGGAAATGGAGCAACAAGAACGGGACAAGCAATTGGAAATGGAGCAACGAGAACGGGACAAGCAATTGGAAATAGAGCGACAAGAAAGGGACAGGCTACACCAAATCAGAATGAATGAACTGGATAGCCAAATTCGGAGGGTAGAAACAGATACTAAATGTAGTCACTCTACTTCCCCTTCTACTGTGCCCTTAACGGTCAACGCCCCTGCAAACCTTGCGCCCATGAAAGAAAACTTGCCTGCTAAAACCGAACCCTAACTCCAGAAAATTGACTTTCCTTTGGACTTGGATCCGAAGCCCAAACAAGGAAAGAATTTACGTCGGGATAGCAGACCTAAGGCCACGGGGAAAATTACGCAACGTTCCCAGGCATGGAAACTGCACAAAGGTGAGAGAGGTGCTAACAAGCATTGTAATACGGATTGTTCCCGTCTGGCAAGCGGCGAACCCCGAGCCTCTCACGCTCCAGACCGAGCAGCACCTAACCGACACGTGACGTCGAGAAAAGGGAGCCACACCCTATCACGTTATATTTTGCAAGATTCCCGGCCGGACAGCGAAAAACCATATGCAGAGGCGCATCCCTCCAACTCAACGATCGTAGAAAGGAGGCGCCGCTCCTCTTATCACCCTGAGCTTAAAAGGTGCAAGAATAAGTCGCCTGCTAAAAGGGTTAAACTTTCCAAACCGTTCCAAGGAACTTTGGAAAAACACACCGAGAGTTTTTTCTCGGGCACTTCGCGATCTAACGGGATCTCAAACCGTCCAGTCCTTTGCATGCAGACTGCGGAGCCTGTCAACCAGGAAGTGGATCTCGCATTGCAGGACAAAGTTCAACTGACGCCAGTAACTTCCTCAGGGGAGGGCAAAGTTGGCGTTTATGATGGACACAGGGTTCCATGCGAAGGGATCCCTGGTATTCCATTTGAGTCTCTCACACTTCTCAGGGCAGAAGACAGTGAGAAAAGCTGCCTTACTACTGTACAAGGAGCCATTGTTGAGAGCCTTGGCTCACGTCATGCTAGTAATGGTAAAGCGACTCAACAAACTCTGCAACTCGCAGACATTACATATCTTTCTCCACGGATAGAAGCTACGGAGATCTGTTATGATTTAGTAGAACCACAGAATGCGATCGATTACTCTCTGCTTCAGGCAGCTGAGTTCTCTCATTCAAATCGCATTTTTCCAGTGGTCTCAACCCCATTGATGGACAGCAAAGTAGTCGCCTCCGCCAGGCCATTACCGAGCAACTTGATCATTTCCGTTGACCAAGCCAGAGTTGTGACTGGCAAGGCAAGGAAAGCTCCAGATCCACCTTTAGAGGGCACAGGTCTGAAGATTGATCAATGCTCCCACCGAAACAGGGGAGTAGGTGTGGAGAGGCAGAAGAAAAATGCTAGCATTTCTTTGGCCAACGAACGGCTTTATTTGCCAACTAGGGTTACACGCGCGCGAAAAATCCCGATAGACTGCAGCTATAGAGGGTTATTCAAGGCCACGCCCGTGACAGGTAAATATATACATAAGCAGCCTGAGCCCATCAATGATTACACTGCACATAACAGGCGGATTATCTACGCAGTGGCCAGTGAGTTCAGGCAGGGCCGAAAACCATAACAGGTGCGGATAATTTTCCGGACCATAAACAGGCACAGCGAATGGTGGAACCAAGATCAGGTTCATACGGAAACGAAGGGCGTCAGCGCCGACTGGCCTCGCAAAATCCCATTCGCTGAACGTCTATTAGACAGAGGGAAGAAAAGAAATGAACTCGGAGCTAGTCATACAGTACTGACAGAAATTGGATACGATTTTGGTTATGATTATAGAAGGTTCTTACGACATGTAACGGACATCGATGGAAAAGATAAATTACTGTCATTTTTGTCCGTATTCCTCGAACTTTAAAAGGGGGGGGGGGGGCACTTGTCACGTGACCGATAATCTATTTTACCATCTTGTCCATAATTTGATTACTTTTTAAATGTCCTGGTTTTCCTCGTCATTTTGTATTTTCTTTTTCTTTCATTTTCTACCTTCGTGGCCAAACTTTTTCACCTTCTCAAACCCCACCCGAGGTTTGGTTACGTTCCGCCCTGTAGCGGTCAGCGAACGATAATATTATCTAAGCCGCACCTGGTCTGACCAGGGCAATATCTCTTACGTTTAAAGCCTTTGATCACGAGCGAAAGGGTCCCTGTGTTTGGCTTCCAGAACGCTGCTTCGGATCATAATATTATGCATCCTGGAAACAGGGGGAGACAAACCCGCGGTCAGTCTTTGGGTTTTTGCCCTTAGACAAGATAGAGCATAATGTTATGCATTTCTCTACCTGGGGAACTTTCACACGATTTCTTTTGTCTTACTCTAGATTACGTCTTTCGCCGAACTTCTGTAGAAATATGCAGGCCAGGTGTCCGGGGGGAGCGTCCTTTGTGATCTATAAGAGTAGACTGGTTTTAATAGACAAAGACATTCGTAAATTTTCCTGGCCCGTAGATGACCATCATGAGATAAGGCAAACTTTAACACAGTACTATAATGTGTTTGCCTATGTTCTAGTCATTTTCGGGGTGAGTTGACATATCTTATAATTATTATATTAGATTCATGTTAGCTTTTATATATCTGTTAGGAAAGTGAATTTATTTCTGAGGACTTCTCCTAGTAATTTATTCAGTGATAAGGTAGCGCTGTCTACGGCCTATTAAGTGGTGCTTAAACTGTTACGGTTTATCATGGGTTAAATGTTAAACTTACAATAACAGATATTAGGCGTAGAATCAGTCCACGAATGCTTACCATTGGGTTAAGAGTCAGCAAGATTAACTGTCATTTCTGTAAGATAATGTCAGGTGTGGATTGTTCACTTTAAAACTGAATAGTGAGATGCAGGTAATAACTCTGGATTATAGGAGATAGTCACTTATTCCCTTTTGATAGATATTTCTAGTGGCAAGGGAGGATCATTTTATGCTTACTTGTGTGGCTAGACACTAGTCTATAACTTTCACCGAAAGCAGTCACCAGGCATAGATATAATTATATCGTATGATTTAGCCACAACTGTATTATTATAGCAAGAACATTGCATTTTCTTTGTACTCATTTTGTGGAATGCTAATATATTTTCCAAAGGGGACATACGATTTATTTGTGTAATGTCAAATGCTGTAATCTGTTTATGTAAATTCATTTAATGTTGTAAATGAATAAGCATATTCTTTTAACTGTAACTACAGGTTAGGTTTCCTGTATGTTGAGATTGGGAGAAGAGGAGGAGATTTTGCTGTCAGAACATTTAATGACAGTTACATGGGTGTACAAAAGATATTAAGCCTATGCGGGCGCATGTTGATAATTGATATTTTTAAGGAACAGGAGACATGGTTAAAGACAGCCCTAAACTATCATAGAAATAACTACAATAAATTTAATCCCATAGTGGAGCGAAACTTTCTGTATAAAGTTAGTGTGATTTTAGCGTTGCTTGAAGTTAAAAGGTGTCTCTTTTGGGTCTCAGTTTCAGGGAGACCGACTCGCTAGAGCAGATTCCAGTCAGGCGAAGAACGAAATATTCTCTTCGATCTAGAGGGTTTCTGAATACCGCTAGCGTCACGAATCGTCAACCCCGTTCCTGAATCAAAACCCCTTTTGTCAACGCCAAGTTAAGCTCACGCAGTGCAATGGAGCCAACGCTAAATCTGGAATCACCAAATGTAGTAGTAGTTCTCTACTCGCCTATTGGATTACCAGCCAGAGCATTGCGGCTTCCAGAATATCAAAACCGCCCAGCATGCCTATAGCAGAATTCCATATCACCCGCCTTTTTGTGCCTAAACGGGGCCCTCAGCAAACCACAGCCAAACCAGTGTAAACAGGATTTACAGCCAAGCAGAGCCTAGCGCCGGATAAGCGCGCCTGGGACTCTTTGTCCTCAAGTGACTTCTTCTGGTGTATTTTCTGGATACTTAAAACCTCGCACGTATGAGCAGCCATCTATGGACAGAGTTCCAGCCCCACTCGCGCCAGTAGGGGGGAGTCACCAACGATAGAGCCTATACAGTGATTTTATTCAGGTTAATTCCATCACCGATGGCGGATATATACGAAAAAACCACTTACTGGAGCTATTCCATTGGTCCCCGAAAGCGGACAGGCTGTCGCTAAGTTCATTCAGTTGGTCAGCAGGAGATAAACAGCGTCCCCCAGCCCACCTCGCGTCAGTAGGGGGAGAGTCACCAACGTTTAGTACCAACAAGGACAGTTTTGTAGGCTTAGTCCCTCACGAAGGATCTACATATGAGACACTGTCTGGACTATTTCATCTGGTCCCCGAAAGCGGAAGGACTGACACCAAGTTTATTCATTTTGGTAAACAGGAGGTAAATAGAGCCTTCCAGCCCAACTCGCGCCAGTAGGGGGGGAGTCACCAACGATAGCGCCTATACAGTGATTTTATTCAGGTTAATTCCATCACCGATGGAGGATATATACGAAAAAACCACTTACTGGAGCTATTTCATCTGGTCCCCGAAAACGGAAGGACTGCCACTCGATTATTTATCTCTCTGTGTTCTACAGGTTCATGTCGGTGGTCTGTGTGTGTGTTTGTTGGTGTAATTTGCGTATCTGATGACTATTGATGATTATTTGATTATTGATGTAATTTTATGTTGTGGTGATGATATGCATTATTTTCATGTTTTTTCTTCATTTAATAAAGTTTACACCTTTATTAATACGCTGTTCCCGACCCTTTCATCCATAATTAACTTGTTTAGCTCTTTACTATAATCTCTATGTTTGATAAGAGAAAAGAGAGAGAGCAGGAGGTGCTTAGACAGACATAAGTGAGTTGAGGCTTGGAGAGAGAGATCCTTTTGATAAATCTTCTTCCAGGTTGTCTCAAGTCCATCTCCTATTTACACCTTTCTGTGTGTGTAATCTATAACTCTGTCAGTCCACTATCCCTTGTCGATTTCACTACTATTGTCCAACTCGACAAATACTCTACACTTTACTCAACCACGACATCGACCAATGTTTCTCTCCATACTCTGAGATCGAGGTCTTGTGTTAATCATGTACATGGAACATGCTGAACACACAGGTAAAGCTTCTTTGATATTTGTGTTGCTAACAACCCTTCCAGGATGCGCTGTTATAATATGACATCCCAAGGATTCCACATTTTTTTTTCTCAAGCAGATAGACGTGAATATCCGGACTTATAGATTACAAAACTTTGACTCTCAGTATGAGAACCATTAAGCCCCAATATGTACGTTTTATTTTTGACAGTTCAATCTAACGATTGAAGCACATTATGATTGAGGAGAAAACCTCTCCAAATTCCTTATTGTTCTCTGGTATCAGTTTTTTAAAACGTTATTGATAACCATCTTCATCCAGTTGATATTTCCTTAATAGCTATGCTCGAACAGAATCATAATTCTTTCTGTTATCCTCATCCAATGTGTACACTGCGGATAATGCATCACCTGTTAAATATGATTCCAGGCGAATGTTCCTCACATAATGCTTTAAATCGGATTAAAAAGCAAGAAATATCATCAACACCTGGATTAAAATTTGGCAAACGAAATTTAAAACTGGCTGTGTGTTCTTTCTTAGAAGAACCTTCATTGCCAGAACTCTTTTGTTTATTTTCATTTATTAACCCGAGTTTCTCAAGTTCTATAGCAGATATTTTCTGTTAATGCTCTAACTGAGTTGATCTTAGCTTCTCTTCAAGAGCTTATCTTTATTTTTTTTTCTTCAGATTAACTCTTCTTTTTTTTCTAATCTTCCTTTTTTCTCTCTTTATTTCAGCTTTCTGTTTCTTTTCTTCTCTTTTAGCCATCTGTTTCTTTTCTTCTCAGTCATCTGTTTCTTTTCTTCTTATTCAGTTTTTTTCCATACTCAGTAAGAGCAAATGTTTTCAGAGTTTCACTCTCCATACCAAGGGCTTTTCTCTGTTTAATAAAGTAGTCCAATGTAGACAGGATGTCCTTTTATAATATAATTTGCTTAGTCTGTATTTCACTATGTGCAATGCTGACCAAAAAGCAGCACAAATGCAAAATATTTTCATCCCCAAGTTCAATCAAGTGCACATATCATAAATCATTGGAACAAAATGTGGAGCAGAAAAATCCAAACTAGGACAATAAAAGACAGTAGTGCAAGCAAAGAAAATATAATGATGGTAGAAAACAATACTAATTGTGTGAAAAATAAAATAAATGCTTAACACTAGAATAATCACAATACAAGGACGCAGGACAACATTAAAATATGTATCAAATAAACGATAGCATGATCAGAGGAACAAGGCATAAGCAATAATGATGATGGAAACTGAATACAAAAACAGTCAACAACCACAAACTACAGTAAAAACATGATATCACAACATATAATGGATATGATAATTTCAGATGAAGCGCTATACCACTCAGCACTGTTCGCCGTACCTCTCTATAAAAAAATTCATATGCTTGCCCTATAGCACACCTTGATTTTGGGACCATCTGACGAGGTATTCCAAAACCAAGGATCCACCTGCCACACACACTCATAAAATCACATGGAACATTCAACACAAACGGAAGACTCTAACATTAAAATTATTGATGGAGGCAAAACACGAACATTAAATCCCATAGCTTATAATAATCCTCCACGTAGGAATGAAGCATCTTTGTTGGAAAGAAGCAGTGCCTCCCTGTAGCACCCAGTGGCAGTGGAAGAGTGGTCTTCTGTGGTCTCCCAGTGCTCAGTTTTTTGGTTAACTACGCCATTTTAAACATTTCTTGGTGACAAAGGGAGCAGTAAACAACGGTTCAGCAAAAGAATCTGGAAAACATGTGACATAATAACCTTCCAAGACCTCACAAGCAATAACGTCAGTCTTTCAGAATCAGAAGTTATTGGTAATGAACATCAAGCGATGCCGTGATATGATGTAATTACTGTAAATTTAGTGGATTACTGGTTGAAATGAAACGAGAATCTTTTGACAAGGACGGCCTTGACCTTGCATGATGATGTAAGACATGTGTAAAGTTCGTGGCTTTGTTTGCTCGTAGTTTTTTCCTCCGATGTACAATACTGGGAAATACTTACTTACTCACTTAGTCGTTCCCCTTCTACCGTGAGGTGTAGAGGTTTGGAAGAGAGAGCGTCAGACTATTCTATCAGCTGTCTTCTTCCTGGCCTGGTTCCATTCTAGTCCTCGGTCCTTCAAAGATTGTCTAATGTTGTCCTCCCAGCAGACTCTGGGTCGTCCTCGGGGTCTGGATCCTTGGCTCTTTGTTTCCCATGCCTGTCGTGGTATCCGATCTTCTCCCATTCTGCAGACATGGCCAAACCATCTTAATTGGGACTGTTCTACTTGGGTCTGCAGGGGGTAGGATTTAAGGCCTTGACGTATCGTCTGGTTGCGTACCATGTCTCTTCTTGTTACTTCAACCACCTTCCTCAGATACCTCATTTCTGAGGTTTGGATCTGGCTTTTGTGGGTTGTAGTCATTGCCCATGACTCGCATCCGTATGTCAAGACTGGGACATAGGTGGAGCGGTATACAGCCATCTTCGTTTTCTTACCAACCTCTTTCTTGCTGAGGAATCCTCGATTTATGGCCTGAAAAAGTCTCCCAGCTGCTGCTTTTCGAGTGGCCAACTCTTCTTTGATGCCTCCCTTTCGGTCTATAATAGCTCCGAGATATTTAAAGTGGTCGACCTGTTCCAGGACCTGTTCTCCCAACTTAATCTGATGTCTTCTTTCTTCTCGTGATATCACCATGGATTTTGTTTTAGAGCTGCTTATGACCATCCCTCTCTTCTCCAGCTCTTCCTTCCAGACTTGCAGATTGAATTGGAGATGTGTCTCTGATTTAGCAATCAAGACAACATCATCAGCAAATGCTAGCTCTGAAATACAGACCTGTCTCATCTTCCAGTACCCCACTGAATACTTTCTTGTTCTCTCCTTACATGCCTTGATGACATCATCCATGAGGAGTATGAAAAGATAAGGTGACAGGATATCACCTTGTCTTACACCAGTGGTGGTCCTGAACTCTTCTGACTTACAGTTTGCTGTCCTCACATAATTTCTGCAAGACTTGTAGAAGCTCTGTATAGCATGAATCAGAGATGCTGGAATGTTTTTCCTTGCCAAACAGTCCCAAAGTTTGCTCCAGGGGACCCTGTCAAACGCCTTTTCCAGATCTTTGAAACAAAGATGGATCTCACTCTTGTACTCAAGGGCCTTTTCACTCAGCTGCCTGAGTGTGAAGATTAGGTCTTGAGTACTTCGGTTTGCTCGGAATCCGCACTGGACTTCATCCAATTGTGGCTCAGCTAGGCATCGGAGTCTCTGCTCTAGGATTCTAGAGTAGATTTTACCAGGGACACTGAGAAGGGATATGTCTCTGTGGTTTCCACATTGTCGATTGTCACTTTTTTTTAAAATCGGTGTTATGATGGCAATCTCCCAATCATTTGGTACGGCCTTGTTGCACCATGCTGCCTGTAGGACCCTTAGGAGTAATAGGTCACCTAATGCTCCCATGTACTTAACCATTTCTGGTGTTATACCATCATGCCCTGCTGCTTTGCCCATCTTGATTTTCTCCAGTGCTGCCTTCAGTTCTTCAATCTTTATGTCATCTTCATCACCATTTGTTTCCTCTTCTGTGCTAGTGGTTATCATTTCTGATGCTTGACCTTGCTCACCATCAAGGCGTTCTGAGAAATATTCTTTCCATCTTTCCATTACCTCATTTGGGAAGTAAGCAATTCGCCTTGCTTGTCCTTTATAAATTTGAGAGGGCATTGTTTTTCCTTCCTCGTGTTCTTTAGGGTCTTATAGAACAATTTCTGGTTTTCTTGCGCATCTTTTTCTAGTTTTTCTCCAAATTCTTCCCAGGACTTTTGTTTTGCTGCTAGCACCTTGTTCTTTGCTTCTGTTCTGAGTGTCACATATTCTTTATATTTCTCTATTTGTCCTGCTGTGTTTTTAGCTCCTAAGTATTGTTTCCATGCCATTTTCTTCTCTTTTATTTTCTCTTTGACTTCCTCTGTCCACCAAGATGTCCTCTTTCTCTTGTTCCCAAGTCGGACTTCACCACATGCTTCTGCAGCAGCTGTCTTTATGATGTCCTTGAATTTGAGCCAGAGGGTTTCCAAGTCATCAGGTTGTTCTTCTGTGTTTCTCACCGCCATAGTTATAAGCCCTGATATCTGGTCTTAATTTCTGGCTCTCTCAGCTTCTAGGTCTTAATGCTCATTTCTCCCTTTCGTTTACTTTGTTTCTTGCATGATGTTGGGCAGTTCCTAGGCTGTGCAACTCCTTCAGTTGTTCTCTTGATTGTAAGCAGGTAGTGATCACTTCCAATCTCTGGCCCCCTCCAGACTCTAGCATCCCGGACATATCTGAATGAGCTCCTCCTAACTATGGCATAGTCGATCACTGACTTCTCTTTCTTTGTTGGTTCACACCTAGTGTATGCATGTATGCGCTTATGGGGGAACTTTGTGTTTGTAATGATCAGATTCTGCTCACTGCAGAATCTAAGGAGTCGCTTTCCATTGTCATTGAGAGTGTCTTCTCCATATCTTCCAATTACTCCACCCCATCTAGCATGGTCGTTTCCAACTCTGGCATTGAAATATCCGAGCATGATAACTTCATCTAGGCAGTCATCCACTGTCTTTTGAAGCAGCTCGAAGAATTCCTTCTTGACCTCTGCTCTCTCATCCTCATTTGGCCCATACATTATGACCAGGTTGGCTATGGTTTCTCCTTCTTTTAGTTGTACAACCATAATGCGCTTTGAGACAAATTTCCATCCCTTGATACTATCTTTTTGATTTTTGGCCACAATGCAACCCACGTCCCCTTTAGCTCTTTCAGATATGGGTACACCACTGTAGAGCAGCGTGTCGCCATCGAGATCCATGAATCCTTGTCCTTTTTCCTTCGTTTCAGTTATAGCCAGGATTTCTAGTTTTGCTTTCCTCATCTCTTCCACCAGCTTTTCTTCCTTCCAATTTATACTTCTTGTGTTCCATGTTCCATAAGTCGTATTCCGTAGTCCGTTCCAGTTCGTCGCCTTTAGAATCCGTCCGGTTTTCTCTCTTACGTTTCTTTTAATCGTGATTTAAAGCAAACAGGTGATTGGCCTGTTGTGCCTTTGCATGGTGGAGGGGCTGCCTCCTTACGGCCTCCATGCAGGCCGCCCTCCTCCTTTCTCATCCGGGCTTGGGACCGGCATCGGCGGAGTTTACTGGGAAATAGCCGCTCTAAAATCCCGTGCTTCGCTACCCATTTAAGTTGTTGCGTTCCATTTTTTAGTATCAATGTATAAAAAGTCATGGCTGCGTTATAAATGAGGTGTCTAGGATGATTAAAGCTTCAACCATTCAAATTGGAAAAGTGCCAACTTATAACTTGAAGAAAATAATACATCTCACGTTTGGAGACAGGACTGACAGTTTATTCACATTATTCACAACATGAAGCTCCAAACAATAGATAATGCTGCATAATAATAATTGTAAACAGGCCAACCACACTGGGCCATCTTTAACCAGAAGTGTAGGCAATTATGCCGTCATCCAGTCCGTTGTTCGCGACACGATTAATGTGAACTCTGTCGTAAAATCTATAATCGACATACTACTTCTCTGGCCGTACATATACATGAATCTCTCACATGTAGAATATCAAACATCTCCTCTACAGTGCGTGCATCTTGCGGACACAAAATATTAGAGCAGAAGCTCACACACACACACACACACACACATGCACACACACACACGTCTTCTCCGTTGCAGAACACAGCTCAAAAGTCCGTTACTTCTGCACTACACAAATCAAGTGTCGCATTTACAGCGACGCTCCATTTAATTGGTACTCCATTTGAGCACAGCGATGTTTCAAACTAATGAAAGCATTGCGGTGCGCAAAGGGAGATGTAACACTCTCATAATCTTCTCCTATTTTCGACTCTCGACGGACTGTACCTATCGTCACTTTTTGCGAGACATGTGCACTTTGTATATCTCCATTCCCCACTGCAATGAACTACATGCTCTTTGGTTCTTTCTCGTCCAGCGTACGTATCTCTTCATAGCCACAGGGACTCTTCTCCGTCTTGCAGACGTGGTTCTTGAACTTAATTCTTTCGAATTGAATGGTCAGTTCTTAAACCAAATCAGTGGTGTTGCTATATTTCTAAGATGGGTCACAGCTTGCCTGCCTTTTCATATGCCATTCAGAGCACCATAGTTGGCAACAGTACTCCGGTCTTGTCCTCATGGTGTATCGCTTATATATCGATGATAGCATAGGCTTCATTGATATGTCTGAAGCTGACTTATCTTACTTTATTGATTTTGTTAACTACATAGCCCTGCAGTAAAAAAATATCCTCTTCCGTCACTTATTCTCCAAGCGGATTATGTGAATAGAGAAGTGTTCAGAGATGCACCTCTGGTATCCTTTAGACGTGACAAGAACCTAAAGGATCTTCTTGTTTCACAGCCCTTTCACAATTGAGAGTACCGGTGACTTTGGCACGCGACGTTGTGGCACAGCACGATGCATTCAACCTCGTAAGGTGTCATTTCCCAAGGCCACGTTCACCATCACCGATGCCTTCACACGCGAGTCATGAAACGTCATCTACACCTTAATATGCTAATGTTGCAGTGAAGCATATATTGACTATACAGATCAACGACTTGGGGACAGATAATGCCAGCACCTCTTTAGCATCTCGTGGGAGGAGTCCACACTAGTAGCCATTCACTTCAATGGCCGGGCCATCACGGTCCTGTGGACATCCAGGTAACTGCGATTAGATCCTGCTCCTCTGACACCGCTAATGGAGTCCATCTTGAACAACGTCTCATTCATCGTAGGAGATGCCTCAAACCATTAGGTCTCAATACCCAACATTGCTTTGCCTGGTGCTATCTTTCAACTCTTAATCTTTGACCCCTCATCGAGTTATTACTGTTTTATTCCATCTCCACCATGCGTGGAGGCATATCTGGAGTCATCTTTGTATGACCATCAGCTATGCAATATGCTACAATAATATACATGTGGAAGTGAACCTCTGTCTGTGAGGCTAATTACAACTTCATTGACTCTTGAAATGATCCACACACATCCAGAATTTCACCTGTGGTGAAACTTGGTGAGAACCCATCATTGCACACGAAGCTTGGAGAAGTCACTTGAGCCCCAGATGTGATTCTTTGGATTTGACCTGGATGACTGCATGCAGGAAGATCTCACTGTGGACCCAGTGATAGGCAGGACAAGCTGAGAAGTGGCTCTGTGCAGGACTTGGTAATTTCTTGGGATAACCCAGAACCAGAACACAGTATTTTAGCTCTGAATAGTTGGTGAGCCCCCTTGGATGGCGGGAAATGCACAGTATGCCACACGCCTCTTACTCTTGGCATGGGAACATATGTGATGATCCTTTAAATGCCAGCCAAGCTGGAGAAACTGGAGCTCATGACTTCAATTCAACACGTTTCGGATTGGCAGAAAAAGCCACAAGAAAAGCCTAGATCTATAGTGCAGATAATACCAAGGACTCATTAAACTGGTATTGGCTGCTAAAGAGCGAGAAGCTCAGCAGCCCTAGTTAAACAACAATTACATCTCCACTTCTGGCCAAAAAATGGACCCAAGGTAATGAATCGACATTACGTAGTTTAATATACACAATATCATATGGCTAGCAGTTGGGATCCTCATTCAACATTTTATTTAAATGTGACACTTCCTTCTTTTCAACTACTAACTAAAAAACTTTAAACACGTTTTTTTCTCAAAACAAGCACGCGAATGGCTCATACACCCGAAAACAAACAAGCCTAGAACGTCCTTCGTTTTACACATCGTACATGCATTACCGAGCCGCGGTCGCGCAGTGGTTAGCGCACTGGCTTCCTAGCTCGGTGCTGCATGGTTCGATCCCCATTTGAAATGGGAATTTTTAGACCACAAACGGCTCTGGGGTCGACCCAGCCTCAAATATTGGGTACCAGAGCAACTCTGGGAAAGTTAAGGCGGTAGGCGTATTGCTAACCACATCACCCCTAGTGTGCCGATGGTCAAGAAAATATGGGCCAAACACCATATTCCCAATATACCTCAATGGGCGTGTAACGGGATCCTTTTTTAACCCTGTTGATGTATATACGTTTCCATGCTGATACTTTGTTTTCCCGACTAGAGTTACTTGCCCTTATGGGAACTCTTCTGCTTACCTACTTTTTTCCTACTTCCTGTTTCTAAGATGGTTGATTAAACATGTCGTTATGTATTCAGTGTGTTCGCCTTCGTGATTATGGTTCGTAACGTGAGTATGTATGACAGCCAGCCACGTCTCATTATAATTAACAATATTTACTACACACAACAGTAAATATCAACATTCTCGATTTGCTCCAGAACCATTGTAGCTCACAAAGCAATGAAGTATTACATACGTTCAGATTCTGGAACACACCTCTTCAAGATCCTTTTAATTATTTTTTGACTGAGCTGAGAACTAAGGCAGATTTGTGCAACTTTAACGACAAGGATCGTATGATAAGAGACAAAATTGTCTTTACTGTCAACAAAAGGTTACAAGAGAAGCTCTTGAGAGAAGCTGACCTCGATCTAAAGAAAGCCATTCACATATGCAGAGTCTTCGAGCAAACTGAAACGACATAAGAGAGATGAGTAACACAGTACAACCTTCTGAAGCAAGGGTAGAAAAGGTACAGAAAAAATCACTCAACCATAAACCTCCCAAGAGAGACACTGGGCATGCTGCTGGTAAAGCCTGTCAAAGTAACACTGACAGTGGGTACTTTGAACCTAGAAAGGAGTGTCATTACTGTGGACAGAAACATCTATTGATTAAGAAAAAGTGTCCTGCATGGGGGAAGCTTTGCTCAAACTGTGGGGGAAGAAACTATTTCAAAGTTAAATGCAAAGAGAGTTCACACTGTTCACACAGAGTCAGTGGAAGATTCTGAAGTTTTTCTTATTTGTGTGAAGTCTAGCAAAGCTTGTACATCTGCACAACTCATTGTCAATGGAAAAATGGTAAAATTTCAGTTAGACACAGCAGCTGATGTGAATACAATCTGTCAACGCTTTGTGATTCTAGAACAACTGTTACCCACTAAACAGAGGCTTGTTATGTGGAATGGTACTAAGATGACTCCACTGGGAGAAGTTCTATTAACTGTTGAGAATCATAAGACTGGGACAAAACACAATATAAGGTTTACTGTTGTGAAAAATAGATTCACATGTTTGCTGGGCAACAACACACTGCAGGATCTACAGTTTGTGACAGTCAACACAAACAAATTTATTGCTAAGGTGGCTACTGACAGTTCAGATAATGATCATAACTCTGATAACCATCTAGGTGTCCTGGGTGAAGCTGTGTTGCATATTGATCCTAATATTCGTCCAAAGGCACTGCCGTGCAGAAAAATACCATTTTCACTTAAGAGCAAGGTAAAGTCAGAGCTTCAAAATCTAATGAACAGAGGTATATTAATACCAGTAGAGGAACCGACTGAATAGGTTAACCAAATGACTGTTGTTGAAAAGTCTGATGGTTCTTTAAGAATATGCATTGATCCTAGACCCCAGAATGAGGCTTTGCAGAGGGAGCATTACAGATTACCAACTTTGGATGATGTATTGCCTGAACTCAATAATGCCAAGATTTTCACAAAGCTGGATATCAAGGAAGCATTCTGGCATATCAAACTTGATGAGAAGTCTAGTAAACTTACAACAATGATCACACCTTATAGTAGGTTCAGATGGTCTAGATTACCATTTGGCTTGAATGTAAGCAGTGAAATTTTCCAGAGGCATCTAGCACAAGCTCTTGAAGGTCTTCATGGTTGCATCAATGTTGCTGATGACAGTTATTGCAGGTTGTGGATCAAACATACAGCAAGCGATTAATGACCATGATCTGAAGCTCAAAGCACTGAAACATAGGTGTAAAGAGAAAGGCATTAAACTGAATGACGCTAAAGCTCAAGAGAAGAAAGAAGAAATTACCTTCATGGGTCACCTTATTACTGCTCGAGGTGTTGAACCAGACAAGAAAAAGGTTGAGACAATACTAAACATGCCCGTTCCTAAGGACTGTCATGAGGTTTGCAGATTTTGCGGCATGATACTGTATCTAGCAAAGTTTCTCAACAATCTTTCAGAAGTTCTTCATCCAATAAGAGAACTTACCCGTAAGGATACTCCCTTTATTTGGTCTGCTGAATGTGAACAAGCTTTCAAGAGAGTCAAGAAACTGATTACTTCTACTCCAGTACTCGCATACTATGATCCTGATGAATCTTTGTGTATTCAAGTTTATAGTAGCAGCTATGGACTTGGGGCTGTCCTCCTACAAAATGGTCATCCACTAGAGTTTGCTTCAAGAGCTCTAACTGAAACAGAACAACGCTGGGCTCAAATTGAGAAGGAACTCTTAGCGGTTGTATATGGTTTGGAACGCTTTGACCAGTACACTTATGGAAGGAAAGTTACAGTCATCAACGACCATAAACCTTTGGCGGCCATCGTTAAGAAACCTCTGAGTCAAATTCCTCGAAGACTGCAGAATTTACTGATGCGCAGCCATCGATATGACTTCGAATTCCAATGGGTACAAGGTTCCGATCTTCTTATAGCCGACACACTGTCCAGAGTTTGTATTCATAATGTCACATTGGATTCCTTAGCTGATAGAGAGAGCAATGCAGGAGCTGATGCACCTGTAAGATTACCTGAAATACCAGATGTGATGATGGAAAAGATTAAAGCTGAAACTCTCAAAGACAGCGTGCTCCAGAGGTTGAAGTCGACCATTTTGGATGGGTGGCCTAAAAGAAAGTCTGATGTACCAGCTGAGCTTATGCCTTATTTTGACATTCGGGATACTCTGACAACAGAACAAGGCATAATACTTAAAGGAGAGCGTATTCTTATCCCAAAAGCACTGAGGCCTGAAATCAAGCAGAAGCTACACGCTGCTTATCTTGCATTTGACAGCATGATGCGCTGGGCCAGAAGTTGTCTGTTTTGGATCGGCATGACGGCTGAGATTCGACAGATAGCTGACAGTTGTCCAGAATGTCAAGAAACGAAGGCAAGGAATACTAAAGAACCCTTAAACCAATTCTCAAGAGGTTTATCACCCTGGGAGAAAGTTGGCACTGACTTTATTATAGAAGGCCGATATTATTTAGTCCTGATCGACTACTTCTCCAACTTCATTGAAGTAGACTTTCTACCTACAATGACAGCACAGTTAGTCATCAGGAAATTGAATTCTCATTTTGCTCGTTATGGTGTCCTTAAAGTTATTGTATCTGACCAAGGTACTCAGTTTACGTCTGCACAGATGTAACGCGGGAAACGATATGAATTTTGCGTTTCTGTCGCTGCAGCATACTTGTTTGTGCCGCGTACTTCTCGTGGCTAAGGTGATGGGTTCGATTCATGGTATCATCGCGCTCCAGTCTACCCAGCTGTAAATGGATACCTCACTTTGCTCTTGAGTTAGGGAAGGAAAAGTATCGAGGAAGGGAACTGGTCACCCCACCTCTTGATGCTGGACCTAGTATAGTGAAGTCTCTAACACTTCATTCTCCTACGACAGTATCTGCTATGGGACTATCTTTACCTTTATATATATATATATATATATATATATATATATATATATATATATATATATATATATATATATATATATATATATATATATATATGCTCTTTAATAATTATAATCACAGTGTTTTATACATATATTTATATATATAATCACACTTTGATTATAATTATTAAAGAGAGTCAGAGGTAAACCAAAAAAAATACACGCACACACACACACACACACACACACACAGACAAGATAACTAGATACAGAACTGAAAAAGAAGAGGAATTCGTGGAAAGACCTCGCGCAAAAGGCATCTGACAGGAGGATTTGGCATGCGTTTGTTGAAGGCCTATGCTCCTTGGGGAACTAACAGGTATCTTAAAATATTTCTGTATGTTTTAAAGTCAATACATGTCATTATCTTACAAACAAATTAATTATATTTATTTATTAATTTTGTAACGTTGTGATTATAATTATTTACTGTCGTGACCACCGGAGGATCATCATTTGTGCTATTCGTATTTCGTACGAATGTTTCCTTACTTGTAAACTCCGATTCCAAGTACAAAGTAAACGAAAAGTTACAATAGGACATCGGTGGGGCTAAAGGTGAACATTACCTTTTTTTTCCGCAGGCTGAGGGAATCCATGTGTAAGTTTTGAAAATTGTCTTTATTTATTAACAGATCGAGGAATGTAAACCTTTGTCATCTTCAAGCACCGTGCTCGCTGCCGTAGGTGACCATGACGGTTCAAAATTTCTTTCGCTCGATGTTGTTTATCAATTTCGTTGTTAAAGGACAGTGTTACTGACGACTCCACGTTGGATTTGAAATGTTATTTTTAAGGCGACCTCAGTGTTTGTCGAGCGTTATTTTTGACAAAGCTCGAAACTGTGTTGGCGATAGGCTCACTCTTTCTATCCGTGCAAGCATCCAACTTACCTATAAATATAGAAGAGGTGTTAAGAGTAGACAGACCTAGGGAACTGCATAATATAGTCAAACAATATTTAACACGAACAAATGTTAATATATAGGCCTAGTGGCTGTGAATGTAAAGGTCTGATGTTGTTCTAACAATGCTTATGACTTTTAACAGAGGAAATTACCGTTAATCCTAACCCTAAAATACACATAGGGCCCTTTTCACTGCGGAATATTTGAGGACAGTCGTTGCGATTTTACCAAATTATGATTCACAAAGCATAAAGTTTCTAAGTCCGTAATAAATCATATTTCACGAAATTTATGTTATGTGTTAACACACCGCACTACATGCATACACACCTTGCGGAGTCACAATATGGCAGCGTGCGGGAAATCGTTCTTCCTTTCGGTCAAAATACGAAAGAATATAGCACCAATCATTATGTACAGTTAGGCCTACAGATGCAATCAGATCAACATCGAGGGTTGCTCTGGAGGTGGCCTTAGGAGTCCTCACTTTGAAGAAAGACTAGATTATATGACCAAAATTATGTTAGACAAGGCTTATCCTGCTATTTCAGCATTTGCTAGGTATCAATTAACAACTCAGAAGAGGTTCGTTAATACCAGTAGATACCCGAAAGGTTGGAAATGCATGGAGGAATAAGTACGATTGGATGCCCTAAATGCTTAATAACATAAGTATATACAAGCCAGTACCAACGGGCTGATCACCCGTTTGCCAGTCACTTCGATTACGGAAACAACAGCAAATGGATTGATTTGCCGTTGCCCTAAAGACGCCAATAGGCGTGATGGGAAACAATGGCAAAGAAAACCTATCTGCTGTTGCCCTAAGACGCCACTAGGCGTAATGGCCACTGACTGCTTTGACGGTCGGTGGCTAAGGACGGAAGAAGAAGAGAATACAAGCCAGTGGTACATACCTGTCAACCTCCGGAGATGAAAAGCTGTATGCTGGACCAAAAATAAAACACCCAAAAAACATTACACACACAATATATTAACAAATTATAGGCCTCCAAAACTAGGGCTGCTACGTGTCTTTTTAGATGTTAATGTTACTGGTACAATGAATATGTAGTGACAGGATGGTTCCTGTGGCCAAGATCACTTCTAGGGTAGTAAGCAAGAAGAAACCGCAACAAGCCAATATAAATTGTATAGAATACATTTCTGTGTGCAGTAGTTTAATTTTTTTAATGTCCAAAAACTGCGTCACTTTAACCTGCATGTGAAAATTGCCATTGTTGCTGCAAAAACTCGTGACTTTTGCAACACGCCCCACTAGTTCAAAAGGTGAAAAAGTGAGTTGAATTTCTTTTTTTTAGTAAGTCACACATTATTTAAAAAAACTTGACTGATCTTTTCCACGGATGAATCATCTCAGCTCAATTCTCTTAATTGTCGACTATGTTTTTAAGTAAATGTGACACATTCATTTTCTCAGGAGACTTAGAATTCGTAGATACTTGGCTTGTCACATGTCTGTGGTAATTTAAAGAAAACCATAATCATCTGATTCGTCACAAAACTATAATAAAAATGCTGTTTAACTTCACTCAGATTGATTGCTAAAACAGTAACAGAAGTCAATTTATGGTTTTAAAATATAGACTAGATAAGCAGCAGGCAACCTATGTAATGTGAGGATCTACTTTAGAATCACTGAGCTCTCTAAAGATCTGCTTTGATACAATCATATCTGTTTCAGGTTCCAGAGTATTTAAAATGTTGAACAGGTGCAGCATATAAGCAACGTAACCCTCTTACTGCAATTCTTTCAACAAGGCATTGAAAAATTGAAACTAAATTATATTTTACCAAATGATAACGTCACTTCAAATATAGGATCCAATTCTTATCTTATGCAGTTCGTTAATAAAGTGAATTTTGATAAGGCTTCTCATAGATTATCAATGGAAACACAGAATAAGTACCTTTAATCCTGGGGATATCACACTTTTAAATACCTTTGAGAAAGAGTAAGTCCTTAGATTGCTATCGTTTTTTTTAATTTTTATTTCTATCATGTAAAGATCTACCAAATCATGTCCTGTGATCTCCTTTATTTTGAAGTTTGGAGATAACTTTGAGGATTAGGGTATGTGTTCACTGCTGGTGTGACATGCATTAAACAGATGTTGGGATAGGGGAAGATAGTAACTGGGGGTAACATAAATAGGGGGGAAGATAGTAACTGTGGGTAACATAAATATTGAAAGTGAAAAAGGAAAGGAGATGGACAATGATAAAGTATTTATTTTAAAAAAGCATATTTGTTTATGGCTAATGGAGTTGCATTAGGCCCCACCATTTGGCAGTGATTATTGCTGTGAGGGAATGCTGCTTAGATATTGGTGTAAATATATGTAGTATGTCGTCATAGTCTTAAAATGATACCCATCATCTGCTATATTTCATTGCCTTCAGGTTGAAAGAAATATGGAATCTAATGTCACACGTCTCATTACAGAAATGAAGCAGGAAACAGACTATGAGGTATGTCAAATATTTATGCCCCATGTAATTCCCCTGGGTCTCTGAAGAGACAAAGAAAGAATATGCCTACTGCTCTCTTGAGCGTGTCGTACAAAGTGACTTGTGGGGTTGTAGGTGGGGCTAGCTACCACATTATGTTAAACAAATTGTCACAGACACCACTCTTGAGCATGTCGTACAAAGTGACTTGTGGGGTTGTGGGTGGGGCTGGCTACCTCATTATGTTAAACAAATTGTCACAGACTCCACTCTTGAGCGTGTCGTACAAAGTGACTTGTGGGGTTGTAGGTGGGGCTGGCTACCACATTATGTTAAACAAATTGTCACAGACTCCACTCTTGAGCATGTCGTACAAAGTGACTTGTTGGTGGGGCTGGCTACCACATTATGTTATACAAATTGTCACAGACACCACTGCTGCAAGTGTAGGTGAATGCTTGGTGCAGGCGTCTAACAAGTGGTCCAGCTGTGATAGTGTCTGTATGCTCTGTTAGGAGCACACAAAAAAAGATGAATGAAAATACTGACATTTAAAAGCTTTCAAGGATGTCGTGGTATAATGTAAAATTCCTGAGAGAAAAAAAAGAATATTTTTGCAATATGCTGGACATGAAACAAAAATGATTTTAAACAATTTTACGTGAGCATTTTCAAAATTTATATTGATCTATACTGGAAATTTGTTCACTGAAGTCTTAGTTAGGCCTAATTATATGTGTTTACTTAACAATAACATTTTTGACTTGTAAGAAACTAAGTTTTTTTTTTTTTAATCAGGCACCAAAGAATATTAAAACAAATGTCCCAACTGTAATTGTAGGAGAAAAGCAGGATTTAAGTTACTGGTTTTTAAATTTTAGTGGTCAAATAATAGAAGTTAGCAGGTTCCGATTAAAACTGGGGGGGGGGGCAACAGTTGCATGTCTAAAATATCTTTAAAACTTTATGACTTGACAAGCCGTCAACAGAGACCGCAGTCAGCGACTCATAGCTTGACTGCCTGCGTCAGGACCAGCGAACCAGAGCTGGTCAAGACCGTGCTCCACCTCCACGTGGTGGTCCTGGAAACAGCCTGCAGCAATGCAGTCTGGCTGAGCGAGCATGGATCGCAATGGGAAGGCAAACCCGGTCCTAAAAAATGCCGTGCAGAAGTCGGATGTGTCGACCGAAAGGTGCAGATATCACAGCTACGTTGTAAACAGACACAACGCAACCACCGTCCTTTTCAGGGCGAATGAAGAAGAAGAAGAAGAAGAAGACAAGCCGGCATGGTTGAGGTGCCTTACAACTTCCCCACCCTACTGCCACTCTTTTCAGTAAAAAGTTTACAGAGATTCTTACCGCACACAAATCAATGAAAGGAAGGGGAAAACATTTTCTTGTACAAGTTATGAACTGAGTCAGCTTCTACAGAAGAGAAGAATTATGTTAAAGAGGGTTTTGGTGGAACTACCTCATCTGTTATGGAGCATCTAGAGCTACAAGTAATACTGACCATCTTTGAGGGAGAAGAAATTCCCACAAAACATTGTTATTGTTATAAAGAATTGACATCATTGCACTCTGGGCAAACCCATAGGTGCTTAGTCTCCATCAGTATATGTTGAAGAGTGTGAATGCTAACTGTTCCTGTAGCTTGCTGGCTGTAAATACGACAGATACATTTTCTCATACTTTCATCTCTACTAGCTTTACGTTTGATGCCAAATGCCAACAGTCTTAACCTTGATGATTCATCTATTGCAGTCATTCTTTAACAAGCAATCAATAATTGTGGCTAATGGAGTTGCTAATGGAGAATCATTAATTGTTCTCAGTATATCTCCCTTATCCATATCTAATGTCCCCACCATGTTTGCTCTTGATGCTAGTCTGTCAGCTCTTTCATTACCACATACCGCAGCATGACCCAGACAGTATATCCACTCCAGCTCTTGTAGACTGGAAGCTTCTATGAATGTTTTCCATTCATGATGCAACCAACCACTTTGAACCTTCTGAAGCATAGACTGAGAGTCGGACACAATGATATCCTTTTTTAATGAAGTTTCAGTTATCCATCTTAAGGCTGCAGTAACAGACTTGACCTCCATTCTCATGCTGGAAGTTGTTATCTTGTAAGCCCCACTATGTTCGGTGACTATTCTGCCCTGTACCCTAGCAGAGAAGCCCCAACAAAACTTCTCACCATGGATCACAGACCCATTGGAATAGACAATGGCATCAAGAAAAAACGTAAAGAAAGACATCTGATCAAGTAACCTTATATGAGATTTTTTTTTTTTTTTTTCTTAACCAGCGGCACTTAGGCTTTCAGCCCTTCAGCCCAATGACATGTCATTGCGAGGCTGGGGAACCTGAGGACTTTCCTTCCAACCCGGTCAGGAGCTTCGCTCCTTCCCATCCACAGAGGGTTTATCACAGGAGCCGTTCAGGCTATTCAGTCAAATTTCCGGCTGTAAACATTTCTTCAAACGGTTATGACATTCACATACAGAATCATCAATGGCAGTCTTTGACCAAGAAATCCCCAGTTCCAAAAAGACAAGTATTGGATTCTCTGCCTCAGGGAACGATTCCTTGGGTGTTCTTATTTTTCGGATGTCTGTTTAGGTCACATTAAAATGTTCCAGGCACGAACATTAACAATGAGCACAGTGTCACTAGTTTTGGTTTCTAGAAATGAGGAAATGTCAGGTCGGGTGCCTTATCTCAGTATAGGAGTTTAGTTGGTCACACCACGAGTGAGGTGGTAGAATTGTGATAGAGGCTGTCTCTGAGAGCAAGAAATCTTCTCTCTCTCTCACCTATCTTCTATGACAGATTTAGAGTAGTCAGACAGTCTAACACATATACATTAAATATATATCTATCCACTCACGTGTACGCACATTCAAGTGACGACAGGTAGACACACAGACGTGGGAAAACTATAACAATGATTATATAGATATTTTAGAACGAGCTGACCAACACGCTGATTAATTTATTGTTAAGTTTATTTATCATAGTATACTTACGTCACAACATGTAAAATTACATAAAAAAAGGCATATACACAAAGTCATAAACAAAATCAAGGAATGCTACAAGAACTGATAGACCCACAGTTATGATCTTCCCTTGATGTTTAGCCCACAGTCCCGTTAGGAGAAAGATGATAGCACAAAGAGTCCCAGATACATATGATTTGGTCTAATATTTTTCCTTTTTAAGGTATGGACAGACTTGATTTCTATGCTCTATTCTAAGGGAAAATATGGTTAGCAATATTTGCATCAAATAAGTTAAGGCAGCAGAAGGGGTGCTTATTACAACAATAAAGAAATCACTCAGTCCTGCATTCACTCTATTCATTCAGCCCTGATCACGTGCATTTGTTCATACTCACAGCTTTGATAGCCACTTCTGGAGAAACACAATAAAAGAGTTCACAAATTACTGAGGAATTATGTTTATATGCCAGCAGAATTGAAGGAAGGTTATCTGGTCAAGTTGCTTAAGAAGGGAGATTTACAAGAGCACACAAATTATATAAAAACAATATTACTATCAGTGCCATTAAAAATATTTAACAGGATCATCTTTGAGAGATTAAAAGAGTCCATATATAAACAGCTGAGAGAAAAACACACAGGTTTTAAGCAAAACAGATCCTGTGCAGACTAGACTGCCACATTGAGTATAATAGTGGAACAAAGTCTGAAATGAAACTTGTCTCTTTACATAGGTTTTTGTGGACTATCAAGTTGCACTTGTCAGTGCAGATAGACAATCACTTCAGAAATATGTGAGACATTATAGAGTCCCCCTAAAGATCATTAACTTAATAAAGAAAACATTAATACATGATGTGCAGAGCTCTTCATGGAGAAAGTTTTACAGAACTACTTGGAATAAGAGATGAAGTGTGACAGGGATGCTTCCTGTCACCATTTCTTTCCTATTGGCTATAGATTGAATTATGAAAACACTGACCTCAACCAACAACTTTCGTCAACAGAAATGGTATCTAGTGACTAAACAGCTTGATAATGTAGATTTATCAGGTGGCCTGGCTCTCCAGTCCCATAGCCATAATCAGATGCAAGACAATGAAAGTGCTTGGTGTGAGTTTACAGCAAGTAGGTTTGAATATACACAGGGAGAAAACAAAGATAATGATAATAAATGCAACAAATGATAAGAATATTGCACTTGAAGAAATGCCCCTTCAAGATCATGCATAAACCTTGGCAGCAATGTAGACCAAGTGGGATGGACTGACAGTGATATCAAAATAAGAATACAAAAAGCTAGAGGATCTTTCATTGCATTGGGAAATATGTGGAGAGCAAAAAATTTAAGCCAAGCACAAAAATAAAAATCTTCAGTTCAATGTCAAATCAATATGGCATGACTCTGAAACCAGGAAAAAACAAAGACAACAACCAAAAATGCTAGACTTTCATAAATGGGTGCTTCATTGATTCATTCATTCATAACCCTCCACTCCCAAAGGAGCATAGGCCTTCAACTGGATCATGATGAATGTTACTATCAGTGTCAGGGAAAATCTTTAACTGGATCATGATGAATGTTACTATCAGTGTCAGGGAAAATCTTTAACTGGATCATGATGAATGTTACTGTCAGTGTCAGGGAAAATCTTTAACTGGATCATGATGAATGTTACTATCAGTGTCAGGGAAAATCTTTAACTGGATCATGATGAATGTTACTATCAGTGTCAGAGAAAATCTTTAACTGGATCATGATGAATGCTACTATCATGTCAGAGAAAATCTTTAACCGGATCATGATGAATGTTACTATCAGTGTCAGGGAAAATCTTTAACTGGATCATGATGAATGTTACTATCAGTGTCAGAGAAAACCTTTAACTGGATCATGATGAATGCTACTATCAGTGTCAGAGAAAATCTTTAACTGGATCATGATAAATGTTACTATCAGTGTCAGGGAAAATCTTTAACTGGATCATGATGAATGTTACTATCAGTGTCGGAAAATCTTTAATTGGATCATGATGAATGCTACTATCAGTGTCAGGGAAAATCTTTAATTGGATCATGATGAATGTTACTATCAGTGTCAGGGAAAATCTTTAATTGGATCATGATGAATGTTACTATCAGTGTCAGGGAAAATCTTTAATTGGATCATGATGAATGTTACTATCAGTGTCAGGGAAAATCTTTAATTGGATCATGATGAATGTTACTATCAGTGTCAGGGAAAATCTTTAATTGGATCATGATGAATGTTACTATCAGTGTCAGGGAAAATCTTTAATTGGATCATGATGAATGTTACTATCAGTGTCAGGTAAAATCTTTAATTGGATCATGATGAATGTTACTATCAGTGTCAGGGAAAATCTTTAATTGGATCATGATGAATGTTACTATCAGTGTCAGGGAAAATCTTTAATTGGATCATGATGAATGTTACTATCAGTGTCAGGGAAAATCTTTAACTGGATCATGATGAATGTTACTATCAGTGTCAGGGAAAATCTTTAATTGGATCATGATGAATGTTACTATCAGTGTCAGGGAAAATCTTTAACAGGATCATGATGAATGTTACTATCAGTGTCAGGGAAAATCTTTAACTGGATCATGATGAATGTTACTATCAGTGTCAGGGAAAATCTTTAACTGGATCATGATGAATGTTACTATCAGTGTCAGGGAAAATCTTCAATTGGATCATGATGAATGTTACTATCAGTGTCAGGGAAAATCTTCAATTGGATCATGATGAATGTTACTATCAGTGTCAGGTAAAATCTTTAATTGGATCATGATGAATGTTACTATCAGTGTCAGGTAAAATCTTTAATTGGATCATGATGAATGTTACTATCAGTGTCAGGGAAAATCTTTAATTGGATCATGATGAATGTTACTATCAGTGTCAGGTAAAATCTTTAATTGGATCATGATGAATGTTACTATCAGTGTCAGGTAAAATCTTTAATTGGATCATGATGAATGTTACTATCAGTGTCAGGTAAAATCTTTAATTGGATCATGATGAATGTTACTATCAGTGTCAGGTAAAATCTTTAATTGGATCATGATGAATGTTACTATCAGTGTCAGGTAAAATCTTTAATTGGATCATGATGAATGTTACTATCAGTGTCAGGGAAAATCTTTAATTGGATCATGATGAATGTTACTATCAGTGTCAGGGAAAATCTTTAACTGGATCATGATGAATGTTACTATCAGTGTCAGGGAAAATCTTCAATTGGATCATGATGAATGTTACTATCAGTGTCAGGTAAAATATTTAACTGGATCACGATGAATGTTACTATCAGTGTCTGGGAAAATCTTTAATTGGATCATGATGAATGTTACTATCAGTGTCTGAGAAAATCTTTAACTGGATCATGATGAATGTTACTATCAGTGTCAGGGGAAAATCTTTAACCGGATCATGTTTGAGAGATTAAGAGATCGTATTGTTGGTCTGGAATTGTCATTCCTGTTTTTGTTTTTCTTTCTGTTATTTTTATTTCCTTCATCACCTAAAGAACTACGGAGTCATCACATGTGATCTACTGATAAATTATGATTGACCAGTTGCAAACTCCTGAACTAGATTAAAAGGAAGAAATTCTAAATTATTATTAATAACTTAATTCTGTTCAGTCATAATTGCTGCAGTTCAGGTGTATAAACGAACCAACACTGTTAGCATTGCTCCTGTCTAAGGGTTAAAATCTTGTCTAACTGTGATTTACTCATATCTCTGGTCAGTGAGAGTGAGTCATGAGTGTTCTGTCATTTTTGTTCTCATTTTCTAAAAAGGCAGAGTAACACATTTAACAATACAGGTTGGTAACCGAGTGTTGTGGACAATGATTAAGTGGGATAGAGTATCTCCACTAATGTTGCTGGGTTCTTTACTAAACTTTAATGTTGAGAAGGTGATGTGAATCTTCTTGTATTGTGTTAGTGAGTGGTCTGTAGTGCTTCTTGTTGTTTGGTGATAACTTCTCTTGACTTGATGGTGTGTTAGAAGGTGTTCTGTGAACCTAGACAATGCCCATGATATTACAAACTGCACAACACATCTGGGGCACCACACTTAGATAAAATATTCTTGGATGCCTGGCATAGACAACATTTACAATTTATTTACATAATACATGATACTTCATCATACGACACATTCCAAAACAGTTTACAAGATATATGTCAATGTTAGCCAATATAAACGTTTGGCACTTCAGAAATCCTACTGGTGATGTCTAGGAAAATATATAAAGAATTTTGTATGGATAGCACATTTAAGACTGTCATCTACTTGTAAATAACGGCTTAGCTACCTGAGCCTCTGTTCACGGGTAAATACACTCTCGTCATTAATTGGTCTGCCCCCAGACATGTCCCATACAATAAGAACCCATGGTTTCAATGCCATCAATACCTTGTAGCGGTATGGCAGCTTGTGTACCCTGACAATCCCCAGAGCTATGCCAGTGGGAGATTTACTCCTGGTAGGTTCAACTAAGCTGGACTGGTCTGCATGGGTAGAGGTCAGACAAAAGCTGGTACCCTGGTCCTCCAGGTTGGGGGTTTTAGCACAGGGCCGACACCCTGTCTATGTAAAAAATCGCACGTTACGGAAACAGCAACAAATGAAAAAACTTTGATGCGGGACGGACATCCGGAGTCTCAGGCTTGTATGACTGACAGTGGTGAAAGCCGAAAGGAAGCCATTGGCATGAAAACGGATGCCCTGACCACAAAACACGAAACCAGAATTGGTTTTTGGGACGTCAGAACTATGAATGAGGCAGGAAAGCTGAGACAAATCACAGCAGAGATGAGGAATTATAAATTACATATCCTGGGAATAAGCGAGGGCAGATGGACAGAGACGGGGAGAATAAAACAGCTCAAGGGGAAACAGTACTTTATTCTGGTAGAGAGGTTGGTCAGCACAACGAAGGTGTAGCCATTATCCTGAAGAAAGGAATGGAAACGTCTTTACTGGAATGGAAACCCATTAACAACAGACTGATAAGAGCTAGACTGAGATGGAGATTCACAAACACCACAATTATACAAAGTTATGCACCAACAAATGACAGCGATGAAGAGATCAAGGACGAGTTCTATCAACAGGTACAAATGGAAATGGAAACTACACCCAGGTACGATCTTTTATAGTAATGGGAGACCTAAATTCAAAAGTTGGAACACACAATAATTATAATGAAAGAGTAATGGGGAAATGCGGCAGTGGAACAGTAAATGAGAATGGGGACAAATTAATAAGCTTCTGCAGTATTAACAACCTGGTCATTGGAAGAACACTTTTTCAACGCAAAGAAGTGCTCAAGTTAATATGGGAATCACCAATCGGACGAGACATAAACCAGATAGATCACATAATGATCAATGGCAGATGGAGACATGCACTACAAGATGTGAAAGTAATAAGAGGCGCAGATGTGGGAAGTGATCATCACCTAGTAGTAACAAGACTGAAGGTAAAACTCAGAGCTGCTGGACCAGTTGCAGTCAAACAGAAAAGATATAACATCACGAAACTTAAGGACCCCATCACCAGAAAAGCGTTCGTGGTCGACGTAAAGAGACAATATCAGATTACCAAAAGCCAGGAAAGAACAGAGACCGATGATGTTGACCAGAAATTCAACACTATCTCAACAATATACAAGGAAAGCAGCAAGTCATGCTTGGGATTCCAGGAAAGAAAGAGCCAAGACTGGATAACACCAGAAACGCTAAACACCATAGCGAAGAGAAAGGAAATGAAAAGAAAGAAAACAGAAGCTAAGACTCCCAGGTTAAAGGCAATAAATAGTGAACAGTACAGTCAGCTTCACAAGGAAGTAAAACTTCAAACACGTGCTAAAAAAAGGACATTTCTGGATGACCTTGCAAGATAGGCAGAAGAGGCAGCACTGAGAAATGAACAAAGCACAGTTTATAAAATAACTAAAACTATCAGTAGAAAACGAGGTGCAAACAACATAACATTAGTAAGAGACAAGCAAAGAAATCTCATCACCACAGCACAGGGGCAGGAAACAAGATGGGCAGAGCACTTCAGAGAAACACTGAATAAGGAACCACCAGAGACTCAGCTGAATGTTCCTGAGGCTGAAAGTGACTTAGACGTAAATACAGACATTCCCCAAAAAGAAGAAATCATCACAGCTATCAAAGGGTCAAAAAATGGAAAAGCGCCTGGTCACGACCATTTAAATGCTGAGTTATTCAAGGCAGACCCCGAACTTACAGCAGAACTATTAGAACCACTATTTGCACAAGTCTGGGACACTGAGACAACACCAACAGAGTGGGGCAAAGGAATAATTGTCAAATTGCCCAAGAAGGGCGACCATGCAGACTGCAACAACTGGAGAGGAATTACTCTCCTCTCAGTTCCCAGCAAAATACCAGGCAGGATAATCATCCAGAGATTTTCAAAAGCAGTTGACCATAAACTGAGGAAAGAACAAGCAGGCTTTAGAAAGAACAGAAGATGTGCAGATCATATATTTACCCTCAGGAATATTATAGAGCAGTGCTCAGAATGGCAGAGACAGCTGTACATTAACTTTGTTGATTTTGAAAAGGCTTTCGACAACATACACTGGGATGGACTATGGAAAATTCTGACGGCTTATGGAATTCCCAGCTGCATTGTTTCCATCATAAAAAGCCTCTATTCTAACTTTACGTGCAGTGTTGGATTGAGTAATGTAACTTTTGAAGTGAAAATAGGAGTACGACAGGGATGCCCCTTATCAACAACATTATTTTTGACAGCCATAGATTGGGTGATGCGCCAGACAACAGAGGGCAGTCCAATAGGAATTAGATGGACAATGTTTTCTACACTGGAAGACCTGGAATATGCATATGACATTGCTCTACTCGCGCATTCACACCAACACATCCAAGAAAAACCGATAGACTAAATAAGTGTTGCCAGCAGGTTGGCCTGAACATCAATCTGAAGAAGACAGAGGTCATAACACTAAATGTGGGCAATCATGAGCCAATAACAGTAAGGAACCAGAAGTTAGAACAGACAGACACATTTACTTACCTAGGAAGCATAGTAACACCTGATGGCAAACAAGCAAGGACATTAACAACAGAATGAATAAGGTGAGAGCAGCCTTTGCTATTCTCAACAACATTTGGAAATCTTCCCAGTACAGCACAAACACCAAATTAAGACTGTATGAGCGCTGTGTACTTTCTGTGCTTCTCTATGGTACGGAATGTTGGAGAGTAACAGAGAAGGAAATGTCGAAACTGTCCTCCTTCCATACAATCTGCCTAAGGAAAATTCTCCGAATCTTTTGGCCAAACACCATCAGCAACCAAGAACTACTTATTCAGAGTAACCAGGAGGACATGCACACCATCATAGCTGGCAGACGCTGGAGTTGGGTTGGCCACGTCCTCAGAATGGACCCTGATACCATCACAAGAACAGCTATGGTATGGACTCCAGAGGGAAAGCGAAAGAGAGGCCAACCAAAAACAACTTGGTGGAGAACTGTGGAAGCTGAGATGCAAAGAATGAACCAGAGTTGGGGCACTGTACGAAGGATGGCCGCCGAACGAGCAAAGTGGAATCAATTTGTTGCTGCCCTACAAGACGCCACCAGGCGTGATGGCCGCTGACTGCTTTGACGGTTGGCGGTTATGGATCAAAGAAGAAGAAGGAGAAGTTTCAATGAAGATAATGTACTTCATTTATATTTAACTGATCTCTTAAGAACAAACATTCTGCAATCAGCCATCTCTGGTTGAATTACACAGCTCCTACCTTGAGCTTACATGTATTTATCAAATGCCAATAGAATTCTCACGTTGAGATATACATAATCAATAATTATTCCACATACATGAATAGAATGGCATGGGCCACACACACACCTCCAGAGGGCAGAATGCCTCTAGCTTGCTCAAAAGCAAAAAATTACATTGACTGTCCCATTGTTCTACCAACGTCGTCAAAATAAATACACTATGGTTGTGAACAGTTTAACCCACGGTTTCATGAGCCGTCATGTCATGACTATTTATGAACACTACTATGAGCCCTTCTTATCTGTGTTAAAACATCAACAATCATCAAAACAATGGTTTGTGAACATGTATTCATAGTTGAGAGGATGTTTTGAGGTGCAAAAACTTTGATATCAAAATAAACAAAATATCCAAGCTTCTTCACACCCCAAAATAGTTCTCAACACCCAAAATGCAAAATCCTAAGGGAGATCCATGTTTTGTTTTTTGGAATATGCCCAAAATATCACCAGAAGTTGCCCAAAGTTGCCCAACATATCACCCTAAGTAACCCAAAAATCGCCCCACTTAAATTATGTAATCTAATTTATTGATCAGAAAAATATTTTTTTTAAACTTCAAACATAAACTTTGTTAAATACCTGCACATGTACATTCAATGTTCTAATCACCATCATCAGTTTGGTGTCAGACATCTGTTGATGGACCAGAACAGGATTTTCAGCTCATGAATGTGCAGTAAGAAAGATGACCTTACAGTAGATTTTGCCCAGTGTCATCTGTCTCATTAACAATGGTTTCTGTCTAAGCAGTTTTTCTTTAATTCCATAAACTGCCAAAACTTCTCCATTTTTCCCTCTGTGCAAAGTTTTCTGATCTGATATTAGTATTTGGTCATCACTGTCTGCGTAAAACTTCAGCAGCTTGTCAGCATTTCCTTGTGTCACATGCTGTGGTAGTTCCTGCTGCATATTCTTCAGCAAGACAATGCTTAGGGACACCATGATAAAGCTTCTGCAATAACTCTACTTTCTGCACTATTGATAATGACTAATGCTTTCTTTTCTTATTCCTACTGTTACCCACAGGAGTATCTGCAGCTCTTTTTGACATTTTTACTATGAAATTAAACTCACGAAGTTTAGGTCATGAAATTAGCTCACAAATATCCACACTCAAAATGACAAAATAAGCTCAAAAATATTCACACATAGTAGAAAGTGGTGCCTAGACACAACTAAATAGTTGTATTTGAAAATTATATCACATTATAGCACATGCATCAGCTTAAACTGCACTTACGCTTCAAGAGGACAAAATGTAATAAACTGAACATTGTGTGTGTGTGTTTGGTTCCCTGCATACCAGTTTAAAATAATAATTTTGTTTGTTTTTTTTGTTTTTTTGGGAGGGAAACTTAAATAGCCCAAAAGTCAGCCAAATAACGTTTCAGTTTTCGGTCTATCTTGGTTTGCGGATGTTCGGATTATGGGTTACACACCTGTATAAGAAATAATCAGGGTTAAAAAATAAAAAAAACATTGATCTTCAAATTATTTGAGTCAAAAGTGTATTTAGTATGATCTTTGGCACAGTATTTCACTGACCAACTATTTATAATTATACAATCATCCATATCAGCACCAGTGATCCACTGTGATCTTTTTAAAAATGGGCTTGTTTGGTAACAATTATTCCAGAAATTCATTATCATATAAATGAGATTTGAAAACAACATTGCTTTCAGGCTGGAAGAAATGTGGAAGCTAATGTCACAAGTCTGTTTGCAGAAATAAAGCAGGAAACAGATGTTAAGGTATGTACACTCTTTGTAACATTGTTTGGAAGCTTTAAAAATATTGTGGTTTTTAAGGATGTATGTTATACTGTTAATGCTCAAACATTTATATTGCAATATGCCCAAAAGTCTGCCAAAAAACTTTTCAGTTTTCAGTCTATCTTGGTTTGCAGATGTTCGGATTATGGGTTACACACCTGTATAAGAAATAATCAGGGTTAAAAAAAAAAAAATGATCTTCAAATTATTTGAGTCAAAAGTGTATTTAGTATGATCTTTGGCACAGTATGTCACTGACCAACTATTTATAATTATACAATCATCCATATCAGCACCAGTGATCCACTGTGATCTTTTTAAAAATTGACTTATTTGGTCAAAATTATTCCTACAATTCATTATCATATAAATGAGATTTGAAAACAACATTGCTTTCAGGCTGGAAGAAATGTGGAAGCTAATGTCACAAGTCTGTTTACAGAAATAAAGCAGGAAACATATGTTAAGGTATGAACACTATTTGTAACATTGTTTGGAAGCTTTAATAATATTGTGGCTTTTAAGGATGTATGTTATACTGTTAATGCTTAGATAAGAAAGATCTATATTGCAATATGCTGCACCCATAAAGAGTTGATTTTGGACAGTTTTAAGTGATTTTTTTTTCAGAATTTATGGTGATCTATACTAGTTATTTGTTAATCTAAAATTCTAGCATAATTATATGCAGTTAACAAAAGTTCATGACTTGTAAGAAACTCAGTGTTTACAAGGCACCAAAGAATTTCAAAACAACTGACTCGAATGTAAATGTAGGTGAAAAGCAGGAATTGAGTTGTAGATGTTTTTTTTTATTTTACTGATCACATATTGAAGGAGGTTTCACCAAATCCTAGAAAGGGGGGGAACTGGGGCAACTGCCTATATAAAACATCTTTAAAACATTGTGGCTTGACGGGAGGCAAGATTAAGGTGTCTGTACTGCAAGCTCTCAAGGGTGGAAAATTCCGCATCTGAGAAATGAAATAAGCAAGGTAGCGTAAAAAAGTGAACCATACTTCAGTGGGTACCTTCCCATTGTGGTGTACGCGAAAATGAAAAGGCAGATAAACTTGCCAAAAAGGGAGCAGAATGTGAACAAGAAGATAACGAAATCACATACTTTGAGAAAAAGAGAGCTATCCAGACTATCAGAAGAGAACAGAATCAACCCAACGACGACTACCTCACTCTTGACCGGCTGGGACAGATCACCATTTTTCACCTCAGGACAGGGCATAACAAACTGAATAAACACATGTACAAGCTAGGATTATCTGCTTCCCCACTTTGCACATTTGGATTAAACGAACAAACTGCTTAGCATGTTCTACAGGATTGTCCTCTGTATGACCAGTTAAGAAAGATATACTGGCCCAATGACTCAACACTAAACTCAAAGCTGTATGGAGCTAAAGAGGAACTCCAGACAATGGTCAAATTCATCATGAGAACTCGTCTGATGATGTAAACATCAATGATGTGATCGCAAGAAGAAGACGAAGAAATCAGCTGCATACTGGTATACAGGAAATTAAAAAAATGGTTATCTGTGGAAATTGGGCCAGGAGTAGACTGCTGTAGTAGTGGCCATGTGTTAGTTACTTACTTACTTAGTCGTTCCCCTTCTACCGTGAGGTGTAGAGGTTTGGAAGAGAGAGCGCCAGACTATCCTATCGGCTGTCTTCCTCCTGGCCTGGTTCCATTCTAGTCCTCGATCCTTCAAAGATTGTCTAATGTTGTCCTCCCAGCGGACTCTGGGTCGTCCTCGGGGTCTGGATCTTTGGCTCTTTGTTTCCCATGCTTGTCGTGGTATCCGATCTCCCATTCTGCAGACATGGCCAAACCATCTTAATTGGGACTGTTCTACTTGGGTCTGCAGGGGGTAGGATTTAAGGCCTTGACGTATCGTCTGGTTGCGTACCATGTCTCTTCTTGTTACTTCAACCACCTTCCTCAGATACCTCATTTCTGAGGTTTGGATCTGGCTTTTATGGGTTGTAGTCATTGCCCATGACTCGCATCCGTATGTCAAGACTGGGACATAGGTGGAGCGGTATACAGCCATCTTCGTTTTCTTACCAACCTCTCTCTTGCTGAGGAATCCTCGATTTATGGCCTGAAAAAGTCTCCCGGCTGCTGCTTTTCGAGTGGCCAACTCTTCTTTGATGCCTCCCTTTCGGTCTATAATAGCTCCGAGGTATTTAAAGTGGTCGACCTGCTCCAGGACCTGTTCTCCCAGCTTAATCTGATGTTTTCTTTCTTCTCGTGATATCACCATGGATTTTGTTTTAGAGCTGCTTATGACCATCCCTCTCTTCTCCAGCTCTTCCTTCCAGACTTGCAGGTTGGATTGAAGATGTGCCTCTGATTTAGCAATCAGGGCAACATCATCAGCAAATGCCAGCTCTGAAATATAGACCTGTCTCATCTTCCAGTACCCCACTGAATACTTTCTTGTTCTCTCCTTACATGCCTTGATGACATCATCCATAAGGAGTATGAAGAAGTAAGGTGATAGGATATCACCTTGTCTTACACCAGTGGTGGTCCTGAACTCTTCCGACTTATGGTTTGCTGTCCTCACATAATTTCTGCAAGACTTGTAGAAGCTCTGTATAGCATGAATCAGAGGTGCTGGAATATTCTTCCTTGCCAAACAGTCCCAAAGTTTGCTCCAGGGGACCCTGTCAAACGCCTTTTCCAGATCTATGAAACAAAGATGGATCTCACTCTTATACTCAAGGGCCTTTTCACTCAGCTGTCTGAGTGTGAAGATTAGGTCTTGAGTACTTCGGTTTGCTCGGAATCCACACTGGACCTCATCCAATTGTGGCTCAGCTAGGCGTCGGAGTCTCTGCTCCAGGATTCTAGAGTAGATTTTACCAGGAACACTGACAAGTGATATGCTTCTATGGTTTCCACATTGTCGATTGTCACCCTTTTTGAAAATTGGTGCCATGATGGCAATCTCCCAATCCTTTGGTATGGTCTTGTTGTACCACGCTGCCTGTAAAACCCTTAAGAGTAATAGATCACCTGATGCTCCCATGAACTTAACCATTTCTGGTGCCATACCATCATGCCCTGCTGCTTTGCCCATCTTGATTTTCTCCAGTGCAGCCTTCAGTTCTTCCATCTTTATGTCATCTTCACCATCATTGGTTTTCTCTTCTGTGCTAGTGTCTATCACTTCCGACGCTTCACCATGCTCACCATCCAGGAGCTCTGAGAAACACTCCTTCCATCTTCCCATCACTTCCCTGCCCCGCCTGTCCTTTACAAACCTGAGAGGGCATGTGTTAGTACTAGAAAAAAAAAAGTTTCATTCTTACTGAAGAAATTAAACAGGGCCTCAAAAATGTCAAGCTATATTTAGCTATGTACAGGATCTGTTTAGTCGAATTTGTCCCATAACCGTAATCAGATGCAGGACAAATTGAAAACACTCGATGGGAGGTCACAGCAATTGGGTCTGAAAATACACAGGAAAAAGACAAAAATAATGAGAATAAATGCAGGTAATGATAACAGTTTTGAACCTGAAGAAACACTAATACAAGATGTAGAATTGTACACATATCTTGGCAGCAATATAGACAAAGTTGGAGGGACTGACAGTGATATCAAAATAAGAATACAAAAAGCAAGAGGAGCTTTCATTGCATTGGGAAATATATGGAGATCAAGAGAAATCAGATCCAACACGAAAATAAGAATCTTTGGCTCAAATGTGGAGTCAATCCTGTTGTGCGGCTCTGGGACATGGAGAACAACAAAGACAACAACCAAAAAGCTACAGACTTTCATAAATGGGTGCTTGCCTAGAATAGAAGGATTAAAAGGGTATGACAAGGTTACCAACGTGGAACTGATGACGGGAGCTGGACAGGTGCCGGTGGAACAAGAGATGAGGAGGGCGATATATGGGACACACACTGAGGAAACCTGTTGATAGCATTACAAGGCAGTCCTTGTTCTGGAACGCCCAGGGCAAGAGAGGCAGAGGTAGACCAAGAAGCACATGGAGAAGAGAGCTGGAAACAGAGATGAAAATGATAAGGAGAACGTGGAAAGAACTTGAGATGATGGCACTTGACAGGAGGGCTTGGCATGTGTTTGTTGAAGGCCTATGCTCCTTTGAGAGTGGAGGGTTATAGATAGATAGATATTTAGCTATAATTCTGAAGTGGTAAAAGACTTCAACAGATGCATACTACAAGCTGCAAAAGAAACCATTCCCAAAGGATGCTGGCGTAACTACATACCATACTGGTCCAGCACACTCCAAGAACGTCAGGAAGCTATGGACAGGGCTAGAAAGGACGCAGAGTCTCAGCCTTCACTTGAAACTCACAACAAATGGAAAAAGGCTGTAGCAGAGTTTCAGAGAACAAAGCTAGAAGAAAAACGGAAAAGCTGGAGAACTAAAACGGCATCGCTGAACCTTGAGAAAGGCGGCAGGAAACTTTGGAGATTAGTCAAGTCTCTAAATGAAGAGCGTTCCTCACCTAGGCAGACTATCACATTGGATGAAGGTGGCAAACTTTTCAGAGGAAAACAAGCTGCAGACTTGTTTGCTAGAAGATACAGTTCAGAAAGCAACTTACCCATTAACATAGATCATCAGAGAGAGATAAGAAAAGAAATACTGGCAACCATGGGACAGACAGATACTCCTGCCCCAATGAGGGAACCCATCACACTAGGAGAACTACAGAAGGCTATTTCCAAGCTTAAGTTTCAAAAGTCACCCGGCCCAGACAAAATCAGCAACGAAATGCTAGTAAATCTGAGCTCAGCAGCAAAGACAAAACTGCTTGAGATATTCAACCACAGCTGGTTGAAAGGAACGGTACCCCAAGTATGGAGAGAAGCCATCACAATACCCATACTAAAGAAAGGGAAATGTAAGACCAAGGCTGCAAGTTACCGGCCAATCAGTCTCACAAGCTGTGTTGGGAAGACTATTGAGCGAATAGTCAACCACAGATTGAAATGGTATTTAGAGTCTGAGCAGATCCTGGTGCCGGAACAAGCTGGATTTAGAGAATGCTACAGTATAGAAGACCAAGTTACTTACTTGTCTCAAGCAATAGAAGATGCCTTCCAGGAGAAGAAAAAGGTCCTAACGATCTGGGTCGACTTCAAGCAGGCCTTTGACAAGGTGTGGAAAGATGGCCTAATTGCAAAACTTAGGAGAAGTGGAATCCAAGGCAACATGATGAAATGGATCCAGTCATACTTGCATAACAGGAGAACTAGAGTCACTCTTGACGGTCTGCAGAGCAGAAAAGTGTTGCTCCATCAGGGGGTACCTCAAGGAGGAGTAATTTCCCCAACACTCTTCCTTGGTAGCATAGTGGTTAGTGCACTGGCTTCCTAGCGCAGTGGTCTATGGTTCGATCCCCAGATGAGGCGGAAAAATTTTTAGGCCACAAACGGCTCCTGGGTCGACCCAGCCCCAAATGGGTACCAGAGCTACTCTGGGAAGGTTAAGGCGGCCGGCGTGATGCCGACCACATCACCCCTTGTGTGCCGACGGTCAAGATAATATGGGCCTAACACCATATTCCCAATATGCCTAAATGGGCGTGTAACGGGTTCCTTTACCTTTTTTTTTTTTTCTTCCTTGTTTACATCAATTACCTGGTGAAAGATCTCCCTGCAGGAGTTAAAGCTGCCTTATATGCAGATGACCTAGTACTCTGGTGCGCTGATGAAAATGTCACCACAGCAAATTATAGAATGCAGCGGGCAGCAGACATGCTAGTGTCTTGGGCAGAGAAATGGCTTATCACAATAAACACAGACAAAACCTCCAGAACACTGTTCTCCCTCGCCCCCAAGGACAAATCAGCTAACATATACCTAGGGACAACCGTGATCAAGGAAGAAAGCTACCCCACCTATCTTGGGGTGACATTTGACCAAAGGCTTACATGGAATAAGCAAATTGAAAATGCAGAAGGAAAGGCCCGAAGACGACTAGGCATACTCAGAAAATTAGCAGGTACCAACTGGGGAGCAAATGAACGAAATCTAAAGAAGATTTATAATGGAGTAATAAGACCACACTTAGAGTTTAGCTCAGCAGCATGGTCATCAGCTGCTAACTCACATCTGCAGTCTTTGGACAAGGTGCAAAATCAAGCTCTCAGGCTCATTACAGGAGCCATGAAAACTACACCAATAACAGAGATGCAGAAGTTTGCTGGATTACAGACATTGTCCCATAGAAGAGACACAAAAACCATGATCCAGATGGAAAAGTACAACAGTATGCCAATGCACCCAATGAAGGCAAGACTAGATGATCTGGCATTGGGACGTCTAAAGCGTAGCAGCTTTGTGCATCGGGGGAAAAGACTTATAAGACAGCAATCAAGAAGACCTATCCATGAAGACAACACCACTGAAGCCCACCCTATACCCTGTACCATGGGAGCAGGCCAGCAGTGCCCTCCAAATTAATACATCAGTCAGTGGTCTCACAAGTGGATGTGAGTATAATGATCTGCAAAAACGAACTGCTACATTGAGTATGATCCAAGAAAGCTATCCCGATCAATCATGGATACATGCCTATACAGATGGATCAGCAACTAATGCTGTTAGGAATGGAGGTGCCGGTATCTTTATCTCATATCCTGACAACCACTATGAGACTAGGCACATTCCCACTGGTAAATTCTGTTCCAACTATACAGCTGAGGTTCAAGCTCTAGAGCAAGCTGCAAATATGATTTATAACACCAACTCTGACTGCCACCAGGTAGTCATCCTCACAGATGCACTGTCTGTCCTGCAAGCTCTCAAAGGTGGTAAACTCCCGCATCTGAGAAATGAACTAAACAAGGTAGCTGCCAAAAAGAGAACCATACTTCAGTGGGTACCATCTCATTGTGGTGTACCCGGAAATGAAAAGGCAGATAAACTTGCAAAAAAGGGAGGAGAATGTGAATAAGAAGATAATGAAGTCACATACTTTGAGAAAAAGAGAGCTATCCAGACTATCAGAAGAGAACAGAACCAACCCAAAGACGACTATCACACTCTCGACCGGCAGGGACAGATAACTATTTTTCGACTCAGGACAGGGCATAACAAACTGAATAAACACATGCACAAGCTACGATTGTCTGCTTCACCACTGTGCACATGTGGATTAAACGAACAAACGGCTGAGCATGTTCTACAGGACTGTCCTCTGTATGACCAGTTAAGAAAGATATACTGGCCCAATAACTCAACACTAAACTCAAAGCTATATGGAGTTAAAGAGGAACTTCAAACAACAGTCGAATTCATCATGAGAACTCGTCTGACGGTGTAATCATCAAAGATGCAATCGCAAGAAGAAGAAGAAGAAGCTATAATTGAATTAGAAAAGGAAAGGAGTGAGAGGCTTTCAACAAATTCAGATCAAGCCTTCCTGTCCTATGCCATCTGTTCAGTTGTTTTTCCTTGTCTGTGCATCCATTTCATGTCATGTCTCCATTTCCCTTCTCTGTTTTTTTCCTCTACCTCTCTTATGTCCTAAACATAGCACCATTTTTCCAGTGTTGTTTTTCTTTGTCTCTGTTCCTTGCCAGCTTGTTACTGTAATATTATTATGTATGTATATAAGCTTTACTACGTCTTCTTCACACGCACACATAAGTTTCACAATGCACACAGTAACGCTTGATCTGTTTGCTGCCATTCAACTTTATTTCCTAATGCTCGTACATGTGTAGTTTTGTATTTTAATGTATTATATTACATCCCCCCTTTTTATGAAAAAGAAATGTGTGCAAACATTTCCATTCAAAAAGAATAACACATATTTAGGATAACTCGCAGCAAAACTAATGCCAATATAGAATGTTCACTCAAGAACAAGAATCAACTTGTGTTAAACTATGTCCTAAACTTAGCATCATTTTTGCAGTGTTGTTTTTCTTTGTTTCTATTCCTTGGCAGCTTGTTACATTTAAATTACTTAAGAAATTCAACGTGATTATTTACATCAACTGTGAAGACAAAACTTTGCAATGGCTAAACAAAATTCTGACCTCAGTGATGCTAGACCATGTAAAAGAAGCTTTAAATAAACAAACTCATGGAAGAACAAATAAATTTTGAACAGAAAAATCATATGCAGATCAGGTAGCAAGACTCAGAATCTTCAATGTCAGGCACATTTATTCTTCAACTTTGTGGACACTGATAATTAATTTCCAGGTTTTTACTGAAGTCTTTTTTGTGTATACAAACATACTTCAAACACTTCAGTTTGTTGTTAGTCTCAAAAATGTATCTTGTGATAACAGTATTGATTGGCAGTGATTGTAGAAACCCTTTACATAACCTATGATTTTGTTTGCATGTCATCCAGGAGTGTTATTGGAATTGCTTCTCTAAAGATTCAGACATTAATTCTCAGACAGTTGCAGGCATCAGCAAGAAGAGATTAGGAGAGCATAAAGTAAAACAGTCAGATACATGGAGAAATGAAGGTAAGCAAGTAAATAAGCTTTTTTAAGCAGTGAAGCATCTCAGTTGAGGCTGAATGCTGGTGCATATAATGTAGGCTCGTGTGCTGTTTTTATTGTGTTACTTCAAGATGTTTGCCACCCCATGGATCTATCTCCTTCTGGATCATTCTGTAACTGTTTTCTTCTAATGCTAATTTATTGGAGGAGTGTTTAAAAAGTTGTCATGGTGAAATCACGCATTAAGAGATCTTATAGCTTAAACTACCACATAGAAAATATTGATACTGACATCTTTGATACACTTGTCTGTAATCTAGCATGACCTGTAGTTAAAGTGGGAATAGTAGCACATTCACTAAGACAGTATGCACATGCTACTAGTCTAGCTGTTGTCTAGAGACATGGTCTGTAGAAAGGGGTAGCTAAGTGCAGAACCTGTTTTACAACTATCAGTAAAAGAGTGTTTCATACATTTATTTCCTCATGAATGAAGGATTGTACCTTCTATGCTTCTTAAGAAGCATGGGACAATCACAGCATTTGTGGTGATGAATTCTCAAGTGGGCTGTTTTACATGATGAGATTGCAAGCCCTTAGTCACATCTGAAGCTGTGCAATTTTTGAAGCAGTTGTCCTCATATTTTGCCTTCTTATAGAACCCCAGAAACTGCATAGATTTGTACCCATAGTGGCAGGTTACAATGGAAGATGGACTGATAGAATAAGTGAACATAGGAATAAGTACGTACCAAAACTGCACAAGATGATCTCACTGAAGGCTGGCTCAAGTAAAAACTGCAGAAAAATGTTAAATATAAGTTTTACAGGAAGAAAAGATCAGAGTGAGAATCACTGGCATATTTATAGGGATACTGGAAATTAACTGTCTCTTAGCAGGTTGAGAATCCTCTGAGTAGTGTAAGAGCTAATACGTATCCAGGCCACTGTTTCTTATGGTACTTAATTATTGAAAAGAACCCCCGTTGATTAAATACAAACATGTATTAGACATCACAGTAACATCAAAAACAAGTCAATAACACTAATCTTGATTTCAGAAAAAGATTACAATGAACCTTTACTGATGAAAACAAAATGTCATTTGTATACAGTTCAATCTTTTTGTCTACACAGTTACTGAAATTTCATTGTAAGTAATTGATTTAAGTTCAGTGGTTCTACAAATGACAATGAAGGAGGCAGGAGGGCTGGCTAGAGATTGAGAGTCTTTCAGGTGGGTTGTGATGAGAGTGACGTTCTGCAAAGGACATGCTACATGATGATGGTTCTACAAAGTTATTGATTTTTTATCATTAGGGCTTTTATGAAGTTGTTAGTTCATGGTGGTTTTACCTACAGTAGCTAGATTCCAGACTGCAATCACAGTCACTCCTGATTTATCCAGGTGTAGGAAAAGGTTGTGTGGTGTGAATAGAGCTATCTCAGGGTTCCAAAGCTTTCTTTCCCTGATCTAAGTTTCTTGTCATCGATGAAAATGGAAGTTCTTTGTTAAGACTACCTAAAAGAACCATTTGGTTGTACTTTGTTGCTACTGCGAAGTAGCCACCATATCAATTACATCCCATTTATGTTAGCTGCCCAGCAACTATCTGTTGTATTCAAGCCAAGTCAACTACTTTTGCCGTGGCAGAAATATCCACTGATTTTGTAATAGAAAAGAGGGAAGTTTAAACTACTGAATGTGCATTAATCTTTATTCATTGGGCTAAACGGATATTTACAGATTTCATGCAAAGTACCATCCATTTGTAGATTTTCATTGTTTTATAATAGTTAAACAGCGTCAAATTATCCTTTAATTTGTGATAGAGGTGATTTATTTATTTATTTTGTGAAAACTTATTAAGGAGTAACTAAACATTATCTCCCCTTAACACATTAACTACCGCAAGCCGCTGTCAGCGGCTCACAAAATAAAAACATTTGGACCGCAAGCCGCTCAGAGCGCCAATCTAATTTTAGTAATAAAACGAATGAAAAATGTACTGAAACACTTTCTAATCTGGTTCGAGATTTTAAGTTGCCGCCGGAAAACAAATTCACAAAGCATGGTTGTTGTAGAACACTGGAAACTTGATATTATGTTCATATTTTTCAGCGTTTTGGGTTAGTTACCAAATCGTGCAAAACTGTTTACCGTGGCAACTAGTGATAGGACTACAAAAAATGCGTGTCTAACGGCTGAATAGGATAGAAATGTGTTTCAACAATTGACTGATAGATCTAGCGACGAGGACAAGAGTGAAAACGGTGTGCACATTGATTGAAATTGTGATTTTGATAGAGATGGGGCGCAAGCAGTTATAATTGTGAAAATATTGCAAGTCCTCGGCCATCGGAGGGCCGTTAAATAGCAACAACCTCTATTAGAGTTACAAACGGTGCTTATTGTAATAGTACAATTCATTTATCTTTAAAATGACGTGTAATTCATAAAAATCTGTAAACAATTACGAAAACTACAGCTTACTTTGTGCAAACACCTACAGGATGAAAATGGGAAAAAAATTTAATTCGGCCACAGTGTGTTTTTCAATTCGGTAGTTAATGTGTTAATATGATCTGTGCAGCATGCCTCGTTAAATTAGGGAAGTCAATTTTATGAGCTTGGCATAACAAGAACAGAAAGGCTTTGTCATACTTGATGAGAGAAAACATTGTTTAGTCACCAGATGTTTGTATTTATAAAGTGTTTTTTATTTTTTTATGTGACAGTTGATCTTGATTGAGATTGTCATACTTGAATAGGTTGATAGAATATTGTTTAGTCATCAGATATGAGTATTTTTAGTCTCTCCTGCTCACTCTCCTTTACTCTTCTTCTTCTTTGATCCATATCCGCTGACCGTCAAAGCAGTCAGTGGCCATCATGCCTGGTGGCGTCTTGTAGGGCAGCAACAAATTGATTCCACTTTGTTCAGTTGGCGGCCATCCTTTGTACAGTGCCCCACTTCTGGTTCATTATTTGCATCCCGGCTTCCACAGTTCTTCTCCAAGTTGTTTTTGGTTGGCCTCTCTTTTGCTTTCCTTCGGTGATCCACAGCATAGCTGTTCTTGTAATGGTATCAGGGTCCCTTCTGAGGATGTGGCCAACCCAACTCCAGCGTCTGCCAGCTATGATGATGTGCATGTCCTCCTGGCTACTCCGAATAAGTAGTTCTTGGTTGCTGATGAGATTCGACTAAATGATCTTGTACTTTGTCTGTTGTTTATTGCATGTAGGTTGCGCACGTGTTTGGAAAAAATATGAAACTGAATACCAGTATTAAACTCTTGTGTATTGCACACAGTATGTCTCAATCAATTTCATAATCGTTATAAACAACATGGTTTAATCAGGTTAAAAAATTATTCATTTCAACGCTTGAATAAAAAAATAATGCTATCATTATGAGCGAAGAAGAAAACAAAAGTAGGTATACAATACAGAATCTGTTTATATTTCCCAAACAGGATGTATTAAATAACACTGAACAAATTAGGTCAGAACTCAGGATGGCTTTGACATAACCATGCACAGGTAGCATTTATACATTCAACAATTTCCATTATTGAAAGATGGGCAGGTGGTATTTGAAACATAATTGTGCATCTGAAATTGTAAATAGAAACTTGTTTGTTGTGAATTTCCCCATCTTTAATGTGCATATCCCATTTAGATAACTACAGTGCATAAATGGTAGAGTATGTGACTGAAATGTCAGGACTAGGGCTGATAATGACATTACATGTAGTGTGTTCATGTACGAGCATACTCTACCATTTATGCACTGTAGTTATCTAAATGGGATATGCACATTAAAGATGGGGAAATTCACAACAAACAAGTTTCTATTTACAATTTCGTATATATCATTGTATAGATTAGAATTGTCATTATTTTGCATGTTATATGATCACCAAAAATATATGTCATTATCATGTTTTAACAAATTATATTACCAAATCTGCTTTACCAAACAATGGTTTTAACATTACAACTAGCTATATTTCTCAATTGCAATTCATGCTCATGTATAACTATTAGTATAAGTAGTAGAAAGCAGCCATAAGTAATTATTTCTCGACTCATTTTTCAATAATGAAAATTTGAAGAATGCTGCACATAAAATTCAGTTATGTCCATGTTCTATGACATGTCTACTTTAGATATATCTACAATCTGAATACAGTGTTACTGTGTAGTAGTAATATTTACTCATGCATGTTGTACACACACAAAAAATTGTAGAAATATAAGCATAGTGGCTTGCCAGTTTATCTTTCTATATCTCATACCTTAGATACATGTACATTTGAACACAATCTTCCTTGATAATGTCTCAGTAGTAATTTATGCCCATGCACGCTATATAGTGAAATTACAGGTTCATGCCCTTTTATCTGAACACCCACCTGCATGGAGGCATACCTGGTGTCATTCTTATATGACCACCAATTATGCACAATACTGTAATATATGTACAAATGTGGGAGTGAACCTCTGTCTGTGAGGCAAATTACATCCTCATTGACTCCTTAAATCATCCACACACTTTCAGGTATTCCCCCTGTGATAAAACTTGTTGAGGACCCAGCATTGCATATGATTAAGATGGACATTTTGGAACAGAAAGAGCAACACAAAAATTTAAAATTGACAAAAGATATAAAGTAACAGGTAATACATTCATCTTTACAGCAGAATTAGTGGAAATCTTAAAAGCTTTAGAAATAGTTGCAGTTATATAGTGTCTAGGTATACAATTGCAGGCATCACTGAAATTGAGCAAAACTCATTTTATCAAAAAAAAAAGTTTGAATTTTACTGACACAGTACTGTTTCTCCACAGATCTATCAGGTAATGTCATGACGTTCTTTTCTTGAAAAAAAATTTTAATGGTGGCAGAAAAAAATTATTATTAACAATATAATATTTGTAATCATTTCAGGACTGTTTGGAGGGAAGTAATTCAGAAATAAATTGTTATTACTCATTTCTTACATCCATGGGAAGTAATCAAACAATAAAAACATTAATGAATATATGCTATTAGCGACCACATTAAAAAAAAAAACATTTTGCAACACCATTTAAAATTCATCATCTCATCTCAACCCATAACCCGTCATGGGTCGTAGGGGTGCCATGGTGGAAGCATCAGCAGACAGGGTCCTCCACTGCTCTCTATTCTCAGCAATGCGTACAAGTGTGGAGAAGCCGTGTCCTGCCCATTCTTTGATGTTATCAGCCCAGGATTTTCTTTGCCTTCCTCTTCTACGTTTACCTTCGACTGTTCCCTGGAGGATCGTTTTCGAAAGGGAGTCATGACGAGTTACATGCCCAAACCAGGCAAGCTTTCGACGTTTCACTATTGACAAAAGTGGTTCTTGATGGCCTGCATAGGTGTTTATCTTCTCTCTAACATAGACATTTGTTTTGTGCTCTTTATAGCAAATGCGCAAAATTCTTCTATAACATTTATGCTCGAAAGCCTGAATCCTTCGCTCCGTATCTGCAGTGAGTGTCCAGCCCTCACACCCATACAAGAGAATAGATAATACAAGTGATTTGTATAATTTGATCTTCACACAGGGTTCGTAGCGACCTGGAAAAACCTTGAAAAACCTGGAAAACGAAAAAAAAAATTCCAGGCCTTGAAAAGCCTGGAAAAATGGCTAAAAGCCTTGAATTTTCCGCATCGGACCTTGAAAAATAATACGAAATCGAAAGTTCGTTAACTTGTGTCCATTTTTTGGTTATTGATGGTATTTTTCGCAACAACAGACGCGATGAGTCTAAAAATAAATCTGCCATTAACGCAAAGCGCCGAAAACGTAACCGCCGAAAACTTCTGGAAATGGAAGTTCGAAAAGGGAAGTAAAAATTGTAAAGTTACCGTACAATTTTTACTTCCCTTTGCGCAAAGTTACCGTACAATTTTTACTTCCCTTTGCGCATTTCCAGAAGTTTTCGGCGCTTTGCGTTAACGACGTAAACGCAGATTTATTTTTAGCACTCGTCGTAAGTAATAAATTCATTTATCTCATTTATAAAATCTATTTATTAAATAAGTCCAGTTTATAGATAGACCTACTGTACTTGCGTCTGTATTTACAATGTAGGCCTTTTTACAGTTTAATTTTTAACCATGGCCAAAATTAGCCTATAAGCAAGCGTTTGAACGAAATTTCTTGGTTTACCTCTGCATACGGGAATATATTTGACACAGTTTAAGATGGCCAGGAATAGAAATTGATGGCGATTCCATATCCTATAGCCTACCCTGTTATCAGACCCATGTCCCACTGTTTATTTCACCACATTTTTTGGAAATAAATATATTTTGAATGCTTTTTTATTATATTTATGATGAAAAGACTTATCCCGTTCTACCTCTGAAGGGTTATAGGCTAATTAGGATAGGCCTAGGCCTACATGTTTTCAATTCCAGATAACATGAATAACCCCCAGTACACGAAAGTGGCATCACATCTGTCAAATGACTGTAATTAGGATAAATGAAAGTCAGCAATTTTGTGGATAGGCCTGTTATTAAAAATTTAAAAAAAAATTAAATAAAATAAAATAAAAAATCGAAAGAAACAAACAAAACAAAACCCAAAAAAATAGTAAAGATGGGGGGGGGGGTGTGTGTAAAGGTCTCCAGTTATCATAAGTATTACCCTCCCAATTACTATATATATATATTACCTTTTGTTCTAGTTAAATATTGTTTGACTGTATTATGTATGTGTTTAGAATTTTGAATTGGTAAATATACATAGCTTAGGCCTACTCATAAGTTATTTGTGTTCCTTTTTTTTTTTTTTTAATTAAAACTAACACTACTAGGAGACCTACAGATGTGACATCATTTGTGACCAAGGAAAAAACTCTTGAGATTATTTGGACTTTTTTTTTTCAGTGAAAAAAATAGCTTTAATTCAAATTTCATACGCAATAAGGGACATATTCTCTTCTGTGGTAGTTTTTATTCAGCCTTCAGCTTTATTTCAAGACCTGAAATTCAGATTGGTGCATTTGGAACAGTAGCGGAAAAATAGGAAGCATTTTCCTGTAGCACCGAAGAAAAAACAACTCAAATTGAAAAAGACAAATCATCCTGTGTTTTGAGCGACAGAAGATAAGGCATGCCGACAGTCACCTGGCATGATACGAAAAGATTTAACCTTATATCTACTGTTCGCTCCAATGTTAATATAAATAAGACAGTTAGAAAGACAAATTCTTTAGGGCAGAACAATTCAGAAGCCAGTGCTTGCAGAAAAATACAGCAAAAGTATGTGAGGTGTGGAAACTTCAGCCAACTAGGTGCAAGCTACCCCTACCCACACAGATCCTATTTTTATATTATTTCTTAGTTGAAACTGCCCTGGTCAATGGGCACATAACCTACAACACTGCCAACTCTACAAAAAAAAAAGATCAAAGTGAAGATCAGGATGTCAGTATGACTCTTATTGAACCTGCTATTCTTCGACGCAATGTGACACCTTGAAAACCACAGGTCACAACAACACGACTTACTGAGCACCACTTCATTGATAAATATGAAAGGGCAAGGTACAAACCAGACTGTAAAGTGTGTAAGGCTGCAGGGAACAGAAGCCAGACTTGCATGTACTGCCCAGATTGCAATGTACCTCTATGCCTGATACCCTGCTTCAAGTTATATTACACAGTCAAGGATTATCAACGTGGATCGTTGACAAAGACTCTTGCAGAGGCCTACAGCTACAACTTCAACCCCAGTTAATGAACAAAGCAGCTCAGACTCCAACTAGAGGTACTTAACTACTCAAACATTTACAAACGCTCATTGTCAGATGCCACAGACGCAGAATACATTCAAAAAAGACAAACACGAAAAATAGTTTTTTTTTAACATTTTATTCCAATTTTATTAGCCTTTTATGTTGATATACGTGGTTAATCGTTAAATCAATACGTCAATCAAGCTTATTTTATTCATTACCATCCATGTCACTAACATTTTATTGCGCTGATGTTGAACAAATTCACTAAAAACTTGGAAAAGATGTCTGTTTTTCAATCTTTTATGAATTAAAAAAAAAAAAAGTTCTTTTTAAAGAAATCTGCAAACACCCTTGGTAATGGGAGACGGTAATGCTCCAGATTGCTGATCAGCAAAGTGATAATTATATCTGAGAAAATTAGATGAGGAAAATATTAGAGTTTCCCATCCTTGAAAATCACGTGCTGGATCTGGAAAAACCTGGAAAAAGCCTGGAAAATGCTTGAAGAAATTTGCTATGAACCTTGTTCACAGGAAAACTGATGTTACTTTTCCAGATCACATTCAACCTTGTCATGGCAGCTGAGGCCATCTCAAGTCTTGTCTTGATTTCTTTATTTGATCTTCCATCACTACATATAGTGGACCCGAGATATTTAAAGGTGTTAACTTCTTCTAACGTTTGCCCATTTAACGTAATGTTGGTCGGAACATGTTTCTTATGGCTATTCACCAATATCTTGCTTTTTTCTATATTAATTTCCACCCCATATGTTCTTGTTACTTTCTCCAGTCTAGAGGTAAGGTCTTGAAGTTCTGATTCTGTTCCAGCTATCAGATCAATATCATCAGCAAAACGTAGATTACACAGAGGTCGGCCTCCAATCGATATGGTTGATTTATAATCGTAGAGAGCCTCCTGCATAATATGTTCTAGATAAATTATTAAAATTATTAAATGTATATTATTAGTTTCATAGTATGCAATACACCATAAACTATTAACAAATCAGACAGAAACAAATACTTCTGAAATAATCTTATAGTTGCATAACTTTTAAATCATACCTAATATGACGCTACAAAACATACAGAATTAAAATTTGTTTTGCATGCCATAATTATCTGAAGTTTCTACTGTTATGTTTTATTCAATGAATTTCAGGTGACCATTCCTGTAGCCAGCGATCCCGCCTATACTCTAGTATTGACATTCCAGATTTGAAAATTATGAACAGTTTCATAAAGAGTGAACCTGTGCAAAATGCCACATTCAATCAAGTGTTGCCAGATTTCACTGAAAAAATTGTGAGTGAAATGAAAGCTGATGTAAGTACGGCAGCTGCAACACTAAATACAGACAATAACATTGAATCAAGATTAAAAGAGGTACAATCACCGAATGTCACAGACTCTGAGATAATGACTGTAGGCATGAATCCAACTCCTGAGATTTATACTGCAGTCTTACAAAATGAAAACTGCAGCAGGAAATCAACAATAGTCTATGATGATTGTACTCTCAACAGTGGAAGTAAAGATGGTTTTAATTTGTGTGGCAGTGAACTATCAGATGAAATAATAATAAGTACAAAAGAGACACTTTTCAGCTGTCATGTTTGTGGAGTACAGGTTAGCAAGAAAGGTGACCATAATGAACATGAACTTTCACGTATGAGAGAAAAGTGTTATATAAGTAATGTTGGTAATGTAGAATTAGCTAAAAAATCCAGAATATGTCAACAAGAAAGAATACAAAAAGCACAGAAGCATTCTAAATATGATCTTATTGGTATGGGGGCTGCTCATTTTGGTTATCTAAAGGCACATGTAATGCAGCATAAAGAAGAACTACCTAACAAGTGTGATGGTCTTAGTAGGTTTTCTAGGACTGATTATCCAAAGAAACCCATATTGCAGCATAATAGTGAGACACATTACAAATATGATGTCAGTGGAGCAGAATTTTGTCAACGTGATCACAAGGTGACCAATGCAAAAGGAGAATCTTACATGTGTGATGAACTTACAGGACAAAAACTTCATTTAAAATGGTACAAAAGTCAACATACAGAAGAAAAACTTTATAATTGTGATGTTTGTGGAGCAGAATTTTCTCATAGTGGTGCTTTAAACAGTCACAAAAGGACACACACTTATAAGAAACCTTATAAGTGTGATGTTTGTGACGCAGAATTTTCTCAAAATGATCATTTAAAGAGTCACCAAAGGACACACACAGGAGAGAAACCTTATAAGTGTGATGTTTGTGGAGCAGGATTTTCTCTTAGTGGTGATTTAAAGAGTCACAAAAGGACACACACAGGAGAGAAACCTTACAAGTGTGATGTTTGTGGAGCAGAATTTTCTAAGAATGGGACTTTAAAGAGACACAGAAGGACACACACAGAAGAAAAACCTTATAATTGTGATGTTTGTGGAGCACAATTTTCTCTTAGTGGTGCTTTAAAGAGACACAAAAGGACACACACAGGAGAGAAACCTTATAAGTGTGATGTTTGTGAAGCAGAATTTTCTCAAAATGATCATTTAAAGAGTCACCAAAGGACACACACAAGAGACAAACCTTATAAGTGTGATGTTTGTAGAGCAGGATTTTCTCGTAATTGGGATTTAAAGAGTCATCAAAGATCACACACAGGAGAGAAACCTTATAAGTGTGATGTTTGTGGAGCAGGATTTTCTCATAATTGTGATTTAAAGAGTCACAAAAGGACACACACAGGAGAGAAACCTTATAAGTGTGATGTTTGTGGAGCAGGATTTTCTCTTAATGGCGATTTAAAGAGGCACCAAAGGACACACACAGGAGAGAAACCTTATAAGTGTGATGTTTGTGGAGCAGAATTTTCTCTTAGTGGTGATTTGAAGAGTCACCAAAGGACACACACAGGAGAGAAACCTTATAAGTGTGATGTCTGTGGAGCAGGATTTTGTCAAAGTGGTGCTTTAAACAGTCACAAAAGGACACACACAGGAGAAAAACCTTATAAGTGTGATGTGTGTGGAGCAGGATTTTCTCTTAGTGGTAATTTAAAGAGTCACCAAAGGACACACACAGGAGAGAAACCTTATAAGTGTGATGTTTGTGGTGCAGGATTTTGTCAAAATGGTGCTTTGAAGATTCATAAAAGGACACACACAGGAGAAAAACCTTATAAGTGTGATGTTTGTGGAGCAGGATTTTCTCTTAGTGGTGATCTAAAGAATCACAAAAGGACACACACAGGAGAAAAACCTTACAAGTGTGATGTTTGTGGAGCAGAATTTTCTAAGAATGAGACTTTAAAGAGACACAAAAGGACACACACAGGAGAGAAACCTTACAAGTGTGATGTTTGTGGAGCACAATTTTCTCAAAATGATCAGTTAAAGATTCACAAAAGGACACACACAGGAGAGAAACCTTATAAGTGTGATGTTTGTGGAGCCGGATTTTGTCAAAATGGTGCTTTAAAGAGTCACAAAAGGACACACACAGGAGAAAAACCTTATAAGTGTGATGTTTGTGGAGCAGGATTTTCTCTTAGTGGTGATTTAAAGAGTCACAAAAGGACACACACAGGAGAGAAACCTTACAAGTGTGATGTTTGTGGAGCAGAATTTTCTCGAAATGGTCATTTAAAGAGACATAAAACGACACACACAAAAGAAAAACCTTATAAGTGTGATGTTTGTGGAGCACAATTTTCTCGAAAGGATCAGTTAAAGAGTCACAAAAGGACACACACAGGAGAGAAACCTTATAAGTGTGATGTTTGTGAAGCAGGATTTTCTCTTAGTGGTGATTTAAAGAAACACAAGAGGACACACACAGGAGAGAAGCCTTATAAGTGTGATGTTTGTGGAGCAAAATTTTCTCTTAGTGGTGCTTTAAAGAGACACAAAAGGACACACACAGGAGGGAAACCTTATGTGTGATGTTTGTGGAGCAGAATTTTCTCAGAATGGGGCTTTAAATAGTCACAAAGTGACACACACAGGAGAGAAACCTTATAAGTGTGATGTTTGTGGAGCAGAATTTTCTCAAAATGGTCATTTAAAGAGACACAAAAGGACACGCAGGAGAGAAACCTTATAAGTGTGATGTTTGTGGAGCAGGATTTTTTCTTATTGGTGATTTAAAGAGTCACAAAAGGACACACACAGGAGAGAAACCTTACAAGTGTGAAGTCTGTGGAGCAGAATTTTCTCAGACTGGGGATTTAAATAGTCACAAATTGACACAGACAGGAGAGAAACCTTATGTGTGATGTTTGTGGAGCAGAATTTTCTCAGAGTGGTTCTTTAAATAGACACAAAAGGGCAAACACAGGAGAGAAGCCTTATAAGTGTGATGTTTGTGGAGCAGAATTTTCTCACAATGGTGTTTTAAAGAGTTACAAAAGGACACACACAATAGAGAAACCACAGCCTAAGCTGGTCCCAAGCCAGGCTGACAAAGGAGGAGGGCGGCCTGCATTTAATCCGTAATGAGTTAGCCCCTCCACCATGCAAAGGCACAACAGGCCAATCACCTGTTTGCTTTAAACCATGATTGCGCAAACTACAAGAGAGAAAACTGGACTGATTCTAAAGGCGACGAACTGGAACGGACTACGGACTATGACTTATGGAAATTGGAACACAAGAAGTATAAATGGGAAAGAAGAGGAGCTGGTCAAAGAGATGAGGAAAGCAAAACTAGAAATCCTGACTATAATGGAAACAAAGAAAAAGGGACAAGGAGTCATGGATCTTGATGGCAACATGCTGCTCTACAGTGGTGTACCCATAACTGAAAGAGCTAAAGGGGGCATTGGTTGCATTGTAGCAAAAAACCAAAAAGATTGTATCAAGGGATGGAACTTTGTCTCGAAGCGCATTATGGTTGTAAAACTAAAAGAATGAGAAACCATAGTCAACCTTGTCATAGTGTATGCTCCAAATGAGGATGAGAGAGCAGAGATCAAGGAGGAATTCTTCAAGCTGCTACAAAGGACAGTGGATGACTGCCTAGATGAAATTATCATGCTCGGATATTTCAATGCCAGAGTTGGAAATGACCATGCTAGATGGGGTTGAGTTAGCGGAAGATATGGAGAAGATACTCTCAATGACAATGGAAAGCGACTCCTTAGATTACAAACACAAAGTTCCCGCCATAAGTGCATACATGCATATACTAGATGTGAACCAACAAGGAATGAAAAGTCAGTGATCGACTATGCCATAGTTAGGAGGAGCTTATTCAAGTATGTCCGGAATGCTAGAGTCTGGTGGGGGCCAGAGATTGGAAGTGATCACTACCTGCTTACAATCAAAGAACAACTGAAAGAGTTTCTCAGCCTAGGAACTGCCCAACATCATTCAAGAAACTAAGTAAATGAATGGGAGGAATGAGCATTAAGTGAGAGCTGAGAGAGCCAGAAATTAGGACCAGATATCAGGGGCTTATTGCTACAGTGGTGAGAAACACAGAAGAACAACCTGATGACTTGGAAACCCTCTAGCTTAAATTCAAGGACATCATAAAGACAGCTGCTGCAGAAGCATGTGGTGGTCTGACTTGAAAACAAGAGAAAGAGGGTACCTTGGCGGACAGAGGAAGTCAAAGAGAAAATAAGAGAGAAGACAATGGCATGGAAGCATTACTTAGGAGCTAAAAACACAGCAGGACATGTAGAGAAATATAGAGAATATGTGATACTCAGAACAGAAGCAAAGAACAAGGTGCTAGCAGCAAAACAGAAGTCCTAGGAAGAATTTGGAGAAAAGCTAGAAAAAGATGTACAAGAAAACCAGAAACTGTTCTATAAGACCCTAAAGAACATGATAAAGGAACAACAATGCCCTCTCAAATTTCTAAAGGACAAGCAAGGCAAATTGCTTACTGCCCCAAAGGAAGTGATGGAAAGATGGAAAGAATATTTCTCAGAACTCCTAGATGGTGAGCAATGTCAAGCATCAGAAATGATAACCACTAACACAGAAGAAAAACCAATGGTGATGAAGATGGAAGAACTGAAGGCAGCACTGGAGAAAATCAAGATGGGCAAAACAGCAGGGCATGATGGTATAACACCAGAAATGGTTAAGTACATGGGAGCATCAGGCGACCTATTACTCTTAAGGGTCCTACAGGCAGCGTGGTGCAACAAGACCATACCAAAGGATTGGGAGATTGCAATCATAACACTGATTTTCAAAAATGGTGACAATTGACAATGTGGAAACCATAGAGGCATATCCCTACTCAGTGTCCCTGGTAAAATCTGCTCTAGAATCCTAAAGCAGAGAATCAGATGCCTTGCTGAGCCACAGTTGGATGAGGTCCAGTGCAGATTCTGAGCAAACCGAAGTACTCAAGACCTAATCTTCACACTCAGACAGCTGAGTGAAAAGGCACTTGAGTATAAGAGCGAGATCCATTTTTGTTTCATAGATGTGGAAAAGGCATCTGACAGGGTCCCCTGGAGCAAACTTTGGGACTGTTTGGCAAGGAAGAACATTCCAGCACCTTTGATTTATACATCTCTCCAATGTGTTTCAATACGTGTCTCTTTATCTGAGTAGCCTAAGAAAACGCATCACCACAAAGATCACACCTATATGGCTTTTCCCCTGCATGCCTTCTTAGAGTAGTGTATTCAAAAAATCTCAAACTTATAAGGTTTCTGTGTCCGTTTGTGTCTCTTTACTTACTTAGTTAGTCATTCCCCTTCTACCGTGAGGTAGACCATGACAGAACCCCTACCATAACGATCCACCTCTCAAATTGTGTCATCATTAAATTGCTCTCCTGGTCATCTCCAAATTCGAATCCTGCCATCATTGAATGACACAGTGAAGCAAAATTCATCATTGAAAGAGAACTTGACTCCATTGTTGCCTTGTCCATCGGATGTGATCGCGACACCAAACAACACAGGCTCTGCGATGAGCAGGAGTAAGAGGGATTCTGACTGCAGGACGTCGAGCAGTCAGTCCAAATTCATGTAAACGTCTGCAAATGGTGCTTTGACTGACATTAACGTTTACAGTTTGTCTCAGCTGACATCTTAGAGTAGAACAAGTCACTATTCAATGGCGCAGGGCTGACAACAAAAGGTACCGGTCATCATGTCTATTGGTGCATCTAGGGCGACCTGGCCGGTGGCGATCCTCCACACTTCCTGTGGCCTGAAATCTCTCCAAAATTCTTTGGATAGTAGAGTGTGACACTGCAAGCCGTCTAGCAACCTCACGGACAGATAAATCACTTTCAACCCACGCTATAGCCCTCATTCTTTGTAAGGTATTAAGACTTCTTCTCGGTGGCATGGTTTTTGCAAGTGATGAAACTACCCTAAGTCTGCTGATTGTAAAACAAATTAAGAGTGAACTCTGTTCACGAAAAGTCGCCATTGCTCGTGGAATGTCAATCAGCACGATTACTTCACCTCTTTGGTTGTACGGAAGTTTGAAAAAACATAAAAAATGTGAATTTATGGTCAGCAAACCAAATTGCATGTGATCACCATTGTTGTCGGTGAGTTGTTTTTATGCTTAACGTGCATAGAGGACTGTCAGAGGAAAATATTGCACCCATTTTTACTAAAAACTTCCTTCATTTAATCATTCTATGCGCTTATATAAAAGTGTATTGAAAATAATAGGGTGGCCCTTGACTTTTGACGAGTAGTATATACTTACTTACTTAGTCGTTCCCCTTCTACCGTGAGGTGTAGAGGTTTGGAAGAGAGAGCGCCAGACCATTCTATCAGCTGTCTTCTTCCTGGCCTGGTTCCATTCTAGTCCTCGGTCCTTCAAAGATTGTCTAATGTTGTCCTCCCAGCGGACTCTGGGTCGTCCTGGAGGTCTGGATCCCTGGCTCTTTGTTTCCCATGCTTGTCGTGGTAGCCGATTTTCTCCCATTCTGCAGACATGGCCAAACCATCTTAGTTGGGACTGTTCTATTTGGGTCTGCAGCGGATGGGATTTTAGGCCTTGACGGATCATCTGGTTGCGGACCATGTCTCTTCTTGTTACTTCAACCACTTTCCTCAGATACCTCATTTCTGAGGTTTGGATCTGGCTTTTGTGGGTTGTAGTCATTGCCCACGACTCGCATCCATATGTCAAGACTGGGACATAGGTGGAGCGGTATACAGCCATCTTCGTTTTCTTACCAACCTCTTTCTTGCTGAGGAATCCACGATTTATGGCCTGAAAAAGTCTCCCAGCCGCTGCTTTTCGAGTGGCCAACTCTTCCTTGATGCCTCCCTTTCGGTCTATAATAGCTCCGAGATATTTAAAGTGGTCGACCTGCTCCAGGACCTGTTCTCCCAACTTAATCTGATGTTTTCTTTCTTCTCGTGATATCACCATGGATTTTGTTTTAGAGCTGCTTATGACCATCCCTCTCTTCTCCAGCTCTTCCTTCCAGACTTGCAGGTTGGATTGGAGATGTGCCTCTGATTTAGCAATCAGGGCAACATCATCAGCAAATGCCAGCTCCGAAATATAGACCTGTCTCATCTTCCAGTTCCCCACTGAATACTTTCTTGTTCTCTCCTTACATGCCTTGATGACATCGTCCATAAGGAGTATGAAGAGGTAAGGTGATAGGATATCACCTTGTCTTACACCAGTGGTGGTCCTGAACTCTTCTGACTTATGGTTTGCTGTCCTCACATAATTTCTGCAAGACTTGTAGAAGCTCTGTATAGCATGAATCAGAGGTGCTGGAATATTCTTCCTTGCCAAACAGTCCCAAAGTTTGCTCCAGGGGACCCTGTCAAACGCCTTTTCCAGATCTATGAAACAAAGATGGATCTCACTCTTATACTCAAGGGCCTTTTCACTCAGCTGTCTGAGTGTGAAGATTAGGTCTTGAGTACTTCGGTTTGCTCGGAATCCGCACTGGACCTCATCCAATTGTGGCTCAGCTAGGCGTCGGAGTCTCTGCTCTAGGATTCTAGAGTAGATTTTACCAGGGACACTGAGAAGGGATATGCCTCTATGGTTTCCACATTGTCGATTGTCACCCTTTTTGAAAATTGGTGTTATGATGGCAATCTCCCAATCCTTTGGTATGGTCTTGTTGCACCATGCTGCCTGTAGGACCTTTAAGAGTAATAGGTCGCCTGATGCTCCCATGTACTTAACCATTTCTGGTGTTATACCATCATGCCCTGCTGCTTTGCCCATCTTGATTTTCTCTAGTGCTGCCCTCAGTTCTTCCATGAGTAGTATATTTGGCAGAAAATTCATTCTCTGTGTTTTTGGTGATATGCCTTCCAAGCTATCTGGCATGTCAGGTTTCACACCCACATTTAAGAAGCACTGCTGTACAGTTAATGGTTGATGCTTTATACTTTGTTGCTGTTCTTTATTTTTTAAATTTTGCATTCTTTGAATTTGTGTATGACCAAAGTTTGTGTCATTTATTAGTTTTTGTTAATTGTGAACATTTATATTAACTAAATTATTTCAGTGGTTTGGTGTATACTAATAAACTGTATTCCTAATGTTGCCATGTGTTTTGAGAATTAATAGCTGCAGTGGACTTGTATGGGATGTTTTAGTTTTATGTCATTCGTGTCTTTTTCATGTGTTCCTAGCTCTCTCCCTCTCACCTTAGGGATTACAGAACAAGGACTACCTGATAATGATGTCAAAAGATTTCATCTCGGTGTGTGTCCTATCCATCTGCAGTGTCATCTTATCTCTTGTTCCACTGGCACTTGTCTGGTTTTTATCAGTTCCACATTAGTAATCTTATACCACTTCAATCCTTCTAATGTACGCAAGTACCCATTTATGAAAGTCTGTAGCATTTTGGTTGTTGTTTTTGTTGTTCATGTTTCAGAGCCATACAAAAGGACTGACTTGATATTTCAATTTGAAGATTTTGATTTTTGGGTCTGACTTGATTTCTTTTGAGCTCCATATGTGTGTGTTGTTTACTCATCATATTTTAGTTAACAAACACTGTACCAGTATGTCTGCAAACTTTGTGCGGGACAAGATAGATGTGGGGGGCAGAATGAGAGTGCTTGATGGAGGGTCATTCTCGTTTGCCTTCAGACTTCCACATTAATGACTCGAATAAAGGCCGTAGTCAGCTCAAGGCTCATGACATCTCCAAACAGTCTTTGGGGACTGAAGTAGGTTGTTGCCATATGCTACTCCATTGCTGTATGTTGGGCAGGACTTCAGAAGGTGTTCGGCTGTCATTGGGCTGGTGCCACAGATATGTTGCACCTATTCTGTACTTGTGGTATAGATGGTATCTCAATCTGTTGTGTCCAGTGTTGTACTTGTGGTATAGATGGTATCTCAATCTGTTGTGTCCAGTGTTGTACTTGTGGTATAGATGGTATCTCAATCTGTTGTGTCCAGTGCATGGGCCGAAAAATGGTGTTCGGCTGTCATTGGGCTGGTGCCACAGATATGTTGCACCTATTCTGTACTTGTGGTATAGATGGTATCTCAATCTGTTGTGTCCAGTGTTGTACTTGTGGTATAGATGGTATCTCAATCTGTTGTGTCCAGTGTTGTACTTGTGGTATAGATGGTATCTCAATCTGTTGTGTCCAGTGCATGGGCCGAAAAATGGTGACATAGTCTCGCCTAGATAGCTGATGATTTGCATCATAGGGAAGGACAATGGATGCAATAGCCAGGTAGCACTGGAAATTGCATCCTTGCAGCATGTAGAATGATACATATATCTTGGCAACAGTGGAGACTAGACAAAGAGTTGTAGGAACAAATAATTATATCAAAAGGCCAGTGCTCTCAAAGCAGTAGGCAGGATATGTGGAAGGTATTCCCAATATGCCTCAATGGGCGTGTAACAGGATACTTTACCTACATTTTTTTTTACTCTCATTACTTAACCATTTTGTTTTTGAAGTGTTTTTTTTTTTGTTTAACGTTTTTACACGATGGAGTAGCCAACCCGTCCATAATCAACTCCTATGACATGCACGATAGGATGCAGTGTTCTTTTCTTTGCTGCCCTCTCAAGCCCTGGTGATATACATTGAGGAAGCCTGCTGATAGCATCACTTGGCAGTCATTGTTCTGTAACATACAGGGTTAGAGAGATAGATGGACACTGAACAAGACATAGAGAAAGGGAACTGCTCTCTCTCAGGCATGACTTAAAATGGTTGTACATAGGGCTGACTACTACAACAACTAGAGAGGAATTACTCTCCTCTCAGTTCCCAGTCAAATACTAGGCAGGATAATCATCCTGAGAATTTCAAAAGCAGTTGACCATAAACTAAGGAAAGAACAAGAGGGTTTTAGAAAGAACAGAAGATGTGCAGATCATATATTCACCCACAGGAACATTATAGAGCAGTGCTCAGAATGGCAGAGACAGATATACATTAACTTTGTTGATTTTGAAAAGGCTTTTGACAGCATACACAGGGACAGCCTATGGAAAATACTGAGGGCTTATGGAATTTCCAGCTGCATTGTTTCCATTATAAAAAGCCTCTATTCTAACTTTACATGCAGTGTTGGATTGAGCAACCTAACTTTTGAAGTGAAAATAGGAGAACGACAGGGATGCCCCTTATCAACAACATATTTATTGACAGCCATAGATTGGGTGATGCACCAGACAACAGAGGACAGTCCAAGAGGAATTAGATGGACAAAGTTTACTACACTGGAAGACTATGAATATGCAGATGACACAGCAGTACTCGCACATTCACATCAACATACCCAAGAAAAAACCGATAGACTGAATAAGTATAGCCAGCAGGTTGATCTGAACATCAGTCTGAAAAAGACATAGGTCATGCCACTCAATGTGGGTAATCCTGAGCCAATAACAATAAGGAACCAGAAGTTAGAACAGACAGACACATTTACTTACCTAGGATGCATAGTAACACCAAATGGCAGAACAAGCAAGGACATTAAGAACAGAATGAATAAAGTGAGAACAGCCTTCGCTAGTCTCAACAACATCTAGAAGCACAAACACCAAATTAACTTATTAAGACTGTATGAGAGCTGTGAATTTTCTGTGCTTTCCTATGGTACGGAATGCTGGAGAGTAACAGAGAAGGAAATGTCGAAACTGTCATCCTTCCACACAATTTAACTAAGGAAAATTCTCCAAATCTTTTCGCCGAATACCATCAGCAACCAAGAACAAACTTATTTGGAGTAACCAGGAGGACATGTACACCATCATAACTGGCAGGCGCTGGAGTTGGGTTAACCACGTCCTCAGAAGGGACCCTGATGCCATTACAAAAACAGCTATGCCTAAGTGAAAGAGAGGCCAACCAAAAACAACTTGGCGGAGATCTGTGGAAGCCAAGTTGCAAAAAATAAACCAGAGTTGGGCACTGTAAAAAGGATTGCCGTCGACCAAACAAAGTGGAATCAATTTCTTGCTGCCCTACAAGACGCCACCATGCATGATGGCCACTGACTGATTTGACGGTCGACGGCTATGGATCAAAGAAGAATAGGGCTGGCAATCTCAAAGTGTTAAAAGAATTACTACAGCACTTACTGAAGACCAGATGTAGTTATAGACTCATAGACAGCAGATAATGTTAATTAGAATCGACGTCATCGCACTCCAAGCAAACCCATAGGTGCTCAGTCTCCCTCCAGCAAATGTCGAAGGGTATGAATGCTAATTGTTCCTGTTGCACACTGGTTGTATACACGCCAGATGTGTCCTCTCATAAGTCCATGACCATGATAGTAGATCCACATCAGTTCTTGAAGAATTGATTTTTCTTTGGAGGTTTTCCATTCATGTCGGAGCCATCCATTTTGGACCTTTTGAAGCCTGGATCGTGAGCCAGATACAATAATTGCCTTTGTTAATAAAGTCTCAGACAGCCATCTTAAGGCAGCAGTAACTGCCTCTACCTCCTTTCTCATGCTGGAGGTTGTTATCATGTAAGCCCCGCTATGTTCAGCATTAGTTCTGCCCTTTACTCTAGCAGAGAAGCCTCACCCTGATTTATTACCACGGATTACAGATCTGGTAGTGTACACAATGGCATCATCATTCGCAGCATTAACATTTATAAGCTAATCAATTTCCAGCTCTGCTCTCCCATTGGCCCAAGTTCTCCACTCTCTACCAAGGCTGATGACAGCAGATAAAAGACAATATAACCTTCAGCATTAAGTTTCCCGACTCACTTATCGTTACAATTATTAAAATTACATTAAGCTGTTAGAAAGATGCAGGCATTGAAGGTAACTAGTCAGAGTTGTTACAAGGTGAAGGGACAAGCTGTGCTATCATAGGTCCCCGGACTGGCTTTGAGAGATAATTGGAACTAGTACATACCTGGCCCACTAAACAGAGCTACAAACTTTCATTTCATTTTGGTTCATGCATATATTTTTCTTTACATGTGTTTTTCTCTATGGATTCATGAGTCAAGTTAAATGGAAGGCTTGAAGCAGCAGTTTTGCCAGGAAATACTTATTTAGCCATTCCTCTTCTTCCGTGAAATGTAGATGTTTGGAAAAGAGCGCCATCCTATCCTATCAGTTGAAGGAACGAAGATTCAAGAACATCGAAAAATTACAGGAGAAGTCAAGAACAATACTGAATGCTGTCAGCTCTTATGGGTGCTGCTTTGAAGGTGATGGGAGCGGTCAGAACTTAGTTTTTATTGATGGCACCTCGTACTGCTATACTCTAGTCAATTAGAAGTGAAAATAAGCCTTGTAAAAGTAAGGCACAGAGGCCTGTTGTCGGATCATGTTTCAACATTCAAGTTAATACAAAAATATAATACAAATAACTGGCATGCAGTCAAGACAAACTGGTTAATATATTTAGTTTTAACTGATTCCGTACGTAATTATTTTCAGCTCTGGACGGAATTATTTTTAAGCCCCAAAAATTTACACATACATAATTTACGTTTACTGACAATGTGTGTCTAATCATGAGTTAAGTATAACATATTATATATCAAATTAAAGTACATTGGATGAACAATATAAATCCATTTGCCTTTCTAGCTAATTTTATGTTATGTTTATGTTATAACAGATAACATGTACACGGAAAAAAGATAACTTGAAATTTTGAACAACATTTTTCGACTTACGTAAGGCTTGTAACATAAATTGTTATCACAATACAGTTTCACTGCTCTCTTTGTGCAGGTAATCCATTTAGAAACACAGAAAAAGTAAGAAAGTTATGGTAGATCACACAGTTTGTTCACTGTTCACATATTAGTAACATATCCTGTGTGTTTTTCGGCCATTATGGCGATACGACAAAACACGATTAAAGATGAAGATAAATGTGAAAAAATCCGTTCAAACGCAAATAAAAGACGTTGAAGCTTGTTGAAATTTTCCCAGTTTTGTGTTTACTTCCGTTCGAGATAAATTCCGGGCAGTACAAAATATCAGAATAGAAAGAAACAATGAAATAAATCGGCGTCTTTTAAAAGATCTTACGTCTACAGCGTTCGGCCTTTGCATCTATTATTAGATCTTGCGTACGGAATCAGTTAATATTGACTTAATCTATACTGTTCAAAAAAAGAAACGCATAGCTACTGAAGGCACACACATAGCCATAATTTTGGCATTCAATAACTTTTTTAATTTAATGAGTTAATTGTTCAATTTGCACACAAGAACACCTTAGGGTTCATCCAATCAATTGACAGTTGTTTTGCATCTGGGTCACTGTCGTAGATTTATGATAGGTGAATTAAGACTCAGATTGGTCCCTTCTGAATAGACTAGAACATGAGGTGACTCAGTGAGAGAAGATATAAGAAAATAGTTTTTTCACGAGTGAGATGGTGGAAAAATAAGTAATTCTGTCCCTGAACTCGAGAAAATCTCTCGCTCAGCCTATCTCTCTACAACAGAAAATGTATGTTAGACAGATACTCAGTAATATATAGATATACTCTATATCAACCACTCACAGACACGCGCACACAAGTGACGAATGTTTAGACGTACAGACGTGAAACTATATCTATGGAATATGAATATTTGTTTGGAACAAGCTGACCGACACACTTAAATAAGTTTATGTAAATTTTATTTATCATAAGGAATTTCACAACAGAAATCAGTAGAATATCAAATCTCATACAAATACACATACCTTAATGAATTAACTAAAAAAAAAAACCAAAGCAAAAGATAGATAGACCCATAGGTGTAATCCTTTCCCCCTCTGTTTGAGCTCACTATTCCGTTAGAAGAAAAGAAATTTTTAGCCCTCAAAGAGTCACAGATTTATACGCTATGGTCTGGTGTTTTCCCTCAAAAAAATCAAGAACAGAGTTTATACGTTAATCTATTCTGAAAAGAAAAGTGTCAGCATTAGAAAAAACTTGCATACAAAATACAGAGTTATTAAATGAGTTATTACATGAAAGAATTATTTTTCCTGCATTCGCTCGCTCTGACAAACAAACTGTGATCACAGAAAACACATACAATCAATCTTACCTACAGGTTGCATTCACCACCCTCTGGAAAAATTGATTAAAGGAACATGCAGCCCATCCACTGTTGGTTGTCTGTCGAATCAAGCCCCAGTCTCTCCAACCGACTAATTAATCAAATGTTGGGAAACGCTAGATTCTCTATTCTTAAGCAGGATGCTGTTAACTGTCACTTCAAATTTTGTCCAGGTAGGAAATAATTATGTAATCAACTGGTCACAGGGTACAGTAGCGGGAATTCTTCAATCATACATCAATTGTCAGGTAAACAAATTCTATTCAGGATCAATCTTCTTCACAACACGTGGTCGTTATATAAGTACTGTCACTGTTTTGATTCAGTCGCCACCACAGGCTGACTGTATATGAACTTTGGAAAAAAAACAAGAACTCTGGATATTCGAATAGTCCAGTTATCATTTAATCTAATAAGTCTTTTGGCCCGGTGCTATGTCTCTATCTGGGTGTAAACCACGAGGCTGGACAGTCACCTTGAAAGCCCTACAAGTTAATTAGAATGTTCTTTCTTTGTAGAAAATATATTCAGTTTATATGGAATGGAAGCCACTTGTAAGGTTATAGGGTTATTGACCCAGAACTGAATAGGGAGAAAAATGCAAAACTTAACATCATATAGCATATTCACAATCCTATCCTACCCACGTACAATATAACATTGTTATCCACTTCGGTTATAACTTAAATTATAAACTGCAAGCTTAGAGCTTGCCTCATCATTTAAAACTCCCCGTAAAATAAATTATAGTCATTTAAAATAAATAAACTACTCATCATGAATTAGAAATATATAATATATAAATACATTTCATCAGTACTCACAATGTTCAGCGCATTACTACTACTAGATGGTTAACTATTCTCTGACTGGTTACTAGCAGTTAATAAAATTTACATTATAGCTAGAAGAGTTACTTAGACTAGTAAATACTCAGCACAAAATCTAGATACATATAATAATTCGAACTAACAATTAATAACTCGACAATACTAGTCAATATTATTATTATACCGTCACACAAGCTTCTGAGATTATCTCCACGAGAAACTAAAGAACTTCTCTTTATATAATGTATTCTAGAACTCAGCTAGATGTCTCTAACGAGAAACTAAGAACTTCACTTTATATAATGTGTTCTAGAACTGCGAGCTAGATATCTCTCTAAAGCTGTGGCAGTCCTGAATGAATAAAGTTACATTTCCAGAGTATATATCTCTGAAATTAAAGGAAATTATTACGTCTAAAACCCGAAACATTTGCCAGGTGTAACACCTACGTCCAGATTCCAGGATGAAAAGAAATCTACCCACTAAAATCGACACCCGAACTCAGGCAAATCGAAATTTACCAGACCCTGTTTAATTATTTTATTACTTCCAGACGTGGCCATCGAGCGAGGTACGTCTTTCATCTCAAATTCTTTCACCGTGTTAATTTCTTCGCTATCGAGCAGATTTACAAGGAGAGTAATAAAATGTATCTCCCTTAGTTCTCACTTTTAACTGCTGTAGGTACTAAAATCCTAATTCCCCTCTGATTGCTGGTGTTATAATTAAGTGATGCCGGCTCATATATGCTAATCCGGTCTGCTCGTGATCTACATCAAAGAGAATGCAATTAAATGCTAGCTAAGTTTAGAAACTGAGAAAGGTTTGAAAATTGGAGGGTTAAGTTCACCCCCCCACCCCCACCCCCAGTCGTAGGCAACAAGGAAGCGGTAGAAAAAGCGAAAGAAAGATAAAAATGTGTGATGAATAAAGAAAAGATATAGAAATTTATTAATCAAAAATCTCTCTGCCACAGTCATGAGAGTTTTTTGGTGTACGGGCTTTCCCGTTAGTATGGTGTGTGGCCTCCTCTTGCATCGATCAGCGACTGGCATCTCCTGGGCATGGATGCGATCAGACGTCTGATGTGGGCCTGTGGGATGGCTGCCCACTCTTCCTGGAGTACCTGGAACAGATCACGACGATTGACTGGAGCAACGTCTCGGCGACAAACACGTCTATGCAGCTCATCCCACAGGTGCTCAATCGGACTCATGTCTGGAGACAGGGAAGGGTGAGAATGTTGTTGGCAGTCAGGAACTGCGTGGCCAACCGTGCACAATGGGTCTGGCGTTGTCCTGTTGAAACACAGACCTTTGGGCAGCCAAAAGTGGAAGGACATGGGGTCGAAGAATTTCATTGACGTATCGTTGCGCATTTAAGCCTCCTTCAATGTGCACCAATTGACTCCTTCCGTTGTAACTGATCATTCCCCACACTATTGCACCTCCACCACCGTGCGGCGGAGCTTCATCAACGCAAATTTGGGCAAAACGTTCATTTCACCTACGGTAGACCCTACGCCGTCTATCATGACGCTGCAACAAAAAGAAAGATTCGTCTCTACACCAGACACGTCTCCATTGATTGTCAGCTGCCCAGGGACGATACTGGTTGGCCCAAAGAAGTCGATTTTGGCGATGGCGGAGCGTAAGGACAGGTCCTCGGTGAGGTCGTTGTGCCCAAAGTCCAGCGTCATGCAGTCTATTCCGGACAGTTTGATCGGACACATGACGTCCTGCAGGCAATGACTGGGCAGTTGAGGAAGCTGTTGTAATGCTGTCTCTGAGGTGACGAAGCCGAATAAAGCGATCCTTCGCTGCTGTTGTCACTCTGGGTCGTCCACTGTAATGCCGGTCTTCAACTGAGCCAGTGGCTTGGAACCGGTGCCAAAGTCGACTAATGGTACTCTGATGCACGTTTAGATGCCTGGCAACCTGACTTTGACTTTTGCCTGCATGCAGTCGGCCAATAGCAATGTTCCTTAAATTTATCGATAGAGACGCCATAAATGTCTGCTTGAAAATCAACTGAATTTTTTTTTGTGTAGCGTTATCCTTTTATAGGGTTTCAGTTGCGTAGTCAGTGAACAGTGTTCACCCCAAATTTTGTTGCTTTCACGTGCGCGCAACATGAGCTGTGGTCAAAAATTGCATCATAAACACTATTGACCACTGCGTTGTAACGATTACAAAAACGAACGCAATTCAGGACAACACGTGCATTTGACACTGTAAAGAACATTTGAGGCTGGTTTTTATATACCCTAGCACCAAATTTTACTTACAAACTCATAAAAAGGCGCCCTCGGATAGCTATATATTTCTTTTTTTGAATAGTATATATGCACATTTCTTAATGATTGCTAATAAGTGTCTCCACATATGTGGTCGTGATTCTTATTAATGTTGAATATTCAAAAGTAGCTGCTACTTCAGTGTATCCGAGTCTTTCATATTATGACAAAGTGTTTGAATGAGTGTATTTAATACTTTTGTTTAGATGATATATTGTTATTAGCTCCAGTGCGGTGATTCCAATGTCCAGCATTTATGTTAAACATTTATGTTTTTCCCGGGGGGGGGGGGGGGGGGGGGGGGGAGAACCATTAATAAACCATGATGCTAAATATCAGTTTTTTCAAAATGAAATCTGTTTTTCCTCTTGTACGTGTAGCGTTCGTTTGTTTTTTCTCTTTTACGTGTAGTGTACGTTTGTTTTTCTCTTTTACGTGTAGCGTACGTTTGTTTTTCTCTACTGTCAAATTCTGTTGCAGTTTGTTTTCTGTGTCCTTTTCTTCTACTTGTAAACCTACTTATCCCTAATTTTTTTATTTTTATTTAATCACTTTCACAATTTGTTTTTTTATTTCATAACTGCCTTGTTCATTATATATATATATATATATATATATATATATATATATATATATATATATATATATATATATATATATATATATATATATATATATATATATATATGTGTGTGTGTGTGTGTGTGTGTGACGGTGCGAAGACGATGTGTGAAGGAGAATAAGGATTTGTGTGTAATGTTGTCGTCACTCTCTCTCTGGCCTACTTTCACACACGTTCCGCAGTCACAGAAAAACTCTTGATGACAGGGGTCCCTCTTTTATTAATGAAACCCTATCAGGTAGCACAAGAATCATACAGAAACAATGTTGTCCGCAAGTTTACTTTGAAGACAATTCCTAAGCAACACCATATAACCAAGCTATTTAGGTAACACCATCTAATAACCCAGCACAGACTGCTGGACTCTGAAATAAAATGAAACAAAATAAACTAGCATCGTACTAAAGGACAAACATCATCTACTTAATAATACATACATATGTGTGAAATTATGCAAGTACATGCACTTAAATGACCATGTGTGTGGGTGTGCGTGTGTGTTCATGCAAGTCTGTATGTATGTGTAATCAACAATAAACATATCTCAATCAACAACAATGCCTTCATACGCATATTAGATACTAACTCCATCATCACGCGAGATAAAACTTAAATGAAGCACTTCTATCTATGATGAAATATTCCACACAGCGCACTGGTCTAAATGACATCAATTTATCAGTATCTTAGAGGTCTAGCTGCTCTAAAGAAAAAGAAGATATATACTCTATTCTTACAGCTCTGTACTAAATGTAATAGGCATAGGCTACTCACGGAGCTAGAGGGTACGTGTAGCGTTCTTTTCGTAGGTCGTTACAGTCTTTTACAGATGAGGGTAGTCTCATATTTATTAATATGTGGTCCTACCTCTGTAATAAACTTTACGCACCGACTTACATGATAGTAAGTATTATTGGTGAGTTTGATTTCCTTAGCGCACGGTTGTGCACTAATGGGAGTATGGGTTACCCCGCCCGCTCGTGTTGCCAAACATTAGTCTACGTCATAGCTGGGTGGTAGAAGTTGGGTTCCCAAATCAGTCCATTGATTTGTGGCGTTCGAACCCGTGTTGCGGGAATATTTATTCTTTATATGACTGTCCGTCTGTTAAGAAGATGAGGACCTTGGTCAACTATATACCGGTGATTTTCTCGAGAAGAGAATGCAAGTATGATATCTATATTATTGTAATTTTTCCTCATGTAGACGTCTAGTTGGACCAATAACGTATTGGTTCCAAAATGGAGTCCTACTTGAACTTATAATGTATATTTTAAATCCGACGGATTCCTGCAATTAGGATTATCCAGGATTGGCTTAGGATTTTAATTATATGTATCGTTATTCGGCCTTTAAGAATACTTACTACGTAAAGCAGAGGTGACTCAAGGATTTGTTATATCTAAGCGCTAATGCCACGAAATGTCGTTAGCAGGAATATGTATTATTGTAATTCAACATTGATTGAAGTAAGAGGCCAGTACGAAAAGGAGATACGTAGTATTGGAACATTATATGATATAGAAGACCTGATAAGGTTCTCCGTCATTGCCAAGGTCATAGGATAATGAAAGATGACCTATCGAATATAACTGCCTCATTTGTTTACTTGGATGCCATGTTATAAAAATACTGTATAACTAGTCTGACGTTACCAAAGAGATTATCTTACGGAATGGACTAACTGTAATTTTAAATATGAAACCTACGTTACGTACTGTATTGTGGAAAGTTAACCGTCCGTCGTTCTTATCAATATGTTCGTCTAGTCAAATGTGCAATCGTCAAATAAACTGATATAACTTAAACAGTCTTGACATTCGTTGATGTGCCCATTGTTGGCAGCTTTATTTGATTGATTACTCCTTTGTTTTCAAAATGGATCAATTCGCGTTATGGTCAGAAGTGACAGTCTCAACACCCTCAAAACGAACCTAATAGAAATGGTGGAACCAGTGTGTTTTGGAAACTACAATTTTTAAGCAGGGAACGTTCTGACAATCAAATAATTCGATTGAAGAGAAATACCTCCATCTTCGAAAGGAAACGTCAGCTTACTCTTCCTATAAAGTCGACGGTTGTCTCAAGGTCAAGGACGACGTTGGACATCATCTTCAAGTTGAAACATCGGACACTGTCATAGTGTTACATCTATTGTTTTTACAAGGCTAATGCATGCAGTCCCGGATGCGAGGGATATATTTTTTCTCATCTGAGGATAAGTAAAAACGTCGTGTCATGTTTACACCGTTTTACGTTTAGCTGTGCCTTCTCTTAGTAATATGTCCACTACTTTTTTATTCATGTTTCATGTTCTATGTATTTAAGTGGGAGGTTGGGCAGGAGACTTATGACGGGTATATACCAGTTTCACCACAGGTCCGTCTTAAGCGTTCTATAGGAATTATTTTGCAGACTTCCCTCAGTGGAATGTTCCTACGCGTGAGCGTAGAAGGATTCTAGGTCCACTGTGTCTGGTGGTCTGTGACACCTGACTGTTTAGTTGTTCCGTCAAGTTTTTAATTGTTGTTTTTGTAGTTATTTTTATTCGTACTTTGGTTTTATGATGTATCTTGTTTGTATTATGCGTCCATTCTCACCTGACTATCGTTGAGTTTTTTTTACAAAACCTATGTTTATACACTGTTTTGTCAATTGTCTTGTTTATTATCTTATCGCAGTTGTCATGGTAATTCTGTACGACATCGTATTTTAGTTTCACATTTTTATTTTATTTGATTTCTGCGATTGTTTTCACTTGTCTTTGATTATTTCGTCTCGTCAGTATTGTTTCTATTGTCTATTACGTTGTTGCTTTCATAACATTTCATTGCATAAATTGCTTTATTAATTATTAATATATTTGACATTTATATGACAATAATTTACCGTTCTAGGACAGGAACGAAGGCCACTTGGTGAATTAACAAGGATAATTAATCTACATTAATTATTTATCATTTTAGAAATTAAGAGTATTGTGACTACTTATAAAGCATAATGTATTCACTAGATTATTTCATTAAACAAGCGAAAGCTCTTCAGATAACTCCTGAAGAGGTAAAAATATTCGCTATGGCGGAATATAGAAAAGCTCAAGAAATAGAAGCTGAACAGAGGAAATTGGAAGCTCAAAGATTAGAAGCTGAAAAATTAAGATTAGAAAATTTGAAATTTGAGGCTGAGGAAAATGAAAAGAAGTTGAAATTTGAAGCTGAGGAAAATGAGAAAAAAATGAGATTAGCCGCTGAATTAGAAGAGAAACGATTTCAACCTTAGGCAGAACAGAAAAGATTGGAGGCTGAAGAGAAACTTAAAATTGAAATGGAAAATAAGCAAAGAGATGCTGCGGAAAAAGAAAGACTACTTAAAATTGAAATGGAAAATAAGCAAAGAGATGCTGCGGAAAAAGAAAGACTACTTAAAATTGAAATGGAAAATAAGCAAAGAGAAATGGATGAGAGAAAATTTATAGCTCAGGAAAATGCAAAGAAATTTCATTTTGAAACAGAGGAAAATGAAAGGAAACGACAACATGATCTGAAATTAGCAGAGGTAGAATATGATAGAATTAGGTTAACTCAAGAAGCTAATTCTCTGAGAACTTTCGAAGGCCAATCGTCATCCAGACATGATAATTTTAAGGAAGTTCACCTTAAATTACCTAAATTTAATCCCCCGTCTGACGACGTAATATTCTTTTTAGATAGATTTGAGGCCACTTGTAGGTCTTATAATGTGGATAAAGCTCTATATTGTACTTATTTATCCAGATTACTTACAGGGGATGCGTTGGCAGTTTATCATACTACTAGTACTATTGAAAAGAATAATTATGACGCGCTTAGAGCTGCTCTTCTTAGGAAATTCCAAATGACGGAAAATGAATACAGATTGCGTTTTCGAACGTTGCTACCGCAATCAGGAAAGCACTTTAGTGATTTTCTTTCCCAAATACGGCTAACCTTGGAAAGATGGATCGAATTGTCCAAGTTAGAAAAGTCGTATGAAGGTCTTTTCGATTTACTACTGCGCGATAAGGTGCTATCGTCAGTAAATCCTGCATTTCTTGCATTTTTGCACGAACAAAAACCGTTGTCTATGAAAGATCTAGAAGAACATTCTAAAAATGTCTGCACTGCTCATCCATCCATGGATCTAAGTAATGCACAGATTAAAAGTGAATTGCCAGTTGCTTTTGCCATACAACAAAATAATTTTCCACGCAATCGTTCATTGAGTAACGACAGATACTTCAATAAGGGAAATAATGACAATTTCAACAATGAAAATTTTTATACGGGGAAGCAATTTTAACAATCTGCTCCATTTAATGTTTCTTGGAACCAATCTCATAGATCGCGAGATTTTGGTAACAATAATTTTAAATATAATCAAGGAAATTATAATAAACAAAACTAGCGATCAAAATCTCAGGTTCCACAAAATAAACAAGGTTCTTGGAATAACTCATTTAGCCAACATCACAACGTTAATTACAATAATTGGCGTACTCATCCAGATGTTAACTCAAGCAGAAATGGTAATAGTGGCAATTTTAATGCCAATAATCATAATCGATCGCGACGTAGAGATAGATCGTCGAGCAGGCCAAGACAATATTACAATGTTGCTTCACTTGAGGCACAAACTAACAAAGAACAGGATAATAATGTTAATGCACATAGTGCTATGTCATGTTCTCTTGATTTCGAACAGGTCAAGTCTTGTGATGAGTGTAATACCTTATTCCAGCCCAAGGCAATCACGACGCTACGGTGCGGACATGTTTTGCCAAGTCTCCCGACGGTTTGTACGGCCACATCGGCTGCTACACATGACGGAACAGGATGCCTTCAACTTCATCGCGGATATGTTAACACTATTCTTGCATCTGTTCTATTTGATTCAGGCTGCACCACTGTCGGCATCAGGCAATCATTAATAGATCCGTCCTGCGCTACTGACAAGACCGTGCAGTGCGTGACTTTTGGAGGGACTGTGGAGATTTTTCCTACAGCTATAGTTAACCTTCATACACCATTTTTTTCAGGAAAAATTCACGCATGCCTTCTTCCTGTACCTATAAGTGATATTATACTTGGCCACATACATGGGGTTAAAGAGTGTACCCCACAGCAGATTGCTAATTGGGAAGAGCGAAATATACATGATGCCCGTGCATTTACGACTATTCCTAGATTTGTTTCACATGCACATACTGCTAAATTGCTATGTAATGCTAAGGTCTTGGAATCTAGCATCGAAAATGATTCCATAGTTCATTACGCCACTGTTGCTAATTCGTTACAACCTTTGCGACACGCATCCATTCCTAAGAATGACATTAAGGTTTCAACACAACCTGTGAAGACTAGTAAGTCATTCCATGGGACATATACCTTCCCTCGACATGATCAGCAGACAACTGATCGTAAGAAAAAGGTTACGTTTGAAAAAAAGGTAAAGGATGTCCCTAATACAAATAAGAGTTGTAACTCGGATAAGAAAAGTAAAACCAATAGGGTTGTCAGCAAGTTTTTAACTTTACCCAGCAAGCAGGTGTCTACGACATGCCGTACACCTACACCTTTGTCTGGCGTAAGTAGTCATACTCAAGTACAAAAATATGGTACATTTAAGAACAATAATTCTACATGTAGAAATAATAAATATTATAATTTACCTCAAAGGACTAAGGTTAACCATAAACCTTATTTACATTCTGGTGACTATGGTACCACATATATTGGTAGGGGTGCACATTCTTGCTCCATCCTTGTGCAAAATCTGCCACAACGAACTTCTTGGCAGGCACTTGGAAATTTTTTCAACTACACGGCGGACGTTAAGTTCGTACGTCTGTTACCTCATACCAATAACAGGCATGGTGACGCCGTGGTTACATTCAGATCCAATAGAGATGCTCGCATGGTTATCGAGCGGGACAATGGTGTGTATTTTCACCACCATTCTCTAAGGTTACAATTGGTTCCTGATTCTGCGTCACGCAGATATTAACCTACTGATATTGGTACAAAAATATGGTACATTTAAGAACATAAATTCTACATGTAGAAATAATAAATATTATAATTTACCTCAAAGGACTAAGGTTAACTTACTTACTTACTTAGTCGTTCCCCTTCTACCGTGAACTAAGGTTAACCATAAACCTTATTTACATTCTGGTGACTATGGTACCACATATATTGGTAGGGGTGCACATTCTTGCTCCATCCTTGTGCAAAATCTGCCACAACGAACTTCTTGGCAGGCACTTGGAAATTTTTTCAACTACACGGCGGACGTTAAGTTCGTACGTCTGTTACCTCATACCAATAACAGGCATGGTGACGCCGTGGTTACATTCAGATCCAATAGAGATGCTCGCATGGTTATCGAGCCGGACAATGGTGTGTATTTTCACCGCCATTCTCTAAGGTTACAATTGGTTCCTGATTCTGCGTCACGCAGATATTAACCTACTGATATTGGATTTTGATATCACATTCTTTGATGACTCAGCCTATGCAGTCATCACTTCTTTGCTTTACTAGTCATTGTTTCTTTTCTTGTATAGTCATCGATTCTTTCTCGACACCTCGGAGTCTATTCCAATGGAATTTTATGCCTTTCGGGTTAGTTAACGCTCCTGCCACTTTCGTGCACATGATGCGTCGAATTCTATCTCATCATCCTAATGTCATTGCATACATAGATGACATTTGTCTTTTCAGTAACTCGTTGGATGAACATATAAAGGGATTAAAAGCTTTACTTTCTACTTTACGGGATTATAACTTAACAGCAAAACCTTCAAAGGCATTTGTCGGTTTTCATGACATCTCCTTTCTAGTCCATCGTATAGGTCATGGTTTGATGTATACTGAGGACAGTAATGTCTCTAAGATTCTAAACATCTCAGTACCTAAGACAAAAAAACAAGTTAGATCACTTTTGGGACTAATACAGTTCTATTCTAAGTTCATTCCTCACTTGTCTACTATAACGGCTCCTATTTCTTCCTTGCTGAGAAAGGGTGCAGCTAACGTGATTCGGTGGTCTAACGAACATCAAATCGCGTTGGATATAATAAAGATATTTTTTCGGATGCTCCTGTTTTAAGGTTGCCTAATGCAAATTTAACGTTTGTTTTACGCAGTGATGCATCTAATTACGGCATTGGAAGCGTATTACTACAAGAATATGATGGCACCTTGCATCCAGTTCTCTATGTATCACAGAAGTTAACTCCGACTGAACAAAATTACTCAGTCCTAGATAAGGAACTTCTTGGACTTGTTTGGTCAATAACGAAACTCCAGAGATATCTGCGTGGCTCGCACTTTATTGTGGAATCAGACCAGAAAGCACTTACTGCTCTCAACACGAAAGATGTGAAATCAGCCAAATCTACTAGGTATGCGATCGCACTTCAGCCATATAGTTTTAGAATACGATCCATTCCTGGTACTCAGAATGTTCTCGATGACATTTTGTCGAGATGTCCGAATGAATCAAGTTAGCAACTACGCAGTGCATACAACTGTCCTTCTACACAGACAGTTTATCGATCGAAACTTTTGTTACTTTTAGGATAAGGATCATTAACATTCAGTCAAGTTGAAATCTACAACGATTATGTATTAAAAGAACATGGAACGTCGAAGTATATTACTATATTTGTGAAAATAACATTCACTTACTTATGATATTGAAGAGAGAATAACGTTGGAAATGGATTATATTTTCTTACGAAATAACATTGCGAACACTTGGTTGTTTTTCATGGAACGGAACTTGGTATATTTTAACTGTTTCCTAACAGGACAATTCTTCTTCTTCTTCCATCCTTAGCCACCAACCGGCAAAGCAGTATGTGGCCAGTACGCCTAGTGGCGTCTTAGGGCAACAACAAATTGATCAATCTATCGCTGTTTCCACCACGCCTAGTGGCGTCTTTGTGGAACAGAAACAGACCAAACAATCTATCGTTGTTTCCGTAATCAGATTGGTTGGCAAGCAGGTGATCAGCCCACTGTGCAAAGTTTTTACGGGATGGGGTAAACAGCCCCATGCCCAACCCTCCTTAGTCGCTTTTTACGACATGCGTGGTAGGGTGCAGTGTTACTATTCTTTGCTCCCCTTTTGGGCCCCGGCAACACACGGGTGTAACAGGACAATGGAACTTTCTTAATCTAAGAAATTTAATGACATTGTTATATATTTTTTTTAAATAAATAATTCGGTGGATTAGTAACCTTTGATACTTAGTTAATTAGCATAAGAATTAAGTTAGGTCACTATGAAATATTTAATTAGATTGTCGAAATTTAATATTTATCACTCTTTAAGAGCAGTGATTTAGCATTAGTACTTTAATTAGTACCACAAAGGAAATTTAGATACATGGTTAAGTGTGTTGATCTATACATGTGTTTAAATTGTATTTTTTCATTTTTTCACTTGTCATTTTTAAGACATATCCATCTCTTGTCTGTTTATTCATTGGTTTTTACATTTCTTTTCATTTGCGTTTCTATTCGGTTTAATTCAATATTTCTAATACGTGATTTTATTTCATTTACCACATTGTACCAAAGGTGGTCAATTGTGGGTGTATGCTTTTGTGCATACCTTTTGTTTATTTGAGTTGACTTAAATTTCATATTTATTTTTTTAATGATTCTATGTCATGTTATATTTATAAAATATGATTATGTACACTTGAATCACCTCTAGTCGCGAGTAGTAAAGAAAAAAATTAATATAATTAATTTTTTTGGGGGGATTGGTAAGGAAACTGTAGCGTTCTTTTCGTAGGTCGTTACAGTCTTTTACAGATGAGGGTAGTCTCATATTTATTAATATGTGGTCCTACCTCTGTAATAAACTTTACGCACCGACTTACATGATAGTAAGTATTATTGGTGAGTTTGATTTCCTTAGCGCACGGTTGTGCACTAATGGGAGTATGGGTTACCCCGCCCGCACGTGTTGCCAAACATTAGTCTACGTCATAGCTGGGTGGTAGAAGTTGGGTTCCCAAATCAGTCCATTGATTTGTTGCGTTCAAACCCGTGTTGCGGGAATATTTATTCTTTATATGACCGTCCGTCTGTTAAGAAGATGAGGACCTTGGTCAACTATATACCGGTGATTTTCTCGGGAAGAGAATGCAAGTATGATATCTATATTATTGTAATTTTTCCTCATGTAGACGTCTAGTTGGACCAATAACGTATTGGTTCCAAAATGGAGTCCTACTTGAACTTATAATGTATATTTTAAATCCGACGGATTCCTGCAATTAGGATTATCCAGGATTGGCTTAGGATTTTAATTATATGTATCGTTATTCGGCCTTTAAGAATACTTACTACGTAAAGCAGAGGTGACTCAAGGATTTGTTATATCTAAGCGCTAATGTCACGAAAGGTCGTTAGCAGGAATATGTATTATTGTAATTCAACATTGATTGAAGTAAGAGGCCAGTACGAAAAGGAGATACGTAGTATTGGAACATTATATGATATAGAAGACCTGATAAGGTTCTCCGTCATTGCCAAGGTCATAGGATAATGAAAGATGACCTATCGAATATAACTGCCTCATTTGTTTACTTGGATGCCATGTTATAAAAATACTGTATAACTAGTCTGACGTTACCAAAGAGATTATCTTACGGAATGGACTAACTGTAATTTTAAATATGAAACCTACGTTACGTACTGTATTGTGGAAAGTTAACCGTCCGTCGTTCTTATCAATATGTTCGTCTAGTCAACTGTGCAATCGTCAAATAAACTGATATAACTTAAACAGTCTTGACATTCGTTGATTTGCCCATTGTTGGCAGCTTTATTTGATTGATTACTCCTTTGTTTTCAAAATGGATCAATTCGCGTTATGGTCAGAAGTGAGAGTCTCAACACCCTCAAAACGAACCTAACAGTACGCTAATCTTTCTCTCACAATAATCACTGATGTAACATTAACCACACTTACGGCTCACAAGAATGCAATATAACCATTAGTTAACACTACACAACTAATAATAATAATGGTAATAAATACACACTTGTATACAGCGCAATGCGACACTAGAATTCCTCTTATAAATTCACTTAGTACTGTACACATTTAACACACAGTCTCACTGTTGAAAATAGCGATGAGATATACGTGAAATTACACTTAAATACACATAAATCGCCAGTCAGCTTCTATCAAGCTATAGATAGACAAACGCTACAAATCATTAACTTCTAAACCTGAAAGTCTAAAATTACTAAACCTAAAGTATTATAAAAATGTACTTATATGCAAGCATACCTCTATGTCGTTAGTTCTCTTAGCACAGACGCAACTATGCAAAAGCCCAAACCTCAGTTGGTTATCGTACGAGGGCGCGTTTTGCACAAGAACGATCTGGCTACTTCTCAGCTCTCTGACTGAAGCCTCTCACTGTTTCAGTTTTAAATATTCTTCTCCAACCCTGTACCACATGATAGCCGCCACGTCAAAATGTCAGGGAAAGTTCCACCCATCCCTCTAGGGAGCAAATCAGGAGTCCTATGCTCAGTATGGATGACATGAGATCACATCTTAGTCAAGAAAATCTTCCTAATCGACACAACTCAAGGTCCGCCCACTAATGGGCTGTTACATCCCACGATATTCGTTGCCCTACTCACACTTCTTACTGTTTCGTGCTCAAAAGGTGTTTTCTTCTGGTGTCAGACAGCGCCAGGATGTCTGACAACCTATGGCTGTCTCCCACGTCTCACACGTCTGTCTTCTTCACGGATGGCGAAGGTGTGTTTCGTTTAAATTGCCCATTACCGGGTGAGAATGCCAACATGAGCACAAATTCACACCGTAGACTAGATTGACAACAAATTACTCAGTCTAAAATTACACCTTTCTGGCCATACGGTCACATGTTCCGCCCCTAAATTTTTTGTGGTCCCCACAAACGTACTTGATAAATACTATCTTGGACACCACATTGATAAGGGCTGTTTTTAGCCTCCACATGGATAAGGTTATACTGGACACATAGATGAATGTTCTCTTGATGTAGAATGAATGTATTGTGGTGTTGTGTGTCAATCCCAATGTTACTTGTATGCCACTGTTAGAGCTGGGCACACAGTAGAATGGTCAACTTGTTCCGACACAGTGTTTGGTATTTAGGTCACCTTGTTCGTCAAGTGTTGAGGCGCTGACAAGGGACAGTGTTGACATAGGGTGAGAGTGTAGATGTAATTACGCGGATGGGTGTACAGTTCTGTAAGTTGACAGGTCACTCACTCAATCATAGCTGGAAGTCAATAAAGTGTAGACTACTGATGACATTTCATACATTTAATAATGGACGCACTCTAACATCACAGATACAGTCACTTGAACAGGTTGGCAAAACATTGCATGCTTGAAAATGGTCTACGACATAAAATATGCATTCGTATTGAATGTGGAAACAACAGAACGTTAGTAGACATTCACTCAGGGTTCTAGTTGCATTTAATCTCAGGCCTAACTGACTGATCGCGTCAGCTAATGCTTCCAAATATAGAAATACATAAACAATGGTTCCCTGACAGAACCTCTTCTGTTGAAGAATTACCGGTTGCAATTAGCTGGCTTATATGACGACAATCTTAGACCACCAGTAGTGGAGTTTAATAGCAGACAGGTCTCTGTATCATAATCAGATAGTAAGGCATCCCTGTTCTCTAGATAGTAAGGCATCCCTGTTCAATATTCCGCTAGACAAATGCGGGATCCAAAAATGGCCCTATCTCCGTTGAGCTTCGCTCACCAATGAAGACGTATAAAGGAGTACCAATATAGGGCTCTGCCTGTCATATAAATAATGCTGTGTACATCATATGCATAATGGTGCTGTGTGGATCATATGAATAATGGTGCTGTATACATCATATGAATAATAGTGCTGCTAGCAAAACGTCGTCTCAAAATAGTCAATCACACACATACGCAGACCATACCATGGCCGCTGACCTAGGCATAGAAAAAGGTTCAGTAAATGTCTTTCTTACCTTATTGTCCTAGAAAAAACACTAGCAAATAGCACACGCCATCCCTTGGAGTAAAGAATAAACATTGGGGAGAATCACAGACATGATAGTCATACAGACTCCAGTCCTTCCCCAGTATTATCACAGAGACAAATCTTCGGACCAAGTCCGCACAGCACTTAGGGTTCCATCATCACGGAAGTCTCTCTGTCCGCCCCACAGGCTTTGCGCATGAGCAGAACAGCACAGTTCAGAGTTCAACTGACACTATCCAAGGCGTTTCCCGCAGAACGGGTTTTACTGCGCCATAATATGGACATGAGAACAGCGTCTTACGACGTGACGACTATCTAAGAATTTATCAAAAAGACAGGTCAACATCGCCCTATAAAGATAGAAGAATATGACAAGAGAAGATAATCATTAATCTAACCTGTCACAAAAGAAAAGACGGTTCTCTCACTTGAACAACAAAAAATCATACAAGTTGAATTGTATAATAAAATACAGTAACATTTTACCGCACCCCCCGGGAAAAAAAATGAAACATTTTTTTTTTAAATACATCCGAGAGCAACATACAATAGGCTCATGACGCATGAACGATGCGCAGATGATAAGTATATAAACTAGATATCACGCCTAATGTAAGGCTAAGTCGACGCGTAGATCGACAGTTGAGAATATATCTCATCATCTCAGAGAAAGTATTTCTCTAAGTATAAATATTTCCAGGGAGGTGCCACCAACGTATACTACAATACTGGCAATGTCACAATGCATACTAAAATTTCATTCAATAATTTCATATTAGGTAACATAAGTTCATGATTAACAAAGAAGAAAAATCATCAAAAGTCCAGCGGTAAATATACATTAATGAACCGCTAAATGTGTACATATTTCGATATAGAAAAAAACTATTGTAGAGTTAGACGTATTAGGTAGTCTAAGACATAACAGTTAGGTGGAATCATGTGGGCATCTAGACAAAATGTCTGCCATCACATTTTCTGAGCCACGGATAGCTCGCACCGAAAAATGAAAAGGTTGAAGAGCAATCGCGTATCGAGTTGATCTCGAGCTCTTCAAATTTTTACGTTGAATAGCTGTAAGAGCTTTCTGGTCAGTTTCCACAATGAAATGCGCGCCAAGAAGGAATCTTTGAAGTTTGAGAATTGATCAAACCATAGCCAATAATTTACGGTCTAAAACCGAGTAATTCCTTTCTGCCGCATTAAGTTTTCGAGAGATATACATTACAGGATGCATAGTTTCTGAGTACTCTTGCATTATTGCCGCTCCGATCCCAGTGGATGAAGCGTCACTACGAAGAACAAATGTCTTATCTGTAGTAGGTAACATTAAGATAGGGGAGTTGAAAACAATGTTTTAATCTTATCCAAAGAGGATTGGCATTCCTGAGACCAGTGGACCATATTAGGAGACCCTTTCTTTAGTAACGAAGAAAGAGGTGCCATGATAGAGGATAGATTCTGAATGAATCGTCCATAAAATTGTATAAGACCTAAGAGATTTCTCACTTGCTTTTTGAAGAAAGTCAAAGCTCCTGGACCAGATAATATAACTGGAGATGAAATGGAAGCTTTGGGAGACTTTGGAGTAGAAGTGATAACAAAACTCTTAAATGACATCTACAACAGTGGTCAAATACCTGATGATGTGCTAAAATCCATATTCATAGCTTTACCAAAGAAACCCGGAGCCATGGAATGTGAAGAACATCGCACTATTAGTCTTATGAGTCATGTGACCAAAATATTATTATGAATTATCATGAGAAGAGCCAGAAATAAAATTTAAAAAATAAGTGATGAACAGTGTGGATTTGTAGAAGGTAATGGCACAAACAATGCTATATATATATATATATATATATATATATATATATATATATATATATATATATATATATATATATATATATATATATATATATATATATATATATATATATATATATATATATATATATATATATATATATATATATATATATATATATATATGTGTGTATTACAAGAACATTAATAGAAAGAGCCATATAGGTGAAGACAGATCTGAACTTGTGCTTTATAGATTACACCAAGGCTAGCGACAAGGTGAAACATGAGGAAATTATAAAAATGTTAGAAAGCATGAACATTGATTGTAACGACTTGAGGATAGTAAAGAACATATACTGGCAACAAATAGTAGTTGTAAGAATTAGCAGCCAAATAGGAACGAATTAGCAAGTAAAAAAAGGGTGTCAGGCAGGGATATGTGCTGTCACCTGATCTGTTTAACCTGTACAGTGAAAATATAATGAGATCTTTAGAGGACTTACCAGGAATACCATTTGAAGGACATAATTTAATCAACTTAAGATACGCTGATGATGTAGTCTTAATAGCAAAAAGTGAAAAGGAGCTGCAGGAAATGGTTGATACAATAGGGATAGAAAGTGAAAATAAAGGCCTTAGCCTTAATAGTAAAAAGACAGAAGTAATGGTTGTCTCAAAGAAAAGGGCTCCCCCAAAATGCACTATCAAAGTGAATAAAACCAGCTGGTCTTAACACTGTACACTTTTGTCTGAGACCACCCTTTCCTCTCTTGTTCTACTTTGACTCTTTCCACTCTATCCTCATCACAAGATGAGCTATGCTATGGACCCCTGAAGGAAGAAGAAAGAGAGGCCGACCAAAAAAACAACTTGGCGGAGGACTGTGGAGGCTGAGATGCAAAGAATGAACCAGAGTTGGGGCACTGTACGAAGGATGGCCGCTGACCAAGCAAAGTGGAATCAATTTGTTGTTGCCCCATACTGGTAATGTATCTCTATCATTCCGTCTAAAATTTGTTTAGTTAGAAAAATGCATTTAAATCTATGCAGCCTTTAACTAACTATATTGGAGACTACCCTGATGTATAAATGTCAATTAAAACGATTTTTCTCTTAGAATAACATATTATTTGAGGACGTCTTTACACATACCTCTTAAGTAATATCCCCGTTGTTTAAACTAGCTATAACTTTCGTTTAAATATCTTTAGTCTTTGAGAAATTAAATATCTTCGTATTTTCAGTTGCACAAAAGAGGCCTCTATGTTAAGCCTAATAGGTTTCCTTATACATACCAGAAAAAGGAGCTTTCGTATTTGCTGTTATATCGGACCGTTTTCCTCCTATTATTGTGAGCGGTAAATATGACCGTGATGTAAGATAGACCAAAACACGACAACAAATTAAAGTCACTAAACTCTTTACCAAAAAGCTGCTCACTCACGGCAACTCATTTTAGTAACCACTTCAAAACAGAAATTACCCATCTCAAGTCGACACTAAAGCCCATGGACTGCGATATTAGTAAATTAACAGACTTCTGCAGCACCGAAACACACCACAACAGATCTAAGAGATATTCCTTTTCTAACAGTACACGAAGTACTCAAATATATCTTGGCATTAAAAAACAACAACTCATCTGGACTTGATGGTATCAGCAATACGATTCTACGTTACGCTGCACCCATCATTTACGGCTCTTTAACCTATGTATTCAACCAATGTATAGCACACAAATACTTCCCTACAGCATTTAAAACTGCCAAAGTGTATCCTTTCTTTAAATCTGGCTCACATAGCGATCCCAGCAGTTACAGACCAATATCCATTCTATCATCTATATCAAAACCACTAGAGAAAGACATTTACAATACCACGCTTCAACACTTAACAGCAAACAAACTGCTCATTGAGAGCCAGTCAAGTTTCAGACCCAAACTTTCCTGTCACACAGCTCTCACCAAAATGGCAGATAACTAACTGTCGAACATAAATGATGGAAAAGTATGTGGTGCTGTTTTTGTCGACTTCAAAAAAGCATTTGACATGATTGATCACACTAACTTGGTTCAAAAGTTAGAAACCTCAGATAGGAACTAATCCACTGAACATCAATAAATCATTCATGGCAGATCGACAACAGTTAGTGTTCCACAACAATTCAACATCAGATTTCTCGAAGATAGATACAGGAGTACCGCAGGTTTCTATTCTTGGACCCCTACTCTTCGCACTGTTCATCAACGACCTGCCACTACATCTAAAATATTCAACATGTGACCTCTTTGAAGATGATTGTACTATCTACACTAGTGACACTGACTGCGTGGTACTTGAAATGACTCTTCAAAGCGATGTAGACAATCTAACAAAATGGAGTAATATGAACCATATGCCAGTAAACACAGGAAAAACAAAATCTATATTGATTACCACCAGACAGAAACTTCTAAACTTCACGAAAAGATCGCTACAGCTACATGCGGAGTCAATACGCATTGATAATGTAACAGAACACAAAGTTCTAGGCTTGACGATTGACCAGCACCTGACGTAAAACTCCCACGTACGAAATTTAACGAAACACTTAGCTCAGAAGACATACCAGCTGGCCAAAATAAAACACTTCTTAGATGCAGAAACTAGACTATTGTTCTACACCTCACATATACAGACACATCTAGATTACTGCTCTACACTATGGGATGGTTGCCCTGCTTCCACCTCAAAGAGATTGCACTCCCTGCATAAGAGAGCAGTACGTCTTATTACCGAAAATCACAAGAGACTACACGCAAGGACACGAAAAGAACCCAAAATACTGTCCCTAAAAAAAACGTCACCTCTACAACAAAGCCAAGATGACTCACGCAATTCTGTCAAACAATGCCCCGCCGTACCTACGATCATAGCTTCAAACCAGTAGAAGAGAGGGGCTACAATTACGTCAGTTACGTCTGCCCAAACCTAGGATCGACCTGTTCAAAAAGAGTCTAGCCTACTCTGGAGCCTACTTGTGAAACAGCCTTCCACACCACATAAAAAAACCAACATCCACAATACTCATTCAACAAAGCACTTTTTAAACACTTAATCAACACCGATTATCTACCCCTATAGAAGTAGCCATTTTCAGACCACATCCTATCTATACTGAAGCACATTAAAAACGCACCACCTGTATAATCCGGAACAGAGTGTGAAATGTAAATATAAGTGTTTACAAGTTTAGATATTTGGAATCTTTATTCATTTTCCTATGAATCCATGCTGGTCATTAATTTGTACATTTGATTGTTATTAAATTCATTGCATTCTGTGCAGACAAGGGAGAAAACAAAAAATGCAACCAATAAAAAAAATTCATTCACACTATCCTCAGTATCTGGTATGTCCACCGTGTGCTTGCAAACAAGCTTGGCAGGGGCTCCGCATGAAACGCACAAGTCTCTGAAGGAAATTCCGGGGAATCAAGTCCCATTCACATGTAAGAGCAGCTTCGAGCTGTTGCAGATTAGCTGAAGAGCCTTGCCTGTAGACTCTGCGTCCAAGCTCGTCCCACAAATGTTCTATAGGGGACATGTCTCGTGATAGGGCAGGCCAATTAATCGTCACAATGTTCTGCTGCTGTAGATATTGCTGCGTAATGCATGCGGTGTGCGCACGTGCGTTATCCTGCTGGAGAAGCTGCAAGTCTGGATAATTTGTGAACGCAGGAGCAACCAATGCATCCAGAACCTCATCTCGATATGTCACAGCATTAACATTTCCACGGAAGACGTGAAGAGCCAAGCGATTGTGAAAACTGAATCCTCCCCAAATGTGAATACTGCCACCTCCAAATCGGTTGTGCTGACGAACACAGCAATCTGCAAAGCGCTCTCCACACCGTCGCCAAATCCGCATATGTCCATCAGCAAAGGATAAGTTCAATCTGCTCCCGTCTGTGAATAGGACAGCATTCCACTGCAGTCTAGTCCATCTGACACGTTGCTCTGCCCATTGCAGGCGCTGCTGACGATGTCTGTGAGTCAAGTTTGGCCCAACATAAGGTCGTCTTGCAGTAAGGCCTGTATCTCTGAGTCGTCGTATGACTGTCATTCGAGAGACTTGCCCACGTCTACCCACTATTGCTCTTGCTGTTTGACTTGCCGGGAGAGAACAATTCTTTAGGTGACCCAGCACAATATGACGATCTTGCGCAGGGATAGTAACTCGTGGTTGGCCACTCCGAAGTCTATCCCGGGCACTGCCAGTGGTTCCGTAACGTTCACTGAGACGTACAATAGTGCTGTGGTGGCAATTCATCCTTCTGGCAAGGGCCCGCGAGCTCATTCCGGTTTCCAACATACCAATGGCTCGTTGGCGGTCGTTTTCAGATTGTCGTGGCATTTCAAGCACATGTACTGGGTGTTTTGTCTCAACGGCCTTTTTATACCGAGTATACTGCCACAACGCAAACACATTTTCGGGGTCATAGCTGTTGGGAATCGTGTTGCACGTGTAACTTTCATTGTTTTCGTGTAGTCTGTACACAAACCCGTGGGTTGAATCATGCACTTTCCATTCCAGCAGCATTTCGCTCTCTACCTCATGACAAACACGGGGAAAATCTATTCCCACACTTTTTTTTCCAGCTTCTCGGCATCAGTATGATTTAATAGTGGTGCGTTTTTAATGTGCTAAAGTATATATGTCAACCTTTCTTTTCCTCTTCCGCTCGTTATTGTCTATGCAAAAAATGTGTTTTATATCCACGTTGTATTGCTATATAATGTAGTGTATGTGAGAATGGACCTGCATAGCAATGTACTTTTGAAATATGTAATTGTATTTTGTTTGCTTAAATGTGATGATGTGTATGCGAATGAGCAGATATACATTTTTACAGCTCGAAGATGTGCCCTGCTACAAGAAGTGCGTCTTCTTCTTCTTCTTTGATCCTTAGTCGCCGACCGTCAAAGCAGTCAGTGGCCATCACGCCTAGTGGCGTCTTGTAGGGCAACAACAAATTGATTCCACTTTGCTCGGTCGGTGGCCATCCTTCGTACAGTGCCCCAACTCTGGTTCATTCTTTGCATCTCAGCCTCCACAGTCCTCCGCCAGATTGTTTTTCGTCGGCCTCTCTTTCGTTTTTCTTCAGGGGTCCAAAGCATAGCTGTTCTTGTGATGGCATCGGGGTCTCTTCTGAGGACATGACCAACCCAGCTCCAGCGTCTGCCAGCTATGATGGTGTGCATGTCCTCTTGCTTGCTACGAGTAAGCAGATCTTGGTTAGTGATGGTATATGGCCAAAAGATTAGGTGAATTTTTCTTAGGCATGTTGTGTGAAAAGAGGACAATTTCGATATTTTTTGTATGGAATTATGCGACACACGGATTACTTCGTCTATTTAATATGAAAAAATATAGTTGTATTTATTTGTGTACGAAAATGCTCCCCTTGGTAAAGCTAGATAATCCATGATTGATTTATACGTTTGATTATATGGATGATCTCTCTTGATATTGATTCGGCGTATGAATAATTGAATTCATGTCAGTTCTCGTTTGTTGTCGGCGTCTGTGACCTAATGGATATGAACGCAGTTTCATAATCCAGATATACCAGGTTCGAAATCTGCTGCAGGCGGTTTGGTGGCAGATCGCTTTGTGTGGATTTTTAACAATGGTATAAGCGCCGTACCGTTCAGAAAGCAATGGCAAACTACTGAACGTAAAAATTGCCTTAAAAAATCACAAACAGCCAATAAAAGCTGGGGTTGATTGCCACGTCCTGTAAAGGATAAGCAACTAACTTTCTCGTTTGTTAGGGCCAGAAAATAGATTAATTTTGCTTAGAATGTTTATGGCCTGAATTCATATGTATTACTTGTCTAGAACAAGAAGATTCAGTTTTATATTGTATATCTTCGTATGTTTAGGTCGGACTATATTCTGTGTGCCGGAATCTGGCGGAGGTATTCGTAGTCCTACTGGGTTGTAGAGAGTTCCTAAGTAGCCGCCGATAATGGCTGAGTGTTTTTCTAGGGCTGGTCCTGTTATGATTAAAAAGTGATTTGTGGATGATTTTTCCATAAGGAGGGAATGTCTCTGCGAGAGTATTGTGTCAGAGCTTCTTCTCATGTACTTTATTATGTTTAAATTCGGACTCCAGGTAAAGCCAGACCCTCTTTTCTTTGATGACCTCCATTTGGTTAGGTTTAGATGACAACCTAGTTTGAACGTCGTTGGTCGTCCATATGCACAGTTGAAGATGACAGGTTCCACTAGTATTCCTATCTATATGAAACAACCTTCTTAATGTGGAGCTAGATGGAAAACTCTATGAAGTTATATATATATATATTTAAATGTTGAATTAACTTTGGCCTTATTATTATCCTTCTGTTGGACGAGTGAGCGAAAACTCAAAGAAGGTGGCCATCTTTGAAGTACTGTCATTATGGTGCATCACTGGCCTGAGAACAGAATCTAACTCTTATTATCAGACAGTGGATCGGAGATCTTACCATCAAGGAACTCCGTTATTATGAAATAACATTATTACTGTCAAGAAAAGGTTCTAGCAACGAACCGCTATTATTATTCATGTATGTACATTTACTGAGTATGCGACGACAGACAACCAGAACGTCTGCCTACTGTCGTCCCATAATATATATTGATATGCTGCCTGAATACACTACTGATGTTGCTACTCAATTATGCAATATGATGATGTCCTGTCAACCATGTACTGTCATATGCAGATGTTCACGTCAAGTGTGTGTGTCCTTAATAAAAGGTGCGAAAAACGTCAGCTGTAGTTCCAACCATCATTGACTCGTATAAGAGTGTGTGAGTGCAGTATTATCTAGTGTCAACTACATAGAACAGTACACCATTCGCGTTGCTTCCACTCTCACACTACATCTACATGACCAGTAGATACAGTGCTGCGCAAGGTTGGGTAGTTGATCAAGTTCCCACGTAGATTACATCTTTCAATCAAACAGTGGTAACGCAGATGTCGTGCTCCTCCTGGAGCCTCAAGGGAAACCGGTTCCAGTAATGACAAGTGCTGTCCAAAACATGGAAGTCTCTCATCGGGTCCTTCACCGTGTGGTACAGTAGATCCCTATCTATTACTACTATTTTTACAGTGGTAGGCCAGACTCCTGGGTCCAGCCTTCACAGTCTTCATATTGAGAAGCCATCTAGAGTTACCAGAACGTTTCTTTTGACACACATTTACACAAGTGTATAAGTGCAGTGCAAACCTACAGTCGATGTCAGCTTGACCTATTCTAGCAAGTGTATGCAGTATCCAGGTCAGCGCTTGGTGACTTTTTTGCGCAGTACAGACAGTGTTACACAGAAGCAATTGTTTATCTTGCTGAACAAGTACTACAGTGTTGTTGAATAGAGAAGCACATATATTTCATCGGTGGATCTTCTGATGTGCTCGAAAATATTAAACTTTGTAATAAGTTAAAACAAAGATTTAAAATTGATTAAAGTGGCAGTTTATTTTCTTTACAAACTGAACCATTATTCAAGAGCCTTCTCTACAACACTCTATCCACAACACATATATTGTATTATATGCATTTATGTTTTACATGTATTTATGTTTACATGTTATTTGTTGTGTGTTAAGTTAGTTTATATTCCGTGGGTTTAAGGTTGGGCGGCGACTAGTACAAGGTATACCGAGTGACATTGGTCTTGTACTAGTGTTCTATAGGTACAAATTTTCTTAATTGGAAATTTGTTAGCAACAATTTGCTGCTATTTTTGTTAGCTGTGACGACGACTGTGTTCATATTTGTTTTTGTAATATTTTTTCTGTTCTTTATTTTTTGTTTGATTTGTTTGTATAATTTGTTGGTCTACTCTTTCCTATCATTTAGTTCTTTCACCCTTATGTTTATACATTGTGGCGTTATTTGTCTTGTTGATTTCATTGCAGTTATTATTATTTTCTTTAGTTCTCCTAGTTAAATTATTTAATTTTTGCAATTGTTTTCATATTGTTTTTTCTTGTTTGTCCTTGTTAATGTCTTTAGTTGACAGATGATATATATTATTATTATTGTTATAAAAGAAAGTGTACAAGACCTTTGTAAGGCTTGTCTCCCACAGTGATTGGGATATACAAATATTATTTTCCACAGGTACTCAAGCGATCATTGGTTACATTAAGGAAGTATACAAGACCTTTGTAAGGCTTGTCTCCCACAGTAATTGGGATATACAAATATTGTTTTCCACAGGTACTCAAGTTATCATTTGTTATATTATAAACAAGATAACCATACAAGGTCTTTGATTAAGACTAAGAAAGTGAAGTGAGTATTAAAGTGGGACAAGGTAATTTATTTACTTTTTCAGGTTCCGATTTCATTAGACAGGATGTCTACATTAGATTACTTTATTGCACAAGGGAAATCCCTTGATAAGACTGGTAAAGACTTAGAAGAATGGGAAATTGGTCAATATGACAAAGCATTAGCTGCAGAAGAGAAAAAAACAAGCTACTGCTGAGGAAAGAAAAGCTGCCGCTGAACAAAAAAGGCTAAACAGAGAAGCTGATGCTGCTGCTGAACAAAAGAAATTGCAGATGCAGGTGGAGGAAAGGAGATTTGAGGCTGAACAAAAGAGATTAGACAGAGAAGCTGCTGCTGAACAAAAAAGATTAGACAGAGAAGCTGAACAAAAAAGATTAGAAGCTGAGGAAAAAAAAGCAATAAGAGAACATGAAATTGAGTTAGAGAAATTAAGATTGACAAGTATGAGTAATGTTAATCAGGCATCTAGTGGTAATGGAAAACCCTTTACTTACAAGGTCAAGGTACCAGCGTTCAACTCTGCCAGTGATGACATAACATTCTGGCTTGATAGATTTGAACGTGCTTGTCGAGCTCATAATGTGGATAAATCACAGTATGTGAATCAGTTGTCTGAAAATCTCAAAGGGGATTCTCTGACTAAGTTATGTTTGGTTGAAGAGGCCGACAAAGATAATTATGATGCTATTAGGGCAGCCTTGATAAAGAGATACCAATTGTCAGAGGAGGGTTACCGTCTTTTGTTTAAAACAATGAGACCTGAGACAGGTGTGGAATTATCTGAATTCATTTCAAAAGCACGACTTACACTTTCACGTTGGATTGAATTATCCAAAACACAGAAAACATTTGAAGCTCTTACGGATTTATTACTCAGAGACAAGATCATGTCTTCGGTGAATAAACCATTCCTAGAATTTTTACATGAGCTTAAACCAAGTACATTAAAACAAATGGAAGAATATTGTGACCAATATGTCACGGCACACCCTGACGTGATTCTAAGCAACACTAACATTAAAGAGGGTATGCCAGTGGCTTCAGCAACACAATACAATAATAATTATTCACACAAGTCCCAAGGAGCTCAAGATAAATCTCACAAAAAGGTTAATTGGAATAGTTATCAAAACCAAGGTAACCACTCAAATCAGGGTTCTTCTACGAAGAACTGGAATCGGGCTGACAGTCCTCGATACAGGGGTGCCCATAATTATAGAAATTTCCGAAAAGGGAGTAACTATAGGAACTACCCAAGTTCTACATGGAAACAACAAAACCAAAATTACAGGGATACTCATTATAATGAGTAAGATGATTACGATCATGAACATTATGATTCAAACCCAAATAGGGGTTATAACAGAGGAAGTAACAATTACAGAGGCAATTATAACCGAGGTAGATCACAACACAAAAGACATGGTAAATCTCATTACCAGGCTAATTCTGCACACGAAGAGTCCCATGAAGCCGGTAATCAACATAATGATAATAAAGACTCTAATAATGTAGGATGTTCTGCTTTCGATTTTGGTAGAGCATCTCAATGTTCCCAATGCAAAACATTATTCGATCCAACCACAGTTTCTACTTTAAGCTGTGGTCATCCTCTTCCCGCTCTCCCTGCGTCAGTCGCGCATAATGGAATAGGTGCTCTTGTCTTTAATAGAGGTCTAGTAGATGGTACTCCGGCATCAATTCTTTTCGATTCGGGGTGCACTACCATTGGAGTGAGGCAGTCACTCGTAGATCCTTCTCGAGCCACGGGAAAAGTAATCAAATGCGTAACATTTGGTGGCACATTGGAGAAGTACTCTACTGCCATTATCAATATTGCTACTCCTTTCTTTACAGGAGATGTGCAAGCATGTCTTCTGCCGAATCCGATCGCTGATCTGATCATCGGTCGCATTCATAGAGTGAAAGAATGCACTCAACAACAAATTTCTGATTGGGAAAATGATAATATGCAATCTGCTAATGCAGTAGTCACTAGGGCTCAAGCTCTTAACATGCCGCAATCTTCGCCTTCTGAAGATAATGATGCGCAGATCCACGATGATCCCTTGGAAATTTCTCATGACTCGTTCATAAAAAAAAGCAGGAAGATGATCCTACTTTTAAAAAATTCTTTTACGCTAGCAACAAAAAGTGATCCGAATAAAGACACAAATCGTAAATCTTGGATTACGATGAAGAATGACGTACTTGTGCGTATGGTACAAGACTCCGCTAAGTCTGCTCATTCTCAAATTCTAGTGCCCAAAAATATGAGAGTGAAAATCTTAAAGCACGCTCATGATTCTCAGTGTGCTGGGCATATGGGTTTTTCCCGTACTAAATCTAGAGTTCTGGCGTCTTTCTTTTGGCCTTTTGTGAACAAGGACATACGAATCTAATGTCGATCTTGTAGGGTATGTCAAGAAGTTAAATCCAAAGGTCCACGCCATGCTGCACCTATTCAGGCTGCAGATATTCCAATTCGACCATTTCAAAAAATGGCGATAGATATCATTGGTCCATTTAAAATAAAGTCTGCTAGAGGACACCAATTTATCTTGACGTGTGTTGTTATGTGCACACGTTGGCCAGAGGCTGTTCCTCTAAAGAGCATAACTACTGCTGATATTGCAGATGCTCTTTGGCTAATATTTTCTCGTCTGGGATTTCCATCAGAAATATTATCAGACCATGGTACCCAACTAATATCGGATACCATGTCTCAAGTAATGTCGACTCTTAAGATAGAGAGATCGCTGAGTAGTATTTATCATCCTATGTCCAATGGGATGGTAGAACGTCTGAATAGAACTCTGAAAAACCTACTAGGTAAGATAACTGAAGATCATCCTCGGGATTGGGATAGGGTTTTACCCGCGGCTCTCTTTGCATACAGAGAGGTCGCCAACGAACATACAGGATTTTCTCCCTTTGAACTTGTCTTTGGCGCGAAACCGCGAGGTCCTATGTCCTTACTTCATGACCTTATAACTGCTGATAATATTGTCGATGACACAAAATCCTCTTATGAATATGTCATCGCACTTAGACACAAGATTATTGAAGCATGCAAATTGGCAACTGCTTCTTCTGAATTTGCGAAACAGAAGGCAAGACAATTTGCCAATAAAAAGAGATGCTTGCGACAACTTTGTCCAGGTGACAAAGCATTTGTCTTGCTACCTTGTAGGGAAAACAGACTCCTTATTTCTTGGAAGGGTCCGTACGATGTTATATCAAAAGTTTCCGATGTTGACTATATCGTCGATATTGACGGGAAGCATAAAACATGCTCACGGAATTCCATGAACGTCCGGATTATTTACAACCTGTTTTCCAGGCAACGGAAGATTCACCAGTCCCACATGGACATTACTCATCACTATCAGTAATACAGGATGAGGAAACGAGTTTCTCGGATGTGAATCTCCCTTTTCCGATGATTCCACTTCATTCTAACGAATCATGGAAAGATGTTACGGTTTCTCCCGAGTTATCTCTGGGTGAGCAGAAACAAGTTTCTGCTATGTTAGAACAATTTCAGGATGTCCTTACTGACATTCCTGGTCAAACTGAGGTCATTCAACATGACATTATTCTTACTGACCATAATCCTATAAGAGTCAGATCGTATCCTATCCCGATACATTTTCAAGCACAGGTAGAGAAAGAGTTGGATGAGATGATAGAGTTAAAAATAATTGAACCATCCACATCAGCATATTCTTCGCCGATGGTTATTGTACGGAAAAAAGACAATAACATACGTCTCTGCGTTGATTATCGCAAATTGAACCAAGTCACGAAATTTGATGCTGAACCTATGCCGTTACTAGAAGAGCTACTTACTAGACTATCGAAATCTCATTTCTTCACTAAACTTGATTTGTCTAAGGGATATTGGCAAGTTCCACTATCCGAACACGCCAAACCGTTTACTGCTTTTTCGACACCTAGGGGTCTATTCCAATGGAATTTCATGCCTTTCGGCCTAATGAACGCCCCTGCAACATTCGTACGCATGATGCGTCGAATCCTATCTCATCGCTCGGATGTCATTGCATATCTTGATGACATCTGTCTTTTCAGTGATACTTGGGAAGATCACTATAACGGGTTAAACGAACTATTGTCTATCTTACGCGAGCATAACCTAACAGCGAAACCATCTAAAGCCTGTATTGGTTTTAGCGAAATATCTTTCTTAGGTCACCGTGTTGGTCATGGTTTCCTAAAAATAGAAGACCATAATACAAGTAAGATACTTAACATTTCAATTCCCAAGACTAAAAAGCAAGTTCGAAGTCTCTTAGGTTTAATACAATTTTATGGACGATTCATTCCGAATCTGTCCTCCATTATGTCACCTCTTTCTTCCTTGCTAAAGAAAGGGTCTCCTAATATAGTCCATTGGACTCAAGAATGTCAATCCTCTTTAGATAAGGTTAAAATTATGTTTTCGACTTCACCTATCTTGGTGTTACCTACTAAGGATAAGACATTTGTTCTTCGTAGTGACGCTTCATCCACAGGGATTGGAGCAGCACTAATGCAAGAGTACTCTGGAACTCTGCATCCTGTGATGTATATTTCTCGAAAACTAAATGCCGCAGAGAAGAATTACTCGGTCCTAGACCGTGAATTATTGGCTATGGTTTGGTCAATCCTTAAACTTCAAAGATTTCTCCTTGGCGCGCATTTCATTGTGGAAACTGACCAGAAAGCTCTTACTGCTATTCAGAGTAAAAATCTGAAGAGCGCGAGATCAACGCGATACGCGATTGCTCTTCAGCCTTTTCATTTTTCGGTGCGAGCTATCCGTGGGTCAGAAAATGTGATGGCAGACATTTTGTCTAGATGCCCACATGATTCCACCTAACGGTTAGATCCTGAGATTTCTAACATGTCTAACTTTACTACAGTTTTTTTCCTATTTTAAAGTGTGTACACATATGTAATATATCATATATTGATTGTATCACTACTTAGCGGTTGATTGATGTATATTCACCGCTGATCTTTTGATGTTCTTCTTCTTTGGTAATCATGATTTTAAAATACCTAAGATGAAAGATTTTTGGATAAATTATTGTAGAAATTATGACTTTGCCAGTATTGTAGTATGCGTTGGTGACACCTCTCTGGAAATCTTTATACTCAGAGAAAAACTATCTCTGGATTCTAAGATATATTCTAACTTGTCGTATCATAGGACGACTTAGCCTTACATTAGGCGTTACATTTGTTTGGAATGCTTATCATCTGCGCATTGTTATTCGTGCGTTGTGAGCCTATTGTATGTTGCTCCTGGATGTATTTCAAAAAAATGTACCTTTTTTTTCCCGGGGGGTGTGGTAATCTGTTGCGCATATTACATACACATATTTTTTGTATGGAATTATGCGACACACGGATTACTTCGTCTATTTAATATGAAAAAAATATAGTTGTATTTATTTGTGTACGAAAATGCTCCCCTTGGTAAAGCTAGATAATCCATGATTGATTAATACGTTTGATTATATGGATGATCTCTCTTGATATTGATTCGGCGTATGAATAATTGAATTCATGTCAGTTCTCGTTTGTTAGGGCCAGAAAATAGATTAATTTTGCTTAGAATGTTTATGTCCTGAATTCATATGTATTACTTGTCTAGAACAAGAAGATTCAGTTTTATATTGTATATCTTCGTATGTTTAGGTCGGACTATATTCTGTGTGCCGGAATCTGGCGGAGGTATTCGTAGTCCTACTGGGTTGTAGAGAGTTCCGAAGTAGCCGCCGATAATGGCTAAGTGTTTTTCTAGGGCTGGTCCTGTTATGATTAAAAAGTGATTTGTGGGTGATTTTTCCATAAGGAGGGAATGTCTCTGCGAGAGTATTGTGTCAGAACTTCTTCTCATGTACTTTATTATGTTTAAATTCGGACTCCAGGTAAAGCCAGACCCTCTTTTCTTTGATGACCTCCATTTGGTTAGGTTTAGATGACAACCTAGTTTGAACGTCGTTGGTCGTCCATATGCACAGTTGAAGATGACAGGTTCCACTAGTATTCCTATCTATATGAAACAACCTTCTTAATGTGGAGCTAGATGGAAAACTCTATGAAGTTATATATATTCAAATGTTGAATTAACTTTGGCTTTATTATTATCCTTCTGTTGGACGAGTGAGCGAAAACTCAAAGAAGGTGGCCATCTTTGAAGTACTGTCATTATGGTGCATCACTGGCCTGCGAACAGAATCTAACTCTTATTATCAGACAGTGGATCGGAGATCTTACCATCAAGGAACTCCGTTATTATGAAATAACATTATTACTGTCAAGAAAAGGTTCTAGCAACGAACCGCTATTATTATTCATGTATGTACATTTACTGAGTATGCGACGACAGACAACTAGAACGTCTGCCTACTGTCGTCCCATAATATATATTGATATGCTGCCTGAATACACTACTGATGTTGCTACTCAATTATGCAATATGATGATGTCCTGTCAACCATGTACTGTCATATGCAGATGTTCACGTCAAGTGTGTGTGTCCTTAATAAAAGGTGCGAAAAACCTGTAGTTCCAACCATCATTGACTCCTATAAGAGTGTGTGAGTGCAGTATTATCTAGTGTCAACTACATAGATCAGTACACCATTCGCGTTGCTTCCACTCTCACACTACATCTACATGACCAGTAGATACAGTGCTGCACAAGGTTGGGTAGTTGATCAAGTTCCCACGTAGATTACATCTTTCAATCATACAGTGGTAACGCAGATGTCGTGCTCTTCCTGGAGCCTCAAGGGAAACCGGTTCCAGTAATGACAAGTGCTGTCCAAAACATGGAAGTCTCTCATCGGGTCCTTCACCGTGTGGTACAGTAGATCCCTATCATTACCGCTATCTTTACAGGAGGACTTCCAGATGTTGTTTAGGCTGAAGAAGGCTGTTCTTGCCTTATTCATTCTGATGTTGATGTCTTTGCCTGCCCCGCCGTCTGGTGTTACTATGCTTCCTATGTATGTGAAGGTATCTATCTGTACCAACTGCTGATTCCTTACTGATATGGGCTCAGGGTTTCTCACATTGAGCGTCATGACCTCAGACTTCTTTAAATTGATGTTCAATCCCACCTGCTGGCTAAACTTATTAAGTCTATCCGTTTTTTCCTGGATGTGTTGATGTGAATGTGCTAGTAGTGCAATGTCATCTGCATATTCCAGATATTCCAATGTAGAAAATGTTGTCTATCTTATTCCTCTTGGACTGCCCTCTGTTGTCTGGCGCATTACCCAGTCTATGACTGTTAAAAATAGAGTGGTTGATAAGGGGCATCCCTGTCGTACTCCTGTTTTCACCTAAAAGGTTAGGTTGCTCTGCACAACACTACACGTAAAGTTGGCATAGAGGCTTTTTATGATTGACACTATGCAGCTTGGAATTTCATAAGCCCTCAGTATTTTCCATAAATTGTCCCTATGTATGCTGTCAAAAGCCTTTTCAAAATCAACAAAATTAATGTAAAGCTGTCGTTGTCATTCAGAGCACTGCTCTATAATGTTCCTGAGAGTGAATATATGATCTACACATCTCCTGTTCTTTCTAAATCCTGCTTGTTCTTTCCTCAGTTTGTGGTCTACTGCCTTTGAAATTCTCTGTATAATTATCCTGCCTAGTATTTTGCTGGGAACTGAGAGAAGAGTGATTCCTCTCCAATTATTGCAGTCTGCAAGATCTCCCTTCTTGGGCAATTTGACAATTATTCCTTTGTTCCACTCTGATGGTGTTGTCCCCGTTTTCCAGACTTGCGCACATAGTGGTTCTAATAGTTCTGCTGCTAGCTCAGGGTCTGTCTTAAATAGCTCTGCATTTAAGTTGTCATGGCCCGGAGCTTTGCCGTTCTTTAACCCTTAGATTGCTGTGATGATTTCTTCTTTTCGTGGAATGTCTGTATTCTCATCTAGATCGTTTTCAGCTTCAGGAACATTCATTTGTGTCTCTGGTGATTCCTTGTTCAGAGTTTCTCTGACGTGCTCTGCCCATCTTGTTTCCTGTCCCTCTGCTGTCGTGATGAGATTACCGTGCTTATCTCTTACTAATGTAATATTGTTTGCACCTCGTTTTCCGCTGATGAATTTAGTTATTTTGTATACTGTGCTTTGTTCATTTCTCAGTGCTGCCTCCTCTGCCTGTCTTGCAAGATCGTCTAGGAAATTCCTTTTGTTGGCTCGGGTTTGGCGTTTAACTTCCTTGTCCAGCTGACCGTACTGTTCGCTATATAGCTGCTTTAACCAGGGGGTCTTCGCTTCTATTTTCTTTCTTTTCATTTCCTTTCTCATCGTTATGGTGTTTAATGTTTCTGGTGTTATCCAGTCTTGCTTCTTCCTTTCCTGGAATCCCAAGCATGATTTGCTGCTTTTTTATTGTATATTGTTGAAATGGTGTGGAATCTCTGGTCTATATCATCAGTCAATGTCTTTTCCTGACTTTTGGCAAATTGATATCGTTTCTTTATGTCGGCCGCAAAAACTTTTCTGGTAAAGGAGTCCTTCAATTTGCTGATGTCAAACTTTTTCTGTGTAGTTACAGTTGGTGCAGCCCTTCTTAGTTTCACTTTCAGTTGTGCTACTACTAAATGGTGATCACTTCCCACATCTGCACCTCTTCTTACCTTCACATCTTGTAATGCATGTCTCCATCTACCGTTAACCATTATGTGGTCTATCTGGTTTCTGTCCCGACCATTTGGTGATTCCCATGTTAATTTGTGGATTTCTTTATGTGGGAAGAGTGTTCCTCCAATGACCAGGTTGTTAATGCTACAGAAACTTATTAGTTTATCCCCATTTTCGTTTGCTGTACCGCTGCCACATTTCCCCATTGTTCTTTCATTATATGTATTGTGTGTACCAACTTTCGCATTGAGGTCTCCCATTACTATAACAAGATCATATCTAGGTGTGTCTTCCATTTCTTTCTGCAGTTGTTGATAGAGTTCATCCTGGACCTCCTCATCGCTATCATTCGTTGGTGCGTAGCATTGTATTATTGTAGTGTTGGTGAATCTCTCTCTCAATCTTAATCTTATCAGTCTGTTGTTGATGGGTTTCCATTCCAGTAATGTTCTTTCTATTCCTTTCTGTAGAATAATGGCTACGCCTTCATTGTGCTGTCCATCCTCTCTTCCAGAGTAAAGTACTGTTTCTCCTGTTGCTGTTTTAACTTTTCCTGCCCCTGTCCATCTGCTCTCGCTTATCCATAGAATGTGTAACCTATAGTTTCTCATTTCTGCCGTGACCTGTCTTAGTTTACCTGTCTCGTACATTGTCCTGACATTCCAAAAATCTATTCTTGTATCCTGCTTTGCGGTCGGGACATCCGTTTTCATGTCAGTGGCTTCCTTTCGGCTTTCACCACTGACAGTCATACGAGCCACAGACTCCGAATGTCCATCCCGCAGCAAAGTTTGTTCATTTATTGTTGTTTCCGTAACTTCATTGTTTTTTTACACAGACAGGGGTGTCAGCCCTACGCTAAAACCCCCAACCTGGAGGACCAGGGTACCAGCTTTTGTCTGACCCCTACCCACACAGACCAGTCCAGCTTGGTTGAACCTACCAGGAGTAAAACTCCCACTGGCATAGCTCTGGGGATTGTCAGGGTACGCAAGCTGCCAAACCGCTACAAGGTATAGGTACCATTGATGGCAGACAAGAAGTGCGTAAGAAAAAATTATTATTATTTCATTTTCCCTCAAGAAAGTACATATATAAACGAGAATATGTTAATGTAATTTGTGTATTGATGTTTAATGAAACACTCAAAAATGCAGATTAATTGCTGATGAACACATGAGTGTGTGTCGGGATACAGAATGAAAGATAAAGGGCTGGATGGTCGGACAGACCTGGGTCCCAATTCTTTACCCTTTTAAATAAAGTTATGTCCTTCTATCTCTCCTACTGATTCTGCTCTTGGGTTAAGGAGGGCAAAGAAATAACACCAAGTCTCACCTCCCTCAAAAGCAGACTGTCAAATACTTCATGAGTTCTGATACCATGCAAACTAATCTGATTATGCTTGAAATCATAATTTTCTACACGTATTTTTTTAAAAATTAAATACAATTTTATTATAATGTTTGTTTAATTAGCAATAATTAATTTTGATTTTGACTGCATACTGTAAACGCACGCTGTTAAATTACCTTTATAATGTTGCATGCCTCCATATTAATGCTTTAAGTAACATGTGGGAATGAAAGGATATAGTATGCAAGATAAATGAGAGTGGAAGGGCAGAATGTTAGACGGGCCTGCGCGCCCAATTCTTAACCCTTCGAAAATAAAGTTTGTTCGTTCGTTCGTTCGTTTGACCCCTCAGCCCCAACAGTTTTAATAAATCATACACTGATGCAGCCACTAGCCCTCTTGCGCCCACCTCAACAGCCATGACCCTTGCAGTGAACGCATCGTGTCTCAGATCCGCGGCCAGATCATTATACTTGACCACTTTGAACGAATGTTGCTCGTCCAATCTGGATTCAAGACATTTCTCTTAATACAAGTTGATGCTCATGACGTGAATAAGAAATCCCTGACAAAAACTGTGGTACAACACTTAGGGAAAGCGATGGACAAAGCACACGAAGAATAGACTGTATCTCTATCACGGCTATTCCTGAATTATTTAAGACCACTGCATTTGGATCAGGTCAAAAAATTAGTTCTGATAGACTGTGACCCTACCATGTCCCCTTCCTAATCCTGTAGTGGAGGATTAGAATATAGTTGAAATGAAAGTATAGCGTCAAGGATTGGTGAAATGTGTTCTACTAATGAGATGGGTATTAAATAATGACAATATAACTGTTACAACATCCAATTATGAATGGGACACTACTCAGTAGTTATATTATAGAAATTTAACAAATAGTGATTATTACATTAATTCTTGTTCAACAATTTGAAAGAAAATAGCAACATTAATTCAAACTAGTGATCTTGTGACAATAAAATAAAACTAAATATATTATAATTATTGTTTTCTCTAAATATTAAATTAGAATTTGTTTTCTTTCTCTAACATTTCTATGTTTTTCTGGTCAATTTTAATGCGCTGTTTTTAAATCTGCAAACCGTTTCTCTCTATCAGGTTGGGATCTCTAGAAATACGCAATTGAAGTTTTTTAACAATGCATACAGTATTACAACATCATTCGTACAAGAAGTATAACAGTTATGTAGGCTTGAATTTCTTTGCAGTCGACTTTCGTCAGTGAATAGCATGTGGTACATCGCGATGAAGCATCCAACAATAATCGGCAAGCATGGTCACACTCCACCGTCCTTGATAACGTGACTCCATTACGACGATATCTTGATGGAATCGTTCTCCATATTCATCGCTGACTTCGCCAAGGTTGTCAGGGAAAAAGTCAAGATGCGAATCGAGCAAATGGATTTTGAGGGACATGTTACAGCCCATAATTCTGTATGTATATATGCATTGCTTTACAATATGCACATAGTCGACAGATTTGTGATTTCTCAGAAAGTTATCGACGATCGATTTGAATGCCATCCATGCGCGAAGTTCACTACCATGTAACAAGTTCTTGAATTGTTTGTCTGCAATAACTTTCCTAATCTGAGGTCCTACAAAGATACCTTCCTTTATCTTTGCATCGCTAACTTGCAGAAACTTTTCTCGAAGATAAGTGAAAGCTTTGCTCGTTTTATCAAACGCTTTTACGAAATTCTTCATGAGCGCAAACTTTATATGTAATGGTGGTAAAATGATGCTGTCTTTGTTAACTAATGGCTCGTGTATTACATTTCTATGCCCGAGCTGCAAACGATCTCTGATAGGCCACACCTTTCTTGCATAATGTTCCTATCTGTTGCAGCTGTCCCATTCATATAGGAAGCAACAAAATTTAGTATACCCAGTCTGCATGCCCGTGAGAATTGCAATGACCTTCATGTCTCTACAAATCCGCCATTGGTAGTCATTGTACTGTATTTTTGCCAAAAATATAGCCATATTGTCATAAGTCTCTTTCATATGAACAGAGTAGGCAACTGGAATTGATGAAAATAAATTTCCGTTATGCAATAACACGGCTTTTAGACTAGTCTTGGAAGAGTCGATGAAAAGTCGCCATTCGTTGACTATGTGCTCATGACCGAGGTGCACCATTAGACCGTTTATATCTTTGCAATAGCAAATGTCATCAATCAACTCAAAGTATTGAACAAGTTCTCTGTGTCTATAACGAAATTTAGATATCGGAGTATTCGGCGCTAAAAGATTTCATTCTTTGAGTCGCGAACCGAGTAATTCCGCTTGTCCTTTGGTAAGAGCGAGATCACGTATTAGATCTGAAAGTTCACGCCATATTACTGGCACTCCAAAAGGCATCGACTTATGCTTCGGCGATTTTTTTAACCAACCTGCCAATGTATTTGCACAAGTCAAACAAACTGCATTTGGCTTCCAAGATTTATTTGCACCATCAACTTTCGTATCGAAATAAAGTTTATATGCTTTCTTTAGTAATGGTGTAATGTTTTTCTGGTGAACACAATCGGTAAAATATCCGCACACGTAACAGAACAGATCAGCCGAATTTCTACAACTTCTAGAAGCCATATTTCGCTCAGAATTATTTCAAAATACAGTAACTTTTTGAAAAATAGCGTAACATATGTCATGCATCTTTTAGCAGTATAAAAAGTATAATTATTTTGCATTTTATTAATTTTTAATAAGTTATATAGTAAAAATGAAACGGAGCAAATAACGGTTTCCCAAAAATATATTTATTCACAAATATCTTAAGAACCCGATGTGATAGAGATAAACGGATTTAAAAATTTGAAATCAGCACAAGAAACGTACCTAAGAACACTTATTCTTATATAAGAATGAAAAATGTTGTTTGTCAGTGTTATATCATAATTGCTTGTATAGAGTTTAAATGTATAGTTGAAATACGAGTGGCCGTGAGTTGTTCTTGACTCCCATGAGACGTAGCTGCGATTGGCTGATCCTCTCTTGATGGTTGCATTACCTGCACTATGTTTGTGTATTGCCAGAGGGTTTGGGTTGATTCTCTTTTCCTATAACCCCCTCAATCTGTTTCCACGATGTGCTATCGGGACAATGTGTTTTGCTTTCCTAGACAATTTTTTTCCCTGGTTCCCACAGACATGTCTGTAAAACACCAGCTTCTGATGTCAACAGAGACTGAATGAAATTTACTTCCAGTCACCAGTTAGAAATTTACCTATAAAACGAGATATATGTCTTGTCACTTGTCAGTGATTATGCCTGTCTCAGAGTTGATGGTTTTTTATTACTTTTATAAATTTTTACCCAACGCATACTGTCCGTCAAAAAAAAAAAAAGAACAGCTATCAGTCTAGCGCTATGGAAAACTGTCACTGAGAAAGCTTCGTCAGGTTTGTATTGTCAGAGTATATATATATATATATATATATATATATATATATATATATATATATATATATATATATATATATATATATATATATATATATATATATATATATATATATATATATATATATATATATATATATATATATATATATATATATATATATATATATATATATATATATATATATATATATATATATATATATATACCTGTCACAAAAAGTAGGGCATATTGAATTTAAAAGTTATCCAAAGACAATGTATTTCAAATTAGTTCATTTATTCCTTCGTACAAGTAAACTTGAGCATCATAATAAGACATTTGCATATAAGAAGTGTTATGGCTTTACTCGCATGATTTTAGTCGTACTGGCAACCAAGGCGGGGTAGGTACTTCATTTTCACAAAAAATATTCCAATATTTCTAAAAACGTGTAGGGCCCCCGTTTGCCGCTAAACATGCATTGCAACGACGTCTCATACTGCAAGTAAGCCTTCTGATGTTGTCTTGAGGAATTCTCTGCCACTCCTGCTGAAGGGCCTGGGCTAACTGCTGAAGAGTCTATGGAGCGGCTGGACGCTGTTGGACGCGTCTATTCAGGAGGTCCCACAAATGCTCAATAGGAGACAGGTCGGGGGACATCGGCTGCCACGGTAACGTTCGGATATGCTGCATCTGAAGGTGATCTTGGACGACGCGAGCACGGTGAGGACGTGCATTGCCATCCTGGAAGATGAAATCTGGTCCGTGCCGTTGAGCAAATGACACAACGATAGGTTCGATGATGTTGTCACGGTAGTAGAGCCCTGTGATATTGACCTGGCATATGTGAAGGTTGGTCCTGTCATTCATACAGATGCCTGCCCACACCATTACACTACCACCTCCATAACGGTTGTGTGCAACAGTTGCAGGAGGCTGGTAACGCTCACCTCGCCGTCGCCAGACACGTATTCGACGATCATGAAAATCCAAAACGAAACGGGACTCATCAGAAAACATCACTGATGCCCACTGTTGATTGATCCACCGATGATGACGTTGGCACCAATCCATTCTTCCTTGCCTGTGTTGTGGTGAGATGGGCAAAGCTACAAACGGTCTGCGTGAGGCCAGTTGCACTTGGTGCAAACGGTTTCGTACTGTCTGAGTTGAGACACGGATCCCAGTGGTCTGTGAAGGTGTTGTTGAAGTTGAGTAGCATTTAGAGTCCGAGTTCTGAGGGCCTGAGTAACAAGAAGTTGATCTTGGCGGCGTGTAGTGGTTCTTGGGCGGCCAGTCCGAGGCAGATCAGCCACTGTGCGGAAATGTTGATACCTGTTCCACAGTCTGCTGACAACTGACTGTGAAACATTGAGGTTCCTAGCAACATCCACTTGCCGACTTCCGGTTTGCAACATGCCTATGCCTGCCTATCCATCTCTGCTGTTCTGTCAAACGTTCCATGACGAAGAAAAGAAATTTTATCTGTTGCAGAGTTTTTTTTTATACCTGTCCATGGTGAGTAGTGTTCATCAAACCCGAGATACACGCATTTTTGTGAAAAAGAATAATGTGTGAACTTTACGGATGGGCCCCACCTCTGTTCTTGGGATTGGCTCACTCATCACGAGTCACCAGGTCAACATGATATTGCACGTGAGAGTGGAGAAGAGCGTGCTGGATATGTTCATACAACCATTAAAATACGAAATCCACTCTTTTGTAAAATAATACATTCCATCTTAAAATATGCCCTACAATTTGTGACAGGTATATATATATATATATATATATATATATATATATATATATATATATATATATATATATATATATATATATATATATATATATATATATATATATATATATATATATATATATATATATATATATTTTTTTTTTTTTTTTTTTTTTTCTTAACCAGCGGCACTTGGGCTTTCAGCCCTTCGGCCCAATGACATGTCATTGCGAGGCTGGAGAACCTGAGGACTTTCCTTCCAACCCGGTCAGGAGCTTCGCTCCTTCCCATCCACAGAGGGTTTATCACAGGAGCCGTTCAGGCTATTCAGTCAAATTTCCGGCCGTAAACATTTCTTCAAACGCCGACGCCCGGGTTTGAACCATGAACACCTGGTCGCCAGTACAACGCCGAAGCCATTACACCAGCGCGGCTCCCATATATATATATATATATATATATATATATATATATATATATATATATATATATATATATATATATATATATATATATATATATACAGTAGAACTCCATTTATCCGAACCCCATGGGACCGAGCATCGTTCGGATAATCAAATGTTCGGATAATTGGATTACATAATGTATCGAGTACATGTACACATATTTCTAAAAATAATTAACCATCACAAGGAAAATACACTATACAACATATTTACTTGTACTGTAATAATAATACCCACACTGTATTAGATTACTATATCACCAAAATCTTTCATTACACTGCAGTGTATGTACTACTTGTATTAATTTTTTTTTTTTAAGAAAGAGAAATGTTTTCAAAATAACATTACAAACGATTCAAAACCAGGCGCAACTTACGTATACATGTACTTGCACAGATGTAGCCCACTATTTAAAATAATGAGGAATCCTCTTTTGCACCAAACTGGATAGTCTCCTTTTGGTTGCTAAGTCCCGCATTCTCTTCAACAGCAGAAGCTGTGTAGGACAGCTGTCATCTTCTTGCTCGTACCAAGCCATCGCTGATTCTAGTGCTATAAAGGCCTCTTCAGGACTTGGTCGACGTTTTGGGTTTTCTTCACAATCTACAAGTACATCATGTACTTCTGAGGAGTCTTCGTCATCGGTCACTACATGTATTTGGTTTTCTTCTTGCACAAAAGACAACATTTCTTCGTCATTCAAAAACTGAAAACCAGAATCATTATCATCTTCTAGCCACATGTGGGCATCATCTTTGTCACAGTCCGAAAATCCGGGCATTGAAACAGTTCCACAACTTCATTTATACAATCATCATTTGTGTCCACTGCAGTAGTTTCATTTCCTCCTTTTTTCCCAAGCAATCTATTCCAAGCCTTGTTGAGATTATCTTGTGACAGGGTGGTCCCCAAGCATCAGCTAACATATAGCAGCAGTCTTTGAGATTAAGCTTTTTGGAAAACGCCACCACACTTTCTTCATCTTCAGCCAACAATAAACGACGCAGGACTTCCTTCTTGTACATCTTTTTAAGCTTTGCTATATTACCCTGATTCATTGGTTGAATCAGTGCTGTTACATTAGGAGGCAGAAAAATTACTTTAAAATTTGCATCAACTGCATTCAATGTATCCGTCTCTGGATGAGATGGTGCATTGTCCAGTAGAAGAATTACTTTTCCAGTTTTCTTTTCTTGTTCTCTCAACCTCTTCACATTTGGGATGAACTGATTTGTATACCAATCAAGAAATATTTCACTATTCATCCAAGCACTCTTCAGTGCTTTGTAGCACAATGGGAGACATGTCACATTCTTTAAACAACGTGGTTTTTTCGCTTTGCCGATCATTAGCACCGGTAAACGATGACTTCCACTGGCATTCCCGGCTACCAAAATTGTTACTCTCTCTTTGCACTTTTTAAACCCAGGGGCAGCTGCTTCGCGCTGAGATGCAAGTGATTTTTGAGGCAATGATTTCCAGTATAAGCCAGTCTCATCGGCATTATACACATCATCGAGTAAATAACCTTCTTCTTCCAAAAAAGCCAAGAATGTTTCTTTAAAATTTTCAGCGGCAGTTGCATCGCTAGATAAAGATTCCCCTTGAATCTCCAGTTCTCGTATGCCATGACGAGATTTAAAGTCAGGAGGACCGTCAAGTTGATTGTTGAACTGAAGTGCCTTTTCACACAATAGAGAGCCAGAGATAGGTTCCGATTTGCTTCTTCTTTGCAGACACCATATATACAAAGCCTCTTCCAATTTCAAATATTTCGCATTTCTCATGGTTTTACGTTTCTTCGACCTATTTTCACTCTCCAATTTCGATGCAAAACTCATAATTTTATCCTTTTTACTTTTGATGTCAGAGACGGTAGCTTTCCCAACATTGAAAATCCTCGCAAGTGAAGACACAGTTTCACCTTTTCCTAGTCTCTTGATAATTTCTGTTTTCGTTTCAATTGACAAAACATTGCGGTTCCTTTTATATGCTTTAGGCCTACTGGAAGATACCATATCGCACAGAGAAATACTTGTACACCAAAATTATTCTGCTGTAGTAGCAGACACAATTATTTTAAGTTGAACTGTCTGTTTAGCCAGTGTTCTGCCTAGAACGCACACGTACACTGGATTGGTAAACCAGATATTAACTGACTTTATCATCTAACTGACTTCCTGTACGTAAGCGACCGACCATTAGCCCATCCCATCCTCTACAAATTGTTCGCACACATTTGAAGCTTGCCGCATGAAAAGATTCAGAAATGTAGTCTAACGTGACTGGTGGCGATTGATTTTTTTTTTTTCTGGAAAAAGTGTTCGGATAATTGGATGTTCGGATAATTGGGGTTCGGATAAATGGAGTTCTACTGTATATATATATATATATATATATATATATATATATATATATATATATATATATATATATATATATATATATATATATATATATATATATATATATATATATATATTATTTTACAATAACATAGCTTAGAAGAATCAAATCCGACCAGACGTGGCGGATGATGGTGAGAGACGGTATGTTTCAAGGTTTTATTGACGGCGCTTTTTTTTTTTTTTCCTCGCATGAGGTTGCATTGGAACACGCCCAACATAAACGCATGTCCCAACACGAAAAGACCCAATGACAAACAAGTGTCACTGTAATGATCCTGTGTGTTTTCACACAAAAGATCTAATGACACATAAGTGTCACTTTACTGATCTTTTGTGCCGGGCGCATGGTCCAAATAGAAAAGACCCTTAGGTCTTGGATATTCGCCGGATGTAAAACGCATGTACACGTTCAACATGGTAGTCACGTTACCAATAATTATGAACTGTTCGTTAAAAGAAATATATAGCTATATAAAAGTATGACCTAAAGCCTACGTTTGTTTTATAAATTATATTTGCATAAAAAACAGCCAAAATTTAATTAAAAATTATTAAAATATAGATATTTTATGTACAGCATAAACAATGGTAAAAGCACCGCATTATAAATTTACATTGACTACTGGAAAAAAATGGTTTATAATAAATAATTGCCCTAAATAATTATTTCTAGTTTTATTGTAAGTTTTCTCCCGTGAGAACAAAAATACCGCCATAAATTCCCCTGTAAAAAGAAACGTGCTCACACATTCACTACATAAACAAAACGTAAAGTTATTTCCATACCAGATACGGTAGTAGGGGTGTGAAGTGTTAGAGACTTCATTATACAACGACCAGCTTATGACTGGGTGACCAGTTCTATTCATTCCTCAGTACCTTTGCCTTCTTAAATTTGTGTTGTAATCATTTCTGACAAACCAGGTAGATTAACAAACACATAACTGTTTTTAGTAATATCTCACCACCCCTTTTTACCCTAGAATAAAAGATACGTAGGACTGAGTGATACAAACTGAGACACCCCTATAGTGGTAATTGGTGTAGTAAATAAACTAACCTTGAAAATAAACTTTGCTTACCCAAAATTGTCGGATATAAGATTGACGTGTTAAAGACCCTGTACCTCCACTTGTATCACACAGACAGAGAGGAGAAGCCAGCTAGGAGACAAGAGAGATGTCTAGTATATGACGTGATTAATACCAGAAGTAATCATTACAATTAACAGTGCTAAACTTTAGATAGTGTATTCATAGTCACTGTTCCCAGGAATCTTCCTGAAAGTACTAAAACTAGGGTTTGTAGATTAACAATTAATACCATTTCAATCCTTCTATTCTACCCAAGCACTAAATTATGATTGGTTGTAGCTTTGTTGTTGTTGTTGTTGTTGTTCTCCGTCTTTCTGAGCCATATAATAGTTCTGACCTTGACATTTGAGTTGCTAATTTTTGTGTTGGACTTAATTTCTTTTGATCTCCATGTGTTTCCCAATGCAATGAAAGATCTTCTTGCTTTTTGTATTCTTATTTTGTTATCACTGTCTGTCCCTCCAACTTTGTTCATATTTCTTATATATATATATATATATATATATATATATATATATATATATATATATATATATATATATATATATATATATATATATATATATATACTCGTATATATATATAATCCTTCGTTGGAGTTGATAACTTGGTTGATGCATCTGTGTGAACTCATTTTAAATATGTACTCGTATATAAAGATACATCTAAGTATTTCTGTATATTGCTGAATTACCTTCAGATTTGGACTTTCTGAACACGAGTCTATTGTTACATAGTGACAAATATTTATCTCGTAGAATAGTGGAGGGGTTATAAACTTTACAAACAACAGAGAACAATCAGTTTATTGTAGTTTTCTTCCTTAGATCCTCCTTTTTACCTCACTGCTATGAGTAATTCTTGGTTGAAGGTTACTTCTTTCTATAGACTAATGCTTTTTCTCTAACTCTCTGGCCACCATTCGTGGACTCCTAAGGCAGGCCAAGGGAGATAATCGCCATAACATTTATTTCTGCTTCATGTGGTTTTGTTGGCTGATAGCTTATTCTCTCATTGCTGGATTAAAAAGGGGGTTGGGGTAGGGGGTTATAGAGCTGATCTTTTCAGAAGTTTCTAGAAATATTCCGTCCATATCTTTAATTGATCTATTATAGTGATTATATTGCTGTGTTAGCTTGTCTCTACTGTTGTAGAGGTGGTTCATATCTTTAATTGATCTATTATAGTGATTATACTGCTCTGTCAGTTTCTCTCTACTGTTGTAGAGGTGGTTCATATTGTCTATTGTAATCGTCATTCCAGTTAGATCCCATACAGAAAGACAGCGCCAAAATATTTGATATGTTTTTGTGGTAGAATTTTCTGTAGTAATCAATCTGTGTTATAAGGGAAGATTGCTAACCACATGAACAGTCTTACAAGAGCCGCACCTTACGACATGCTTGATTGTCACAGTGATTCTGCTCTTTCTTTGTCACGGCATATACTCGCGGACGTAACATGACGTCCACATTCACATCAAGTGCCATCTTCGCACAAAAGTGAGCTATAATGAATCACAGCCTTGGCCAGTCTCTGTCTCGGCGGTAGACTCTGGTTTGTTATTTCCTGTTCATATTTCGTTGTTATGTTTTGCCGTAGGTGTCGTGGTCTTCTGGTTCGCTTACTTACTTACTTAGTCGTTCCCCTTCTACCGTGAGGTGTAGAGGTTTGAAAGAGAGAGCGCCAGACCATTCTATCAGCTGTCTTCTTCCTGGCCTGGTTCCATTCTAGTCCTTGGTCCTTCAAAGATTGTCTAATGTTGTCCTCTCAGCGGACTCTGGGTCGTCCTGGAGGTCTGGATCTCTGGCTCTTTGTTTCCCATGCTTGTCGTGGTAGCCGATTTTCTCCCATTCTGCAGACATGGCCAAACCATCTTAGTTGGGACTGTTCTATTTGGGTCTGCAGCGGGTGGGATTTTAGGCCTTGACGGATCGTCTGGTTGCGGACCATGTCTCTTCTTGTTACTTCAACCACTTTCATCAGATACCTCATTTCTGAGGTTTGGATCTGGCTTTTGTGGGTTGTAGTCATTGCCCATGACTCGCATCCATATGTCAAGACTGGGACATAGGTGGCGCGGTATACAGCCATCTTCGTTTTCTTACCAACCTCTTTCTTGCTGAGGAATCCTCGATTTATGGCCTGAAAACTTGTTCGCTTGTGTTAAATTTATCGTTATATTATTGGTTATTTACACCACAAAAAAGTAATATCTCTCTAGACAGCCATACACTCAGACAGGCATGCAGACAGGCAGACGACCTGAACGACATATACTCAGACTGACAAACACTTAGGCAGACATACCAGCAATCAGGTAGACAGACAGGCACCCAGGAAAACAGATACGGAGACAGACACGCACTCAGACCGGCAGGCAGACCGTCAGGTAAAAAGATTGCTGACACACCGATAAACATAACAGACAGGCAGATGGACAAACAGACAGACAGGCTTGGATGGCAGATAGATAGATAGATAGATAGATAGATAGATAGATAGATAGATAGATAGATAGATAGATAGATAGATAGATAGATAGATAGATAGATAGATAGATAGATAGATAGACAGACAGATAGATAGATAGATAGATAGATAGATAGATAGATAGATAGATAGATAGATAGATAGATAGATAGATAGATAGATAGATAGATAGATAGATAGATAGATAGATAGATAGATAGATAGATAGATAGATAGATAGATAGATAGATAGATAGATAGATAGATAGATAGATAGATAGATAGATAGATAGATAGATAGATAGATAGATAGATAGATAGATAGATAGACAGACAGATAGATAGATAGATAGATAGATAGATAGATAGATAGATAGATAGATAGATAGATAGACAGACAGACAGACAGACAGACAGACAGACAGACAGACAGACAGACAGATAGATAGATAGATAGATAGATAGATAGATAGATAGATAGATAGATAGATAGATAGATAGATAGATAGATAGATAGATAGATAGATAGATAGATAGATAGATAGATAGATAGATAGATAGATAGATAGATAGATAGATAGATAGATAGATAGATAGACAGATAGATAGATAGATAGATAGATAGATAGATAGATAGATAGATAGATAGATAGATAGATAGATAGATAGATAGATAGATAGATAGATAGATAGATAGATAGATAGATAGATATTTTCAAAAGGTTAAGAATTGAGTACGCAGGCCCGTCTGACATTCTGCCATCCCCCTCTCTCTCTCTCTCTCTCTCTCGCTCTCTCTCTCTCTCTCTCTCTCTCTCATCGTGATTACTGTATCCTTTCATCTTAACATTTACTTTAAGCATTATTGAGGCATTTATCATTATAAAAGTAATATAATATCATACATTTGCAACACTCATCAAAATAAAAGTATGTTTTTAAAATTAATATAAAAAAATGAAATGAAAAAACAACCACAAACAAAACAAACAAACAAACAACAAGACTGATAAAAATCGAATTCCTCGTACTGTAAATTCGACAGTGATTTGAGACATAATCAGCTGGTGTGTTATAGGAAATATTCGAACAGTATGCTACTGAATGACTAGGGACTCGGTGTGTTTTTCAGTGCATACCAAAGAATTTGCCAGAGGTGAGCAGCTTTGAGTCTCATTACAGATTTTTAAGCCTACACTATACTAGGCCCATCGGCATGAGGTGGGGTAACCAGTTACTTTCCTCGCTGTCTTTGCCTTTCCGAACTCAAGAGCAGAATCAGAATAGGTAGAAAGTTAGATAGACATACACGAAAGAAATAAATTGTCCAAGGGTTGAAAATCGGGCACACAGTTCCCTTTTGCATTCTGCCTTCCTCTTGCTCATCTTTTATTACTGTTACTCAAACATTCTCCGGCGTACTTAACGTATTAAGGGTAATGAAACATTACAAAGCAGTATAACAGAGTACATTAACAGTACTTGATCACAAAATTAAGAATAATTATATTGTAATGACAAACTAGATCATCAGCCCCTCCATACAGTATATTAGATAAAAATAAAACATAATCAGTTAGGGTGGTATATAATCAGAAATCATAAAGTATTTGAACAGTATACGATTATGTGGTTAGAGGCTGCGTGTTTTTCAGCTCATTTGGAAAGATTGTTCCACAGATTAGCAGCTGAGTAAGCCAAACTGTTCTTATAAATAGGTCTATCCTGGGTTTGGGTACCTGTAATTTGTTTAAGCGCTGACTACGTCTTTCATTATATTTTAAACGCGGCCAAAGATACCCTGGAACATTATGTGACTGGAATGTTATGAATAAATTTCCCTTTGTTAATTAAATTTTTTTTTTATTAATGAAGAAAAATATCCCGTTCAACCTCTGATGGGTTATAATTAGGATATATATTGTTTTCAATTCCAAATAATATGAACAACTGCCGATATGAGAAAGTGGCATCACATTTGTCAAATCATTGTAAATAGAGACAATCAGAATTGTGCTTATACGTTAAAAAAAAAATTTAAAAAAAAAATAAATATGTATACCAACAGGAAAAGAACAAATGAAGAGATGGGCTGAGCACTTCATGGAGGTGCGTAACAGACCACCGCCAACAGTAACACCTGATTTTAATAATGAAACACTCACAACCACCTTGCCAATAACATGCGATGAATTCACGCTAGACGAGATTAAACAAGCCGTTAAAAGATTAAAAAATTTTAAAGCTGCTGGAGTTGACGAAATTGCAGGGGAAATGATTAAAGCAGTTAATGACAACAACCTCTTGAGAATTTTAGATATTATAAATGAAGTATGGAGAGAAGAACAACCACCACAACAGTGGAAAGACAGTATTATTGTAAAGTTACCGAAGAAAGGTGATCTATCAGACTGTACTAATTGGCGTGGTATATCTCTATTATCAGTACCTGGAAAATTATTATGTTGCATGATGTTAGAAAGACTGAAATTGCATGTAGACAAAAAGATCAGAGAAGAACAAGCGGGTTTCAGGCCGAAACGATCATGTATTGATCAAATATTAACATTAAGAACAATTATAGAAGAATCAGTTGAAATGCAATCACCACTTATTATCACCTTCGTCGATTTTCAAAAAGCCTTTGATAGTCTACACCGCCCATCATTGTGGAAGTTACTTACAATCTATGGTTTTCCAACAAAATATGTGAATGTAATCAAAGCGCTATATGACAATGCAAGATGTTGTGTTAGAACAAATAAAGGGAATACAGAATGGTTTACAGTAGACACAGGGGTGAAACAAGGCTGTATTATGTCACCACTACTTTTTGGAATAGCTATTGATTGGGTTATGAAAAACTATACCCACAACGAACAATTAGGTATAAAATGGACAGATGGAAAGTCCCTGGAAGACCTCGATTTTGCAGATGATTTAGCATTCTTAAGTCCAACACCCAGACAGGCCCAAGAAGCAGTAAATAATCTGTGTCATCTCTCGGTTAAAATAAGTCTCCAAATACATGCCCCTAAAACTAAAGTTATGAACTTTTCTAACGAGACCTTCGATATCATCCTGAACGGGGAAAAACTACAGAAAGTTGAAAGTTTCAATTATTTAGGCAGTAAAATGACTCAGGATGGTGACACAACAAGAGAAATTCATACTAGAATTGCTTTGGCAGCTAGCGCCTTCAATAGATTATCTAACATTTGGAAATTACGATCACTGAATATACATACCAAGCTTCGTCTGTTTAATTCAAATGTTATCTCAGTGTTAACATACTTCTGTGAAAGTTGGAAAATCACAAAATCATTGGAGAACAAGCTGAATACATTCGAGAACAAATGTCTAGAAAACTCATGAACATCAGTTGGAAAGAATTCAAGACTAATCGACAAATAAGAGAAGACGCTAAGCAGAAATATGTCTCCGACTATATAAGGAAAAGACGATGGTCATATATCGGTCATGTCCTACGAATGCAAAACAACAGAATACCACTACAGGCGCTCACTTGGGTTCCTGAGGGTAAGAGGAAAAAAGGAAGACCAAAAGAAACACTTAGAAGAACAATAACAAGAGAAGGAAGAACGTTAGGCCTAAATAATGTACAAGAGTTAAGAGGAGTGGCGTCACAACGAACAACCTGGAGAGCACTGGTTTCTGCCTTATGCGCCGTGTTTGGTGCTTAAAGAATTTATTATTATTATTATTATAATATATATATATATAAAATCAAGAAGAAACTCTGAACAAGAATAATATTAAATAGGAGGGCTGTAAAGTCCACATCCAAATTTATTAACAGTAGCTCCAACAATAATTCTCTAACAATAATTCAGCATAATAACATTAGGTAGATTGCATTCATTAAGGTCCAACGTCGGTCCATCGTGGTAAACAATGTAAGAGGCATACAGTTCATAAATCTCAATTCTGGCCGTAAGAGACTAAAGTTCAGGTTCGAGCAGGACGTGAACGAAGTATGGCGGCAGATGTAAATGTGCTGACGATCGAAAATGTTTACCTTAAAATACAGTCACAATACTTCACTGGAAGCTGTAACTCTCGACGGCCCATAAACACATCTTATTCAATCGTGGCGACAAAATCTCATTAAAAGCCACTGAGAAAAATATCGAATAACACATCCCCCATGGGAACACAACAATGGCACGTCTAGTCAGGTCTGTTGACATTTTATTAACCAAGACACGGGAAACTGCCAGTTCGGCTGCGTATGAGCAGACGATACATACGTCACGTTATATATTTATATAGCTAATGCAGACAGCTGTATCAACGACGCGGCAAAGCACTATAACCAGCGTCCTTTTCAGGACGATCAAGACAGCACTATAAACCAGCGTCCTTTTCAGGACGTACACAGCGCTCACCCATCGGATCGTTACACGATAGCAACATTCTAAAATGACTCGTACCAAGCCAAAAGCGAAAAAGAGGAAAGTATACACAAGCCCTCAAACACTTGTCAGCAGCATCAAACAAGAACCAACGAAGAACAAACAGAGTCAACCAGAGAGCACAAATACTCTAACTAATAGCGTCGTGGCCGATCCTTCTCGGAAGCCGTTCAACTCAACCTTTGACACAACGACCGATGATCGACTCAAAGCTTCGAAGACAGATGACAAGCAAGCACCGAAACCAGACCTAGCAACACCACCGCTGAAACAAGGTATCGAGGCGGTAGCTACATTGTGCAGTGACATGGCAACATCTGCAAACAACGGCCACAAAACATCGAAGACAGAGGGTAACAAGGCATTGAAACCCAACAAAATCCATCCACCGACAAAACGAGATGTCATTGTCGAGTCTACATCATACAGTGACCAGCCAACACCGGTGAAACTTGACCAGATGCAGACGAGCCAGAATACGAATCCGCCCCGCAGACCGCACACTCAATCGGAGACAGAAGTTGGAACGTGCCAACTTCTCAAGCAACAAAATGCCGTCTCTAACGTGGTACTACAGGAGAGGATTGTTAAGATCACACAGATGCCTGGAGGTGAGGCCTCACTCAGGGCCCTACCAGATGACAAAGTAATCACTATCCTAGAAGCAATAACTGGCAAGAGAGGCATCGCTAAGGTACGGAGGCACGAAAAGGGAGTTGTGCTTTCGCTCAACAGCACGGAAAAATTAACTGCACTGATGACAGAACTGGAGGCAGGACCGAAAGAATTCATGCTGCCTCACCAGATAAAAGTAGTGATGGAGACCAACAAGACTACAAAGAAGTTTGTCGTAAGAGGGGTGGACACCAGATGGCCCGCAAGCGAGGTTCACAACAAACTTCAGACCGAAAACGCAGACATCAAATTCACTCAGGTCGAAAGGCTAAAAACATGGAACAACAAAGACACAAACCTGATTGTGGTAACCGTCGAAGGGCCGACAAGACCTGAGAAACTGACGCTCGAAACTATTTCAAAAAAGACATAGGCTTTTATCCCGCCGGTCATGCAGTGCTCTAACTGCCAGCAGTTTTCGCACACAAAGAAAACGTGCAGGAGAGATGCAGTTTGCCGGTATTGTGCGGGTAGTCACCAATATGGCGACTGCCCCAGGGCAAAGGAGGACCGCAACTACAAAGAAACTAACGCAAACCGTACCTGTGCAAACTGCCACGGAAACCACGGGGCAAGGTACAGAGGATGCCCTGTGTTCCAGGAAACTAAGAGCATCTTGAAGGAGGCCGTGTCTAAAAACATACCCTTCAAAGAGGCCAAACACAGAGTGACTGCGGATGCTGCAGAAAAACAGCGCACGATTGACAGACGACAGCTACACAAGCTGACCGCTGAAATCAACGAAATGAAAAGGAAACTGCAGAACGAAAACAGAAGCAAGCAGGCTCCCGAAGAAGACAAGGACAGAGGTGAAGACGTAATAGATATGCAGAGCGTCAGAGAAATGGTACAGAGCGCCCAGGCAATGCTACAGGAAACAAAATCCATCAAACACGAGATAGAAGTCGACATCTCCAAACTCACAAAGCTAAAAGAAGAGAACGAAGAAATCCTCCAAAGAATTGAAACAGAGAGAAGGATCGTTGAGGATATCCTTACAAAAACTAGAGAACAAAACAAAGAAACGAAAGACAAAATGAGAATCGAAATCGTACAACAAATGATACGCAATCAAGAAAGAGCATGTGCAGCCATGAATGAGGCCCTACCAAACACACTATAAAGACAGTCATGGGACAACGCACAACAAGAATCCAGCAGCAAGTAGAAACAGATGTCAAGAAGCTGACAGAGCTGAAGGAAGAAAACGCAAAAATACTCAAAAGAATAGAAGCAGAAAGAATAGCCATTGAGGAAATATCATCAAACAGCACGCTAGAAAATAAATCGAACAACCAAGCAGTAAAAGAAATCATCCAAGAAACGATAGAACAGCTACTACCAACGATAATTAAAAAAGCACTGTCACAGATACAGGAGAGCAAGAAGACAAAAAGCAACAGAAACTATGAGCGTAGAAACACACAAAACCAAACAAGCCAGATAGTTGAGGCAGGACATAAAAAACACCATGAGCGCGATACGGCACCACAAACGGACAAAGAGGAACTCAAGACAGCCAGCTAGTGGTCCTTTTCAGGACCAGTCACCTCCAGGACTACGAACGAGATACCAGTGAAGACGATAACACCCTATATAAGCCCAATTATAACCAACTTTCAGGTTGAACAGGGTATTACAGCAACATAGTAGGAGAAAACAACAACAACGACAGCTGTATTTCAGCAAAAATTGACATACGCCTGTGCGCAAAAGCCTTACACAACAGTCACTTTATTTTTTTGTGGTTAAGTTAGTTGATACTTATATTCCTGTGGACACTTCGACACTCACATTACTCAGTAACTCTTTAAAGCACGAGAGTATAGAACTCTAAGAAAAGAAAACAGAAATAAACAGACTGTAATCTAGAGAAACACAGAGTCCTGACTATGTAGACTTATTTATATAAACTCACAGAGCTTTTCAGTGCCATTTCCAAGATATAGGATTTACCGCACCAGAGGATCAAGACTGATGATTATTGTTAGACATTGATAGTATTATTGTCATAATTTGGTTGTATTGCCTGTAGATTTCGGTTGTAATGCACATATAGAAAAAGAAAAGAAAGAGAGAAGAGAAAAGCATAGAACAAAATATAAGAAATTCCTCTTGCCCATATACAGGTAGCAAAGAGTGCACATGATGCACCAATGATGAATATCCCCACGACACATACCTTTTCTCCTTTCACCACCCACAGATGATGTACCCCAGTTACCATTGCGCTGACTATATAGCGACACCAGGAATACGATATGTTTTGCAGTATTGCCGCTTTAAGCAGTAATTATACTTGAGAATTAGTAGATAAATTGCCAGAAATATTATATGTAGTTACTTGAGAGATGATGGTAATGACACACCCACATAGTCATGTTGACATTAATTATAGGCACAAAGATGTTCTATATTTTTATGAGTTTCAGTATACGTGTGTATGACGTCTATAGTTTCAGACAGAATTAACGATTTGAACGGTGCATCCAAAGCTAAGATCAGTCGAGCACATTACATTTTGACCTGATTAGCGACACATGTCTTTCACTATCGTTCCAGGACAGTCAGTTAACCACGTTTCACCATACTATTTAGTGTAACTCCGCCTATCTGACCGTTCGAATTCAGTAATGACATTGACAGCAGATACTACAGACATGATGAGTACTGACAAATCTCTGCTTCCAGAGACAGTTACCATGTCGACTAATGTATGTATATGTATGTATATATATATATATATATATATATATATATATATATATATATATATATATATATATATATATATATATATATATATATATATATATATATATATATATATATATATATATATATATTGTTGACTCCGTTTTATCGTTGAGTCCAGTTTATTCTGGTGAAGAGGTAGCTTAAAACGCGAATGGTTAAAATGAACGAATGTCAACAATATTCTTCAAACGAACTTCAACAAGTAGTATTGAACTGGGTGAACTGGGCAAGTACTGGCAGTACAGAAGTCGGTGGTGACTGTACATAGATTTTATTCAACACAGCACATACGGAGTGGACAAGACTAACATCGTCACAGGCGCAGAAATCATACGTCAACATGTTGATAATTACTTTTAAAGTTCCTGAAGATTCTCTACTAATAAAGTCCTCTGACTCAAGTGACTGAGGATCACAAAACTGTTACCATATACTATTCTGCTCATTCAAGTCCATTGACCTTCCTTCAAGGACGTCCATCATGGTAACGTATTCATACTCCAGGATAAAATTCTTCCATATCATACTTCACAATCCCAGACTTTCTCCATACATCCCGTTATATATAGTATATAGTTTTCAAACAAAGTCATACATGATAATACGAACAGGTTAGAGATTCCAGTTGACTAACCTCTCCCATTCTATGCCACGCTTCTGGCATTGTAGTAACAGCATATTAAACATGTGAAGCATATAAATTCATTAACTTGATTTCTTGTAGGTATTCTCCCTCTACGAAAAGATTCAAAGGCTATCGACTCCGTGTGTCCAATTCTAGGAATGTCATCTACGATGAATTCCCGCTAGACCATTAATAGGAGCGGCCTGATACTTTAATGTACATAAATAAACATGCCATAAGAAATGGGGCGACACTTACTTTATACTTCCACTATTGACTTCGCCATGAAGACCAATAGATACGAATACAACTGATGGCTACTTCACATTTGCCAAAAATCAAAGGATAACACAGCGGACATAAATATGGTCCGAGCTGCCCCATTCATGACGTCAGAAACTCTCAACTAGGTTACACGTGCGTCCAAAGCAACTCACACAGCATTGTGCACGTCAGTGCGTGAATCAATCGAACGCACAAATAATATAACTATATAAAACTGGTGCGTACATTTGGCAGGACCGAAGACTACCCCCGTAGGTAATAAATGTACGTAACAGCTCCCTTATCACCTCCCCTTAAAAAAAATTAATTCTATTAATTTTTTTCGAACTAATTACTCGAGAGAGGTGAGTCAAAACTACAACAAGATTTATGACATGCATAAAATTATATCATATTAAGAAAAGAATATTAAATGAAAACAATATAACTAAATGATAGTATGCATTAAAGCACACATCCACCATCGACCTACTTTGGAACGATGTGGTAATATTCGAAGTAAAAAGAAGTTGAAAATGAAAATGAAATAAACCATTAAAAAAAAGATGATAATAAAATTCAACCAAAAAAATTTTTTTAAAAGAAATTTGAAACATATGATTTCAAAAATGAAAATGAACAGCAACACTGATGATGATCAATGATAAAAGAATCAATAAAACAGAAAATTTTAAAATACAACATGCAAAATGAAACAAAGCATAATTAAACACTTTAAGAAGCAACGCACTTACTATTTCCTAACACTAGTAAGTTTGACTAGTTATCTAAAAGTGAGATATCATGTAGTGGGATACGTGAATACACGTATTGCGAAACACTAATAAAGTTATTAGATGTGTGATTTATAATCAATCAAATTGATTAAATTGAATTATACTAATTAGTAGTACTTAATTTATGAACAAATAACTAATTACTAATTTATTCTAAGTGATTTCAATTTCACTCATTGTTAATATTCTTTTAGAACTAGTTAAATCGACAAGAATATGTTCTCAATGTACCATGTCTGAAATACGTTTACGAACACGATATGTAGTGTAATCTGTTCCATAACAATAGTGAATGTCTATTTGTCACTCTTACCAATGTTTCCATACTAAAAAAAAATGTTACTTTAATATCACTGTTCCCGTTCTAACAAAACGTTACTTCACAAGAAATAATGTTATAATCCATACGTAAGTATATTCTGAAAGTTATATATATATACGAATACTGCAGAACTACACATAGTCTCCACAGATGTATAATCAGTGACCATGTACAAAGTTATTCATGTTTCTGTGAGGACGTTTCACCATCTGGAAGTGGTTTAATTTCGACATGTTCACTAGGGCATCTTGAAAGACAGTCTGCAAACACATTCTGTACTCCAGGAATAGCTCGTATCTCAAAATGGAACGGTTGAAGCGCAATAGCGTAACGCGCTGACTTTGATGACTTCACGTTCCCTGTGTTCAGTGCTGTAAGAGCTTTCTGGTCGGATTCCACCACAAAGTGTGATCCGAGGAGATAACGATCCAGTTTTGTGATTGACCAGACAAGAGCGAGGAGCTCTTTATCCAGAACGGAATACTTCATCTCGCTCGTCGTAAGCTTTCTGGATACGTACATAACCGGAAATAAGGTGCCTCCGTATTCCTGCATCAAAACTGCCGCGATAGCGTAGGAAGAAGCATCACTGCGAAGAACAAAGGTGAGATCTTTGTTAGGCAACCTTAAAAAAGGCTTATTTGAAAAAAATTGTTTTATATAATCTAAAGCCGTTTGATGATCCTGCGACCACTTTATTATATTAGATGTGCCTTTCTTCAGTAACGAAGAAAGAGGTGCAGTTATAGTAGACAAATGAGGGATGAATTTAGAATAGAACTGTATTAGTCCTAAGAGCGACCTCACTTGTTTTTTTTGTCTTAGGTGCTGAGATGTTTAAAATTTTAGAGACGTTACTGTCTTCTGTATACATTAAACCGCGACCTATACGGTGACCAAGAAATGAGATGTCATGAAAACCGACAAAAGCCTTTGAAGGTTTTGCTGTTAAGTTATAATCCCGTAAGGTAGAAAGTAAAGATTTTAAACCCTGAATATGTTCATCCCAAGAGTCACTGAAAAGACAGATGTCATCTATATAAGTAATGACATCGGGACGATGAGACAATATGCGGCGCATCATGCGTACAAAGGTAGCTGGCGCATTCATTAGACCGAATGGCATAAAATTCCATTGAAAAAGACCCCGTGGCGTCGAGAAAGCGGTGAATGGCTTTGCTTTAGGGGTTAATGGCACTTGCCAATAACCCTTTGAAAGGTCAAATTTCGAAAAGAATGTGGCATGAGATAATTTCTCTAATAAGTCGTCTAAAAGAGGTAATGGTTCCGCATCGAATTTTGTAACTTTGTTTAATTTCCTGTAATCTACGCAAAGACGTATATTGTTGTCCTTCTTCCTAATGATTACCATAGAAGAAGAATATGGTGATGAAGATGGTTCAATTATATTTAATTGAAGCATCTCATCCAATTCCTTATCAACCTTATCACGAAAGTGTAAAGGAATAGGATATGGACGAACTCGAATCGGTGTATCGTCAGTCAGAATAATGTCATGTTGGATAACTGACGTATGACCTGGGATGTCAGTGAGGACATCCTCATACGTGTGTAGAATATTAGAGACTTGCTGACGTTGATCATCAGTAAGAGTAGATGAGATAGTAACATCATTCCATTTCTCAGTGGAATGGAGTGGTACAACTGGTATTGGTAGTTGTACATCATCGAAAGAAGATTCCTCTTCTTGGATGACTGACAAACTAGAATAGTGTTGAATAGGAGGTGTAGGATCGTCAGTTGCTTGGAACACTGATTGTAGATAATCAGGACGTGAGTAATATTCCTTCAACATATTAATGTGGAAGGTTTTATGTTTACCATTAACATCAACGATGTAGTCGACATCGGATATTCTTGAGATGATCCTGAAAGGACCTCTCCAGGTAATTAAAAGACGATTATTATGCGCAGGGAGTAATACAAAAGCTTCATCACCAGGTAAGAGCTGGCGAAGACGTCTATACTTGTTTGCAAATAGACGAGCTTTTTCTTTGGCTTGTTCGGATGATGCAGTAGCTAATCTACAAGCATCTATGATTCTCTTTCTCAGAGAGATCACATACTCATAAGAGGATTGAGTTTCCTCTTCAATATTCTCGTCAACCAATAAGTCGTGGATTAACGACATCGGACCGCGTGGTTGCATGCCGAAAACAAGTTGAAATGGAGAAAACCCTGTTGCTTGATTTTGTACTTCGCGATACGCAAAGAGACAAGCGGGTAGGACCCGATCCCAGTCCTGTGGGTGGTCTTGAGTTATCTTACCCAACAACTGCTTGAGTGTCCTATTTAGACGCTCAATTAACCCATTTGACATCGGATGATAAATAGAACTTAGAGATCTGTCTATACCTAATGTCTTCATAACTTGAGACATGGATTCAGAAATGAACTGAACCCCATGATCCGACAAGATTTTCCGTGGAAAACCAATGCGTGAGAAGATTAACATCAATGCCTCTGCTACACTGGCAGATGAAGTGTTCTTGAGAGGGATGGCTTCAGGCCAGCGAGTGCACATATCAATGCACGTAAGAATATGCGTATGCCCTCTAGCAGATGGTAGCATAGGACCAATAATGTCTATAGCCATTTTATCAAATGGTCTAATCGGGATGTCCGCAGCTTGAATAGGAGCCGCATGAAATGGACCCCGTACCTTAACTTCTTGACATATCAAACAAGACCGACAATAGAGAGTGATGTCCTTATGGACGCCTGGCCAGTAGAATGCCGAAAGCACTCTGGATTTGGTACGCGAAAAACCCATATGGCCCGCACATTGCGAGTCATGCGCATGTCGTAATATACGAGATCTCATACAGGATGGGACTATAATCTGAGAACATAAGGATGAATCCTTTTCTCGTATTACTCTAACCAAAATGCCATTTTTAAGTATAAAGTCATGTCTAGATTTTGCAAGTTTGTTGCTGGTATTATTTTTGTTCACATACTGAAAATTTTTTTTTAATGAATCATCATTCTTTTGCAATGTTGCAAACAACTCCCGTGAAATAGGAGCATCATCATCACAAGTGGTATGAACTGTAGGTTCCATAGGTGTATCATGCGACATATTAGTAGCTTGCGCTCTAGTAACTACTGCATTTGCAGTTTGAATATGTCGCTCTTCCCATTCAGCAATTTGCTGTGGTGTACACTCTTTAATACCATGTATGCGACCAAGTATTAAATCACAAATTGGATTCGGAAGGAGACAAGCTTGAATCTTTCCTGAAAAAAATGGTGTATTAAGATCAATAATAGCAGTGGCAAATGTTTCAATTGTGCCACCAAACGTTACACACTTGACAACCCGGCCCGTGGCACAACTTGGGTTGATCAGCGAAGTCCGGACGCCGACTGTGCTGCAACCTGAGTCAAATAGGAGAGAGCATGAAATATTGTTGACAAATCCCTTGTTAAACTTAAGAGAGCCCTGTCCCTGGTGTACTGACGCAGCAGTGGCCGTACAGACTGCAGGTAGACTAGGCAAAGTATGTCTGCAACGCAGCGTCGTGATCGCCCTGGGCTGGAAAAGAGTAGAGCATTCTGAACAATCTTTGACTTGGGTACAATCAAGAGAACAACACATAGCATTATGAGTTTCAGCTCCTTTACCCTGTTCAATGTTAGCCTGTGTATCACTAAAAGCGACATTAGAATGTCTATTCGTATTACTCAACGATCTATCTCGTCGACGCGATCGATTTTGATTTTTGTCATTAAAATTGCCATAATTGTAGTTTCTGCTAGAGTTAAAATTTGGATGAGTCCGATAATTTGTATAATGATCGTTATGATGTTGGTAAAATGGTTTATTTCCAAAAAATTGTTTGTTTTGCGGACCCTGAGATCTTGATTTCCAGTTTTGTTTATTATAATGTCCTTGATTATTTTTAAAATTATTGTTACCAAAATCTCGCGATCTGTGAGCCTGGTTCCAAGAAACATTAAATGGAGTAGATTGTTGAAATTGCTTCCCTTTGTGGCCTAATGGATATGAACGCAGTTTCATAATCCAGATATACCAGGTTCGAAACCTGCTGCAGGCGGTTTGGTAGCAGATCGCTTTGTGTGGATTTTTAACAATGGTATAAGCGCCGTACCGTTCAGAAAGCAATGGCAAACTACTGAATGAAAAAATTGCCTAGAAAAATCAAAAACAGCCAATAAAAGCTGGGGTTGATTGCCACGTCCTGTAAAGGATAAGCAACTAACTTGTAAAAATTACCATTGTTAAAATTGTCATTATTTCCCTTATTGACATATCTGTCAGCACTAAAAGAACGATTGCGTGAAAAATTGTTTTGTTGTGCTGCAAAAGCAACAGGCAATTCATTCTTAATCTGTGCATTACTTAGATCCATGTTTGGGTGAGCAGTGCAAAAATTTTTTGCATGCTGTTCTAGGTCTTTCATAGATAAAGGTTTCCGTTCGTGTAAAAATGCGAGAAATGTAGGATTTACAGACGAAAGTACCTTATCGCGCATCAGTAAATCGAAGAGACCTTCATACGACTTTTCAATTTTGGATAATTCGATCCATCTTTCTAATGTTAGTCGTATTTGTGACAGAAAATCACTAAAATTTCTGCTAGATTGAGGTAGTAATGTATGAAATCTTGATCGATATTGGTCTTCTGTCATTTGGAATTTTTGCAAAAGTGCCGCTCTAAGAGCATTATAGTCATTTTTCTCACCAATGCTGGTGGTATGATAAACTGCTAATGCGTCCCCTGTAAGTAATCTGGATAAATATGTACAGTATAGAGCTTTATCCACGTTATAAGACACACAAGTGGCCTCAAACCTATCTAGGAAGAATATCACGTCATCAGACGGGGGATTAAATTTTGGTAATTTAAGGTGAATTTCCTTAAAATTATCATGTCTGGATGAAGTTTGGCTTTCAAAAGTTCTCTGAGAATTAGATTCCTGAGTTAACCTAAGTCTCTCATATTCTGACTCTGCTAATTTCAGTTCATGCTGTCGTTTTCTTTCATTCTCTTCCATCTCAAGCTGAAGTCGTTTTGTGTTTTGTTCAGCTATTAATCTTCTTTCTTGCATTTCTTTTTGTTTAACTTCCATTTCTTTTTCAGCTATTAATCTTTTTTCTTCCATTTCTTTTTGTTTCTGTTCTGCCTCTCGCTGCAATCGTTTCTCTTCTAATTCAGCGGTTAATCTCATTTTTTTCTCCTCTTCCTCAGCTATAAATTTCCTCTTCTTTTCATCCTCCTCAGCAGTTAATCTCATTTTTTTCTCATTCTCCTCCGCCTCAATCCTTTTTTGATCTGCCTCAAATTTCAAATTTTCCAAACGTAAAGTTTCTAACCTTCTCTGATCAGCTTCTATTTCTTGAGCTTTCTTATATTCTGCAAGTGCAAATGCTTTTGCTTCCTCAGGAGCCATCTGAAGAGCTTTTGCTTGCTTAATGAAATAGTCTAAGGTAGCCATTATTCAATTTTATTATGTAATAATACTACTTAAAATTGTTACTACAACTAGTGGTTTTCGTTCCTGTTCTAGAACGCTAAAATCGATTTATATAATAGGCAATAATATTAATAATTAATAATGTAATTTATAACATGAAATGGTGTGAAAGCAATAACGTGACAGACAATAGCACAATACTGACACGACACGATAATCAAGACAAATGACTACAGTCGTAGAAATCAAATAAAATAAAATGTGGAACTAAAATAGAATGTCGTAAAAAATTACGATGACATCTACGATCCAATAATGCACAAGACAATTGACAACACAGTGTAAAAAACATATGCTTTGTAAAAAAATGAACGACAGTCAGGTAAGATGGACAATAATCACATACAAAATACATCATGAAAATAAGGTACAAGTAAAAATAACTACCAAAAAACAACAATTAAAACTTGACGAAACAGCTAAAACAGTCAGGTGTCACAGACTACCAGACACAGTGGACCAAAGATCCTTCTATGCTCACGCATAGGAACATTCCACTGCGGGAAGTCTGCAAAATAATGTCCTACAGAACGTCTGACGAAGAGCCCGAATTGGCTTCGAGATGGATCTCGTTCGTCAGATCAACCTCCCTACCTCCCACGAAGAATACACAACATATAACACTTAACACGAAAAATATGAATGTGGACATATCACGGAAGGCACAACTAAGCGTAATAAAGTGTACAACGGAAACACGTTATACTCATCTCGCGTGCAGGTAAAAAATCAATGTGCCTCGTCTCCGTGGATGTACGTCTACAGATAAAATACTTCGTTCTGCTTCTCTAGATTACAGCTCGCACGCAATAATGATGAAGAGATGATCTCCAAGTAATCAGTCACTGTGAAACTTGACGTGGAGGTTGATTGAAGACCTTGACCTTGGTAAACGTAAGTTGAATCTGATTTCTCATCCCACTGGGTTCCAAGTTCGAGATGTTGGTGACTTGAAAGTAAAAATTCTTCTTTTCAAACGATAATTTGGATGGGTACGTTCCTTTGAAATTACTTCCAGACCACACTGGCATACCAATTATTGTTGACTCCGTTTTATCGTTGAGTCCAGTTTATTCTGGTGAAGAGGTAGCTTAAAACGCGAATGGTTAAAATGAACGAATGTCAACAATATTCTTCAAACGAACTTCAACAAGTAGTATTGAACTGGGTGAACTGGGCAAGTACTGGCAGTACAGAAGTCGGTGGTGACTGTACATAGATTTTATTCAACACAGCACATACGGAGTGGACAAGACTAACACCGTCACAGGCGCAGAAATCATACGTCAACATGTTGATAATTACTTTTAAAGTTCCTGAAGATTCTCTACTAATAAAGTCCTCTGACTCAAGTGACTGAGGATCACAAAACTGTTACCATATACTATTCTGCTCATTCAAGTCCATTGACCTTCCTTCAAGGACGTCCATCATGGTAACGTATTCATACTCCAGGATAAAATTCTTCCATATCATACTTCACAATCCCAGACTTTCTCCATACATCCCGTTATATATAGTATATAGTTTTCAAACAAAGTCATACATGATAATACGAACAGGTTAGAGATTCCAGTTGACTAACCTCTCCCATTCTATGCCACGCTTCTGGCATTGTAGTAACAGCATATTAAACATGTGAAGCATATAAATTCATTAACTTGATTTCTTGTAGGTATTCTCCCTCTACGAAAAGATTCAAAGGCTATCGACTCCGTGTGTCCAATTCTAGGAATGTCATCTACGATGAATTCCCGCTAGACCATTAATAGGAGCGGCCTGATACTTTAATGTACATAAATAAACATGCCATAAGAAATGGGGCGACACTTACTTTATACTTCCACTATTGACTTCGCCATGAAGACCAATAGATACGAATACAACTGATGGCTACTTCACATTTGCCAAAAATCAAAGGATAACACAGCGGACATAAATATGGTCCGAGCTGCCCCATTCATGACGTCAGAAACTCTCAACTAGGTTACACGTGCGTCCAAAGCAACTCACACAGCATTGTGCACGTCAGTGCGTGAATCAATCGAACGCACAAATAATATAACTATATAAAACTGGTGCGTACATTTGGCAGGACCGAAGACTACCCCCGTAGGTAATAAATGTACGTAACATATATATATATATATATATATATATATATATATATATAAGTTACGTGTATTTAATTGATATGGATCAGATGGTTGTATCATATGAGGTTGTGTATTTAAGTAATCATTGGTGATATACCACAGTTGAACAATTAGTTATTGATAATGGAATAACATTACACTCATGATTTTAGTTTTCCGATTTTTCATATTATGACTTATAATTTATAAATGCCTATTTACAGGAGCAGGTACAGAATAGTACGCTAAGTAAAGACTAGATAATTGTTGATAGAACGCAAATGTCTCCCTACGGGACACATTTGTTAAGCCCCGGGTTGTATGTCCACGTGGGGTTTGCCCAAGCATTATTCATGCTATTGGCAAGGTCAGATAAACGCTTAGGACAGCTCACAGGGAAGAAAATAATGTATGAAAATAACAGACAACAGCTCAATAAATCGGCTCGCGTTAACTAAAAGTGAGTAATTGTCTTGAGTTGTAAATAAAAATCTCGACCAATAAATTTAAGTGAAACCATTTAGAACAGGAAATCAGAAGTGGCGAGAGAAACACACGACAGAAAAATGACCAGAGGTCATTGAGGCAGTCCTGAGTTTGTGTTTAAAGAAGGAAGGTGTGTTCGCTGAGCTGAAAAGATGTACCTTCTGTGGTTTTACAGATATATAATAGGTATATGGAGATATTCAGAAGATCCGCCATCACTAGTCAGTGTTATATGAATAAGAAGTTACTTATAGACTCAGTGAGTTGTGAATTAGTGTATTTCTTAAGGAATTCAGCGATTTGGCGGTAAGTATTGACTGAATTTATAATTTGCACGAGATAGAATTTTGTATATAGGAGAGATAACACAGAAGCACAAGGTTGACAAGTCTCTATGAGCACTTTATGACTAAGTGAAGAAAAACAGGTGATATGAAGATATTACGGCTATTTAAGAAACAATAGTTGGTCAAGAACATTACGCCTAATTATGAACAAATTGATGGCTATGAACTATAAGAAGAAAACTATATGTATCATCGAGAAGTTACGATAAGCAAAGTATGATCTATTCAGAAATAGATATGACATTTCATCGACTATGAGGGTCGACTTACATATGAGAATCGCCAACATGCTCTCGCATGTAAGTATATGCATGGGAACCTTGATATGTTAGGCATGAGTTGAATTTTGCTTTCAGGAACTGTACAAGGGACAGGTCTGACAAGATTGTCAGTGAGAAAAATCAGTAAATATACAATGAGTATGAAATGATGATATGGAGCATAGAAAATATGAATAAACAGTAACAGATTGTTGGAGAAGAATAAGAAAGTCGATTAGAGATGATATACTGTCAAAGTAAGAATATGTATGTTCACGAGATATAGAGATGTTATACTGTCAAAGTAAGAATATGTATGTTCACGAGATATAGAGATGATATACTGTCAAAGTAAGAATATGTATGTTCACGAGATATAGAGATGATATACTGTCAAAGTAAGAATATGTATGATCACGAGATATAGAGATGATATACTGTCAAAGTAAGAATATGTATGTTCACGAGATATAGAGATGATATACTGTCAAAGTAAGAATATGTATGTTCACGAGATATAGAGATGATATACTGTCAAAGTAAGAATATGTATGTTCACGAGATATAGAGATGATATACTTCAAAGGAAGAATATGTATGTTCACGAGATATAGAGATGATATACTGTCAAATGAAGAATATGTATGTTCACGAGATATAGAGATGATATACTGTCAAAGGAAGAATATGTATGTTCACGAGATATAGTGATGATATACTGTCAAAGGAAGAATGTGTATGTTCACGAGATATAGAGCTTATGTACAAAGTATCTCGGAGATGATTATATACGAGCTCTATTATTTGAATTACTTGCCTTGCTGGGTGTTCGCACCATGTAAATAAATGTTTTGAAGGATAAGTATGGATTTGATTTCATCCTTTGATCGTTGCTGTATGTAGGCCATGTCTATTTAAAAACTACCACTATACGATGTCACTAGCAACACCAAAGAAAGAATAGAACGGATCTTGAGGTCGATGAAGAAGGAAAAGTGTCTCATCCAAGAATTAACACCCCTGGCGGAGATGGCCAGTACAAACATACCTATAACCAATAACTTGGAAGATAAAAAAAAGAGAACTTGTAAAACTTGAATTACAACACTAGGCTTGCCATCTGCCACCTAGTGACTCCACCAAAGTATAACCAGACCTGTTAAACTAAGATGAAAATATTCAAGTAGACATCTGAGAATGAACTAAGATGAAAATATTCAAGTTGACATCTGAGAATGAGCTAAGATGAAAATATTCAAGTAGACTTCTGAGAATGAGCTAAGATGAAAATATTCAAGAAGACATATGAGAATGAACTAAGATGAAAATATTCAAGTAGACATCTGAGAATGAACTAAGATGAAAATATTCAAGTAGACTTCTGAGAATGAGCTAAGATGAAAATATTCAAGAAGACATATGAGAATGAACTAAGATGAAAATATTCAAGTAGACATATGAGAATGAACGAAGAAGTAGGAAAGTAAGACATGATATGACAAGATCGCTAATGTTGAACTGATGACACAATCAATGAAGCAGAATATGAGAATAAGACGCTGAAGAAATACAGAGCACGTACTGAGAAAACCTGTTGATAACATTGCCAGTCAGTCCTTGTTCTGTAGGGGCCGGAGTGGCTAAGCAGTATGACGTCCGACTCGAGTTCTAGAGGTGCCGGGTTCGATTCCCAGTTGAAGTAATATAATTTATGGAATTTTTTTTCTCAGTATATGTGGTCCTAATGATGTCATACCCCCCCCCCCCCCCCGGTCTCCTGGGCAGTGAGATCGGATGTCTAGCCTTTTCGGATAAGGGCCAAAAAATAGGAGGTCCCGTGTGCAAGTTGCGCACGTTAAAAATCCCACGGCAGTTGGAAATCGTAAAGAGTAGGCCTATCAGGCCGCTGCCCTGGCAAAATTTAAAAATGAGAAACTACCCACCACAAAAATATTTATAGAACGTGTGATTCCTACATACACACATTGGGATTCTCGCCGGTGCTACGGAGTCCGTGTACTGTGCTGAGATCCTCCTTTGTGTGATTTAAGGGAAGAGATAGGAGCACTAATGGAGGAGTCCGTGTACTGTGCTGAGATCCTCCTTTGTATGATTTAAGGTAGGACATAGGAGCACTAATGGAGGAGTCCGTGTACTGTGCTGAGATTCTCCTTTGTGTGATTTAAGGGAGGAGATAGGAGCACTAATGGAGGAGTCTGTGTGCAGTGAAGATAGTCCTTAAAACCGTGTTCTGAAGTCCCCAGGGTGAACGAACTTTATTTTCGAAGGGTGAAGAATTGGGCGCGCAGGCCCGTCTAACATTCTGCCCTTTCACTCTCATTTATACTATATCCTTTCATTCCCACATGATACTTTAAGCATTACTTTAAAGGCCTGCAACATTATAAAGTTAACATAACAGCATTCATTTACAGTTGCAATCATAATAAAAAATGAGTAGGTTTTTTTTGTTAAACAAACAAGATAGTGACTGAAGAAAAATAATAATAATAAATAAATAAATAAAAAATAAAATAAAATAATATAAACAAAACAATAAACAAATTAATTATGTATACCGACACTCACTCATGCGGTCAAAACGTCTACAAGTAATCTGTATTTTTGAATGTGTCATCAATCATCAATACAAAAATTACATAAACACATTCTCGCTTATATCCATACATTCTTGGTTAAAATAGAATAATAATAATCATAATAACACTTTCTTACACACTTCTGTAGCAGGAAAAGTCTTTCAGCAGTTTAAAAAAAATATGAAAATAAAAATGTATATCTGCTTATTCTCATATACATCATCCAATTTAAGCAAACGAAAACATTCACATTTTTAAAGTACAATGGTTTGCTGGTACATTCTCAAGACTCACATCTCTAAAGTACAGTGGTATGCAGGAACATTCTCACGACTCACATCTCTAAAGTACAGTGGAATGCTGGTACATTCTCACGACTCACATCTCTAAAGTACAGTGGTATGCAGGTACATTCTCACGACTCACATCTCTTAAGTACAGTGGTATGCGGGTACATTCTCACGACTCACATCTCTAAAGTACAGTGGTATGCGGGTACATTCTAACGACTCCCATTTCTAAAGTACAGTGGTATGCGGGTACATTCTCACGACTCACATCTCTAAAGTACAGTGGTATGCGGGTACATTCTCACGACTCACATCTCTAAAGTACAGTGGTATGCTTTTTCATTTGTCACCGTTGGGTTGTAGACAAGTTTCGGATTTGGTTTTGATAGGACAAAGGTGTGTGGAAAAATGGTTTGGGAAATTTGAATAATTTAGGAAACAAGCTATTAGTCTTAAAGATGAGAGATAAAAGATTGTACACCTATGCTTATATGCAAAGGGAGAAAACCCTTTAATTCAGAGTTACTGAAAACAAGGCTGATTTAGACTTAAATAGTTTCTGTGCGTACACAGTTATGGTTAAGGAAATTTGCATATCATGATTGTTCTAGTGAGACTTAGAAAAGGGACTGTAATATTAAGGTAAAAATCTCAAAGGGAGACAACAAATAATTAACACCCCTTGCAGGCTTAGTGAGCTGGGAAGAAAAACAAATGCACGAGAAAAATAATGGGGAAAGTTTTAAAAAGCTACGGAGCACAGTTCACTGAGTTGCCTGCGTTAAAATAAGCGTGAGCTTGTTGTCGGTGAGTAGGAAGAGGACAGACCAATCGGATTGACTGATAAACAAGACAATGATTTGAAGGACAAAAAAAATTAGTCCGGGCTGTGAAACCAAAGCGGCAAGATGTGTATTGCCGGGCTCTCAAGATGTGAAACCTGTGGGTGACAGAAGTTCATCACAGAACAAGCATAAAGCTTTAGACTGATTAGCGGTAGAAATTCCGGAAACTAGATGGAACTGTGTTTAAAGCATAGGGCTAGCTCATAGGTGTGATAGTAGGAACTGTGATAAGTATTTGGATTCTGTATAATTACGGTAAGATGACTTTTGACTTTTATTATGCATACATTATGTGAAAAGAGGAACTTGTTTCAGCAAAACAGTCAAAGCATTACCAGAAGGTAAAGACGCTCGCAATTAAGGTAACACTCAAGAAGCAGGGACACTGAAAATGTTGCACAATTATATGCAAAGTGGATAACTTTTATCAGCTGATAGCCAGGATGGGCTGTTATATAACTGAGTTATGAGACGTAGTCCTTTATAAGGATAACCGAGCAAGGGTATTTGCAACGCAACGACATCAATGAAATGATTCATGCGCTCTCTCATTTCAGCGTAAGTACAGGTGCCACTACAGGAGTACTTCACATTGTAGACATTTTGATGTATGAACTAGAAATGAATAACGATGCAAATATTTAGTTAGGACTGACAGAGCCAATACTGGAGAGAATAAGCTCACATTGACTTAGGGAGACTCGAGGAAAAGTCCTAAGCATATAGGTAGGAAAGGAGGTTAAAATGTTAGTAGAATAAAATGTAGATAGGTAACCAAGAGTCTGCAGAAGAGAAAATTTGGTTACCTTTGGAAATGTCCATGGAATCAGGGACAGGGTGTATAGATTGAAATGGAGATTTATGTCATATGCACTCTGTTGGAAAATTGTGGAACTTGTAATTATGTAAATAAAACAGTTTTCATTTGGAGTACCACCACACCAGTTGGTTTGATTTGTAAAAGGTTGTGGAGTGGGTGCGTGAATAAGGTGTAAACTTATATACATATATATTCAGAAATACCGCTATACGAAGTAGTCACTGTTTAACAACAACAAGGAGGGAAGAACGAGTCCAATGTAATAAAAAGAAACGAACCTTATCTCATCCAGGAATCGTCATCTCTGGTGGTGATGGCCAGTCCATAAGAGATAGTTCTTACTTGGAAGATGAGTCAATTAAGTAAATTGACAACTTGAACATACAACAACGAGGCCTGCCAACTGTCACCTAGTTTACTTTTAAAAAGAAGTCCTCGGACACTGTGACACATTCTCGCGACTCACATCTCTAAAGTGCAGTGGTATGCAGGTACATTCTCACGACTCACATCTCTAAAGTACAGTGGTATGCGGGTACATTCTCACGACTCACATCTCTAAAGTACAGTGGTATGTGGGTACATTCTCACGACTCACATCTCTAAAGTACAGTGGTATGCAGAGAACTACAGGCAGACATCACAGAGAACAAGAAGACGTGGAAACATCTCGAGAGAGATGTCACGTGACAGAAGTACGAGGTACACATTCGTTGGAGGTCAATGACCCTTGTGGAACTTAAGGAATATGATGAATGAATGATGATACTCAATCCAAAATGACTAAGCTACTACGGTTGAATGAGTCGATTCTGTTACCTTTGAAGAAAGCCAACTTTGGTATAAAAACGGACGAGCAATATACAACCATAGCTCTCAAAATACTAAAAGTACTCATATCTTTGCTGACAAATACGAAATCACTTGTATAGCAGTTACATTGGCCTTGGTTGGAGTGTATCACCATAGTATAACAAATTCCGTGACTTGATAATATAATCTCGATGGCTGCTTGTGATGCAATGAATGCGTGAGTGATATATCTCAAGCCCCTACTTCCACAGATCGTGGTAAAAAGGATCAAATTGGTGACGATACTGAATATCAAAGTAAAGTCTTGCAGAATTTTGAAGATCGCTTTAAAAATTGTTCCCTCGTCATTTTCACGGTGATTGATCAGATATGACACCAAGATGTGATTAACACATATAGTAGAGTATGGTAGCCGGAGGTTTTCTAAAAACAAATTAAAAAATAAGATCAGTTAAAGAGGGTGCAGTTATATTATTAGTATAACGAGAAACGTTCATCGTTATCATCATCATGTGGTACAGTTATATCATTAGTATAACGAGCCACGCTCATCGTTATCATCATCATGTGGTAAAATTATATCATTAGTATAACGAGCGACGTTCATCGTTATCATCATCATGTGGTACATTTATATCATTAGTATTACGAGCAACGTTCATGTTATCATCATCATTTGGTACAGTTATATCATTAGTATAACGAGTGTAGCGGGAGGTTATTTAAAATTATTTATCTATGTAAGAATCCAGGTATCTCATATGCTACCATGATAGTATGCCAGTAAAGAGTTCTGGTCTTACAAATAATACCCCAGTCTTTGAAATAAGCACTGGTATAAGGATATCATTGGAATAGTCAGACTGTGAAAACCCTGGCCAGTTGGTAAGAAGTTGTACCAGGATTTAAGGTGTCTCCTCCCTGTGACTATCTTATGATTACTTATTGTCTAGGGGATAAATACAATGAACATTCACTGTAACCACAAATGTAAGAAATGAATAATTCCTCAGGTACAGTTAAAATATTTTAATATTTACACTAATATTCTATTTCTGCTAGTTGGAAAAGAGCATTAAAATATTGATAAAGTCCTATTTATTCCCGTTAGTTATGTCCACCAAAAGATAAATATAAGTGGATGGAAGCAGACATCATCATCATCAGTTGATAAACTCTTAATACAAGACCCTTGCCCTGAGCAAGAGACATGCTGAGAAATCTGAAGCTCGCTCGAACATCACCAGAGTTAAATACTGTGTTGTTGTGTTGCTCGTGGTTCGAGTATGGAATGTCAACTTGACCTACGCAGTGGTGTGTAGACATAGATGGAGTGTATAATGTGCGAATGATAGGAAGAGTTCGTGGTGTTGACAAATGTTCTTTTCTCACACTCATGTATGGCTGGAAGTCATCGACACCAACGACTGTGTACCTTTATTAAAGTTTAATTGGACGTACACACTCGACAGCACAGATAGTGACAAATCACAGGTTGGCATAATACATCATGGTACAGTGGATAACTGGTCTTGCAATGTTATGTTACATGGGCACTCATGTAGAATAATATTATAATGGACTGTCAGTAGCCAAGCACTCAGTATTGCCCATATATATATATATCAACTGAGTTTACTGACAAAGCACGTCAGATTATAAACAATATCCAAGATGGCTTCTACCTAATCTCGTCTAGCGAAGATTCTTTAACATAAGGTTCAGCACAGTTTTTTTATATAATAATATGGAACCGCTAGCAATGGGTTCTCATGTGTAGCAGTGATCTCTGGACTAATCAAGCGATAATACGGGCAACCCTTTTCTCTTCTTGAAAGTCACTACATGTTTGGTTCCAAGATGGCTTCACTCGTGAGCTGTCACTCACGTTTGGATACAGATAATGAATCTGTCCTAAAGTTAGTCATTCATTAAATCTTTCATTGCTCTGTAGATTTGATCATGAACAATTGACTGCATTCTACAGGATATAGTGCTGCTAGGAATCGAAGTCGTTTTCATCGAGTCAAATATATTCTCTTAGACATTCAAATCGTACCTATCGAAAATGGTGGCTTCGTACGAGAGTTCATAAGAGTGTCTATTATTACCTTGGTATCAGAAATATGATTCTGCCATTCCTTGGCAATACGAATAAACACTGGGGTAAAGCATACACGATAGGTCTAGACGACTATCACTTTCCCCACAAATACTGAGATCACTTTTTCCCGGCGACAAGCCGACATAGAAAAAACACAGTCCCCATCAGGACGAAGCCAAATCACACCACACTCTAGCGACACATCCGCCGAATAGCTTTGACCTCTCTAGAGACAACAGAACATATAGTTCGACTTAGATATGTAAAGATATACAGATATAAGACAGACTCGTCCTACTCAGACAAACAATACACATAAATTCAGGCCATAGATATTCTGAAGCAAGAACAATCTATTACTACCCAAACAAAGAATAAATCGCAGAAAACTGGATTCATCCGCGGAGTTCGATCGAAAGAGCCGACACAACTTTCAAGGGAAGTAACTCAATAATGACTTTTCCTTAAGCACTTTTTTGTTTACAAAATATTTGCGAACATAACAAGTATACCAATGTATAATATTGTAAGATATCAAAGACTGCACGTAACAGTCTTACCACACCTCCCGGGAAAAAAAATGGAACATTTTTTTTTGTTTTGGAAATACATCTAGGAGCAACGTACAATAGGCTCACAACGCATGAATAATGCGCAGATGAAAATATCAGGAATACCTATAACGCCTAATATGAGGCTAAGTCGACTTATTGAGGGACTGGTGAGAATGTGTCTCATAAACTGAGAGAAATTATTTCTCTACAAGTATATTTTTCCAGGAAGGTGTCATCAAAGTATAATACAATTCTGGCAATTACACAATGCCTAAAAAATTCATATCATCATTTCGTATTAGATATCTTAAATTTATGATTTATGAAGAAAAAATCATCAAAGCACAGCGGTGAATAAACATCAATGAACCGCTATGTAGTGATACAATCATTATATTATTAAATTACGAATGTGTATCTATCATGATATAGAAAAGGAACTACTATAGAACTAGACATATCAAGAAGTCTAAGCCCTAATAGTTATGTGGAATCATGTGGGCATCTTGACAGAATGTCTGCCATCACATTATCTGATCCACGAATAGCTCGCACAGAGAAATGAAAAGGTTGAAGAGCAATTGCATATCGAGTAGACCTCGAGCTCTTCAAATTCTTACTCTGTATAGCAGTAAGAGCTTTTTGGTCAGTTTCTACTATGAAATGTGCGCCTAGAAGGAATCTCTGTAGTTTGAGGATCGACCAAACCATAGCTAATAGCTCACGGTCTAAAACCGAATAATTCCTTTCTGCCGCATTAAGTTTTCTGGAAATATACATTACAGGATGCAGAGTTCCAGAGTACTCTTGCATTAGTGCCGCTCCAATCCCAGTGGATGAAGCGTCACTACGAAGAACGAATGTTTTATCTTTAGTGGGTAGCACTAAAATAGGTGGTGTTGAAAACAATGTTTTAATCTTATCCAGAGAGCATTGGCATTCCTGAGACCAGTGGACCACATTAGGCGAACCTTTCTTTAGAAGTGTTGAAAGAGGTGCCATGATAGAGGATAGATTCTGAATGAATCTGCCATAAAATTGAATAAGACCTAACAGACTTCTCACCTGTTTTTTAGTCTTAGGGATTGAGATGTTAAGTATCTTACTAGTATTATGGTCCTCTGTCTTTAGGAAACTATGACCAACTCGGTGGCCTAGGAAAGAAATTTCGCTAAAACCAATATAGGCTTTAGAGGGTTTCGCTGTCAGGTTGTGCTCACGCAAAGTAGACAGCAATTCATCTAACCCTGAATAGTGATCTTCCCAAGTATCGCTGAAAAGACAGATGTCGTCTAGATATGCAATGACATCTGACCGATAAGATAGGATTCGGCGCATCATGCGTACGAATGTAGCTGGTGCGTTCATAAGACCGAAAGGCATAAAATTCCATTGGAACAAACCTCTAGGTGTTGAAAAAGCCGTGAGAGGTTTGGCGCGTTCAGATAAAGGAACTTGCCAATATCCTTTAGACAAATCAAGTTTAGTGAAAAAATGAGATTTGGAGAGTCGAGTAAGTAGCTCTTCCAGTAAAGGCATAGGTTCGGCATCGAACTTCGTTACTTGATTCAATTTTCGATAGTCAACGCAAAGACGTATGTTATTGTCTTTTTTACGCACAATAACCATCGGCGAAGAATATGCAGAGGTGGATGGTTCGATTATTTTCAAATCTATCATCTCATCCAACTCTTTCTCGACCTGTGCTTGAAAATGTATAGGTATAGGATAAGGTCTAACCCTAATAGGAGTATGGTCAGTTAGAACAATGTCATGTTCAATGACATGCGTTTGTCCAGGGATGTCAGTGAGTACATCCTGAAATGTTTGCAACATAGTTGAAACTTGTCGCTGTTCTCCTAGAGACAAATCAGGAGAGACAGTAACGTTCTTCCATGATTCACTAGAATGAAGTGGGATCATTGGAAGAGGAAGATTTACATCTGAAAAACTTGTTTCCTCATCCTGTATCACGGACAGTGATGAGTAATGACCATGTTGTACTGGAGAATTGTCCGTTGCTTGGAAAATGGGTTGCAAATAATCCGGACGTTCATGGAATTCAGTAAGCATATTGATGTGGAAGGTTTTATGCTTCCCATCAATATCGACAATATAGTCGACATGGGAAATTTTCGATATTATATCGTACGGACCTTTCCAAGAAATAAGTAATCTGTTTTCCCTACAAGGTAGTAATACAAATGCTTTGTCACCAGGACAAAGTTGTCGTAAGCATCTCTTCTTATTGGCTAATTGCCTTGCCTTCTGTTTCGCAAATTCAGAAGAAGAAGTTGCTAATTTGCATGCTTCGATAATTTTTTGTCTCAACGCGATGACATATTCGTAGGATGACTTTGTGTCATCGTCAATATTGTCAGATGTTATGAGATCGTGAAGCAACGACATAGGGCCACGCGGACGCGCGCCAAAGACGAGTTCAAAGGGAAAAAATCCCGTATGTTCATTGGGTACCTCTCTGTAAGCGAAGAGGGCCGCAGGTAAAACTCTGTCCCAGTCTTGAGGATGATCCTCAGTTATCTTCCCCAGTAAGTTTTTAAGTGTTCTATTAAGGCGTTCGACCATACCATTAGACATTGGATGGTAGATACTACTTAAAGATCTATCTATCTGCAGAGTAGACATTACTTGAGACATGGTATCTGATATTAGTTGGGTGCCATGGTCTGACAATATCTCTCCGGGGAACCCCAGACGAGAAAATATAAGCCAAAGAGCATCTGCAATATCAGCAGTAGTAATGCTCTTCAGAGGAATAGCCTCTGGCCAACGTGTGCACATATCAACACACGTCAAGATAAACTGATGTCCTCTGGCAGACTTGATCTTAAATGGACCAATAATGTCTATAGCCATTTTTTGGAACGGCCGAATAGGAATGTCCGCCGCCTGAATGGGTGCAGCATGCCGTGGACCTTTGGATTTAACTTCCTGACATACTTTACAAGATCGACAATAAATCCGTATGTCCTTGTTTACCAATGGCCAAAAGAAAGCCGCAAGGACTCTTGACTTAGTACGGGAAAAACCCATGTGTCCAGCACACTGAGAGTCGTGAGCGTGCTGCAAAATTTTAACTCTCAAATTCTTGGGAACCAGGATTTGAGAATGACTTGACGTAATGGAGTCTTGAACCATACGTACAAGTACGCCATTCTTCTTTGTAATCCACGATTTACGACTTGTGTCTTTATTCGGATCACCTTTAGTTGCAAGAATGAAGAATTTCTTCAGAGTGGGATCATCTTCTTGCTGTTTTATAAACGAGTCACGAGAAATTACCAAGGGATTATCTTGGTTATGCACTTCATTATCTTCAGTAGATGAAGTTTGAGGCATATTAAGAGCCTGAGCTCTAGTGACTACAGCGTTAGCAATCTGCATGTTTTGCCTTTCCCACGTGGAAATTTGTTGCGGAGTGCATTCTTTGACTCCATGAATGCGACCGATGATGAGGTCAGCGATCGGATTCGGGAGAAGACATGCGTGTACATCTCCTGTAAAGAAAGGAGTAGCAATCCTAATGATAGCAGTAGAGTATTTCTCTAATGTGCCGCCAAATGTTACACATTTGACTACTTGTCCAGTGGCGCGGGAAGGATCTACGAGTGACTGCCTAACACCAATTGTGGTGCATCCAGAATCAAATAGCACAGAGACTGGATTGTTATTCACTAAACCCTTATGTAAGACAAGAGAACCTCTTCCATCATGCGCGACTGATGCCGGAAGAGCAGGAAGAGGATGGCCACAGCTTAAAGTAGACACTGTGGTTGGCTCAAATAACGTTTTGCATTGGGGGCACTGAGATGCTCTCCCAAAATCAAAAGCGGCACATGCCATATTACTAGCATCATTATTATCTTTACTCTGTTTATAGGCTTCATGGGACTCTTGTTGTACAGAGTTTGCCTGAAAATGTGGTTTATGTCTTTTGTTTTGAGATCTACCTCGGTTATTATCACCTCTGTAGTTATTGTTACCTCTATTGTAACCCCTATTTGGGTTTGAGTCATAGTTCCCTTGGTTACCATTATCATATTCATTATAATGAGTATCTCTGTAATTATGATCTTGTTGACTCCAAGACGGATAACCCTGATAGTTTCTATAATTACTTCCTCTACGGAAATTCCTATAATTATGACCACCCCTGTGTCGAGAGCTATCAGGTCGTCTCCAGTTCTTTGAAGAAGAACCCTGAAATGATTGGTTACCTTGGTTTTGATAACTATTATGGTTACCTTTTTTATCAAATCTGTTTTGAGGTCCCTGAAATCTGTGTGAATAATTGGGATTGTATGGTGTTGCTGAAGCAACTGGCATACTCTCCTTAATCTTAGTGTTGCCAAAAGTCACGTCGGGGTGTGCAGTGACATATTGGGAACAATATTCTTCCATTTCTTTTAGAGATTTGGGTTTACGCTCATGTATAAATTCGAGGAAGGGTTTGTTAACACATGACATAATCTTATCTCTGAGCAACAAATCCATAAGTCCTTCATACGTTTTTTCTGTTTTGAAAAGCTCAATCCAACGATCAACTGTGAGACGTGCCTTTGCAGTGAATTCTGAGAATTCTACACCCGTCTCAGGCACCATCGTTTTAAATAAAAGGCGATAGCCTTCCTCACTTAGCTGATATTTTTTTTTATCAAAGCCGCCCTAATGACATCATAATTATCCTTATCTGCTTCTGCTACAAGGCATAATCTAGTCAAAGATTCACCTTTCAAGTTTTCTGCTAATTGATTAGCGTATTGTGATTTATCCACATTATGTGTACGACAAGAACGTTCAAATCTATCCAGCCAGAATGTAATATCGTCACTGGACTGATTGAACGGTGGAACCTTAACCTTGTAAGTAGAAGGTTTACCATTACCACTAGATGCCTGATTAACATTACTCATACTTGTCAATCTCAATTTCTCCAACTCAAATTCATGTTCTCTTATTGCTTTTTTTTCTTCAGCCTCTCTGTCTAATCTTTTTTGTTCAGCTTCCCTGTCTAATCTTTTTTGTTCAGCTTCACTGTCTAATCTTTTTTGTTCAGCAGCAGCCTCTCTTTCTAATTTTTTTTGTTCAGCTTCAAATCTCCTTTCCTCCACCTGCATCTGCAATTTCTTTTGTTCAGCAGCAGCCTCAGCTTCTCTTTCTAATCTTTTCTCTTCCGCCATAGCTTTTCTCTCTTCTGCAGCAGTTTTTCTCTCTTCTGCAGCTAATGCTTTGTCATATTGAGCAACAGCCCATTGTTCTAATTGTTGACCAGTCTTATCAAGGGCTTTCCCTTGTATAATGAAGTATTCTAATGTAGACATGGTGTCTAACAATAATACTAATCACCTGAAATAATAATAATACCACAAGTTCTTAATGACTTGATTAATCAGTATACTATCCCAATATCTGTGGGTCACAAGCCTTAATAAGGTCTTGTATAACAGTAATAATAATCAGGTACTGGTTTATACCATAATCCAAGTGCAGTGCACAGGCAATTGTGTCTTATGAAATATACCTATATAAAACATATGTCAACCAACAGAATACATAAAGTACAAATAGGACTGACAATACAAGAACGTTTGCAGAAATCAAAATAAATCAAATAGGGAAATCAATGAAAATAATCACTGAATCTGCAAAGAATAACAACACAAATGACGTCACAGTATATGAATATAAATTGTGAATAGAACTGAAAGATAGAAAAGGTTAGACCAACAAATTACAAACAAATCAAAACAAAACTAAAGAACAAAGAAATATTACAAAAATAACAATAATTACAGTCTTCACAGCTAACACAAAAGCAACAGTTGTCGCAGCAAATTTTCAATCAAGAAAATTGCACCTATAGAAAACGCCCACAACGGACCCTCTATGACGTGGGATATTCTGTTGTGAGGACGCCGCCCAACCTTAAACACAACCCGCTGACATAGAAACTAACATACTATACAAACAAATAACATGTAAACATAAATATATAAAAATTATGTGTATGATAGTATGTGTTGCAAAATAGGCTCAGTTTTACAGTAATGGCAAAGTTATTTTTATGAAAATAAACAAACTGCCACTTTATTCAATTAAACATTCTGGCCTTAAATATTAAAGTTCATATATAGAAAACAAGAAGATCCATCGATGAAAATAGGACTTCTTAGTTCACTAATACTTTCTTCCTGTTAATATTGACAAGAATTGATCCAACTGTTCTGTGAAACTCTGTAATGTCTAATGTAAAAATGTCAACAACGCTGACTTACATACTGCATTCACTTGACAGGTCACGTGACGAAGTGTTGACAAATAGCAAACCAATACTGCAAGTGTGTCGTATCAGCCACAGGAAACGGTCTGGTATCGGTAATCTGTTGACTTCTGAACTTCTGCGAGGTCAAACCCAGAAAGCTGGTCCACCAGTTGATAAAGTCCTATTTATTCCCGTTAGTTATGTCCACCAAAAGATAAATATAAGTGGATGGAAGCAGACATCATCATCATCAGTTGATAAACTCTTAATACAAGACCCTTGCCCTGAGCAAGAGACATGCTGAGAAATCTGAAGCTCGCTCGAACATCACCAGAGTTAAATACTGTGTTGTTGTGTTGCTTGTGGTTCGAGTATGGAATGTCAACTTGACCTACGCAGTGGTGTGTAGACATAGATGGAGTGTATAATGTGCGAATGATAGGAAGAGTTCGTGGTGTTGACAAATGTTCTTTTCTCACACTCATGTATGGCTGGAAGTCATCGACACCAACGACTGTGTACCTTTATTAAAGTTTAATTGGACGTACACACTCGACAGCACAGATAGTGACAAATCACAGGTTGGCATAATACATCATGGTACAGTGGATAACTGGTCTTGCAATGTTATGTTACATGGGCACTCATGTAGAATAATATTATAATGGACTGTCAGTAGCCAAGCACTCAGTATTGCCCATATATATATATATATCAACTGAGTTTACTGACAAAGCACGTCAGATTATAAACAATATCCAAGATGGCTTCTACCTAATCTCGTCTAGCGAAGATTCTTTAACATAAGGTTCAGCACAGTTTTTTATATAATAATATGGAACCGCTAGCAATGGGTTCTCATGTGTAGCAGTGATCTCTTGACTAATCAAGCGATAATACGGGCAACCCTTTTCTCTTCTTGAAAGTCACTACATGTTTGGTTCCAAGATGGCTTCACTCGTGAGCTGTCACTCACGTTTGGATACAGATAATGAATCTGTCCTAAAGTTAGTCATTCATTAAATCTTTCATTGCTCTGTAGATTTGATCATGAACAATTGACTGCATTCTACAGGATATAGTGCTGCTAGGAATCGAAGTCGTTTTCATCGAGTCAAATATATTCTCTTAGACATTCAAATCGTACCTATCGAAAATGGTGGCTTCGTACGATAGTTCATAAGAGTGTCTATTATTACCTTGGTATCAGAAATATGATTCTGCCATTCCTTGGCAATACGAATAAACACTGGGGTAAAGCATACACGATAGGTCTAGACGACTATCACTTTCCCCACAAATACTGAGATCACTTTTTCCCGGCGACAAGCCGACATAGAAAAAACACAGTCCCCATCAGGACGAAGCCAAATCACACCACACTCTAGCGACACATCCGCCGAATAGCCTTTGACCTCTCTAGAGAAAACAGAACATATAGTTCGACTTAGATATGTAAAGATATACAGATATAAGACAGACTCGTCCTACTCAGACAAACAATACACATAAATTCAGGCCATAGATATTCTGAAGCAAGAACAATCTATTACTACCCAAACAAAGAATAAATCGCAGAAAACTGGATTCATCCGCGGAGTTCGATCGAAAGAGCCGACACAACTTTCAAGGGAAGTAACTCAATAATGACTTTTCCTTAAGCACTATTTTGTTTACAAAATATTTGCGAACATAACAAGTATACCAATGTAATAATATTGTAAGATATCAAGGACTGCACGTAACAAATATATAAAAAATATCCACACAATTACTATTATTCCTAATGTTTTGATAGAATTGTCTGCCCTTGTAGAAAATGTATTTACTCGAAACCGTTACTCAGAAATGTTAATAAGTAGGATTGTACTTTTAGACTTCAGATTCTTAAATAATAAAGATAATGAAAACTGGAAACACTTTTCCGGTATCACTGGTCTCTTAGTCCCCTCACTTTACACATTAATGTCATCAGTTGACTGAATTATCTATTTGTTTGAATACTATTAGCTGTTTCTTTATATGTGGGTAGTCAGTGTCTTAAATGACACTTATCTGAGTATCTTGACACTGCTGACACGGGACTGTCTTTTGTAGCTATCAGTATTGGTAGACACAGCACTAGGGATATCAATGACCAGCTGTCATTCACTCTTTGGGGTCCTGCACTTTTGTGGGATTGAATCTGATGAACAACACCGGCTTCTGACACTTGACAGTCTGGTTTGAGTTATTTCATGGAACCTGAAACATCATATCAGCCTTGGCTAGTATCTGGCTAGACTTGTAGCTGACTAGCACAGATGTCAGACCAGTCAGTCATCAGATGTCACCGTTATATAATCATAGTAAGTAAGGACATCGTTTCAGTGATACAGAAGTATTAACATTTCAGTTAATTGTAACTGACTAGCACATAAGTCAGACTAGTCAGTCATCAGATGTCAAAGTTATACAGTCACAGTAAGTAACAACATTTCAATAATACAGAATTAGTATTAACATTATCAGTAATAAACATCATCTGGTTTATTCCGCTCCTGTACATCCTTTACTTAGTTATAACTTGACCTTTCCAAACCACATCAGGTACACATTTAAATACTGATACCATTCTTAGCATCTACACCAAATTAATACTTACTTACTTACTTACTTAGTCGTTCCTCTTCTACCGTGAGGTGTAGAGGTTTGGAAGAGAGAGCGCCAGACTATTCTATCAGCTGTCTTCTTCCTGGCCTGGTTCCATTCTAGTCCTCGGTCCTTCAAAGATTGTCTAATGTTGTCCTCCCAGCGGACTTTGGGTCGTCCTGGAGGTCTGGATCCCTGGCTCTTTGTTTCCCATGCTTGTCGTGGTAGCCGATCTTCTCCCATTCTGCAGACATGGCCAAACCATCTTAGTTGGGACTGTTCTATTTGGGTCTGCAGCGGGTGGGATTTTAGGCCTTGACGTATCGTCTGGTTGCGGACCATGTCTCTTCTTGTTACTTCAACCACCTTCCTCAGATACCTCATTTCTGAGGTTTGGATCTGGCTTTTGTGGGTTGTAGTCATTGCCCATGACTCGCATCCATATGTCAAGACTGGGACATAGGTGGAGCGGTATACAGCCATCTTCGTTTTCTTACCAACCTCTCTCTTGCTGAGGAATCCTCGATTTATGGCCTGAAAAAGTCTCCCAGCTGCTGCTTTTCGAGTGCAACTCTTCTTTGATGCCTCCCTTTCGGTCTATAATAGCTCCGAGGTATTTAAAGTGGTCGACCTGCTCCAGGACCTGTTCTCCCAGCTTAATCTGATGTTTTCTTTCTTCTCGTGATATCACCATGGATTTTGTTTTAGAGCTGCTTATGACCATCCCTCTCTTCTCCAGCTCTTCCTTCCAGACTTGCAGGTTGGATTGGAGATGTGTCTCTGATTTAGCAATCAGGACAACATCATCAGCAAATGCTAGCTCTGAAATACAGACCTGTCTCATCTTCCAGTACCCCACTGAATACTTTCTTGTTCTCTCCTTACATGCCTTGATGACATCGTCCATGAGAAGTATGAAAAGATAAGGTGACAGGATATCGCCTTGTCTTACACCAGTGGTGGTCTTGAACTCTTCTGACTTATAGTTTGCTGTCCTCACATAATTTCTGCAAGACTTGTAGAAGCTCTGTATAGCATGTATCAGAGGTGCTGGAATGTTCTTCCTTGCCAAAAAGTCCCAAAGTTTGCTCCAGGGGACCCTGTCAAACGCCTTTTCCAGATCTATGAAACAAAGATGGATCTCACTCTTGTACTCAAGGGCCTTTTCACTCAGCTGCCTGAGTGTGAAGATTAGGTCTTGAGTACTTCGGTTTGCTCGGAATCCGCACTGGGCTTCATCCAATTGTGGCTCAGCTAGGCATCGGAGTCTCTGCTCTAGGATTCTAGAGTAGATTTTACCAGGGACACTGAGAAGGGATATGCCTCTGTGGTTTCCACATTGTCGATTGTCACCCTTTTTGAAAATCGGTGTTATGATGGCAATCTCCCAATCCTTTGGTATGGCCTTGTTGCACCATGCTGCTTGTAGGACCCTTAGGAGTAATAGGTCGCCTGATGCTCCCATGTACTTAACCATTTCTGGTGTTATACCATCATGCCCTGCTGCTTTGCCCATCTTGATTTTCTCCAGTGCTGCCTTCAGTTCTTCCATCTTTATGTCATCTTCATCACCATTTGTATCCTCTTCTGTGCTAGTGGTTATCATTTCTGATGCTCTACCTTGCTCACCATCAAGGAGTTCTGAGAAATATTCTTTCCATCTTTCCATTACTTCCTTCGGTGCAGTAAGCAATTTGCCTTGCTTGTCCTTTATAAATTTAAGAGGACATTGTTTTTCCTTCCTCATGTTCTTTAGGGTCTTATAGAACAATTTCTGGTTTTCTTGCGCATCCTTTTCTAGCTTTTCTCCAAATTCTTCCCAGGACTTCTGTTTTGCTGCTAGCACCTTGTTCTTTGCTTCTGTTCTGAGTATCACATATTCTCTATATTTCTCTATTTGTCCTGCTGTGTTTTTAGCTCCCAAGTATTGTTTCCATGCCATTTTCTTCTCTCTTATTTTCTCTTTGACTTCTTCTGTCCACCAAGGTGTCCTCTTTCTCTTGTTCCCAAGTCGGACTTCACCACATGCTTCTGCAGCAGCTGTCTTTATGATGTCCTTGAATTTAAGCCACAGGGTTTCCAAGTCATCAGGTTGTTCTTCTGTGTTTCTCACCGCTGTCCAAATTAATACACAAATAGATAAAGTGAGTGGCCAACTGACCAAGCTATCAAGTTGCTTTCTTCGGTAGTACAATTACATAGTTTTAGAATTGAAACCTGGCTGTGGAACACTCCAGTTTACCAGCTGTAAATGGGCACTTAGTTGTGCGCTCGAACTAGGGAAGGAAAAGGCATCGAGGAAGGGAACTAGTCACCTAACCTCGTAAAAGCGGTATCTTCCATGATGAAGCTTCTAACACTTCATTTGCCTATGACAATCTCTGCCATGGGACTGCCTTTCTCTTCGTAAGAGATACAGCAATTAATTTGATAGATTTTATCTACATTTGACTGTGCAGCTAGTTGTGATTAATTTTTGTACAAGCAACAATCATCCACAATGCACATGTTTAGATCATATTAAAAATAACATAACATTATATCAATGAATAGTATACGTGCATATTTTGTGAAGTCTATACGAACCTGAAATAACAAAAAATATTATACATGATAGTTTCATAATTTCGCTTACCCTCAGACGCTAGACATGGGACTGACAAATTTCTGGCGATCCGCTCACAATTCAGGTGGTACAAGTGTAGTGGCGAACTCTGCCTCTCAGTCTGTCTCAAACGAACTTTCCGTGTGTGTCCTTTCGTTGTTGTTGTTGTTTTGATGGGTTGATGGGTGGAGATCGGGCACTAAACATCTGACTGTTATTACCTCTTCTCGTTCCATCTTGGTCTACCCTGTTCAACCTGAAAGTTGGTTATAATTGGGGTATTTAGTGTCATTTTATTTACTAATTTGTATTCAATTTAATTAACTATCGTCTTTTGCAGTTGTTGATTTTTATTTATATAAGCATTTGTCAATTTTATTTACTTTTTTGTATTGTTTATAGATGACTATTGTCCTTTACGCTTGGTTTTTATTTGTATTTGTTCTTTTTGAGTTGTTGTTCATTTTTTTTTTTTTTTAAATTACCTTGTCTTTCCTTGTCCTATGAGTAGTTAGTTTTTTGTTAATGCTTTGTTAGGGTCTAGTTCTTGTTGCTTAATTTTTATTTGTTTGGATGTTTTTCCTGAAGTGCTATCCTTATATGTTTTCCTTTGTTTTATGTATATATCTTTTAAGTATTGATTGGGGTTCTCTTGGGGCATCTATACTTAAAACCTTATCACCTGTTAAGTCTATATTGTGATTTTTATAGTAAGTTTTTAATTCAAGTCTTTGTTGTTCATACTTTTTACAGTAGATCAGGTAGTGGTCTATGTCATTCTCTTCCTGACATTCTTGGCAGTGTGGTTCTTCTACCATAAAGTATGCTGCACCGAGACGGAGACGCCACAGTTTTTTGTTCGATGGTATCTTTAATTCTTCTCTGACCTGGCACGTCCTTGTTGGTTCTGTCAGCAGTTTGAACGCATGTCTGCCTTTTCTACTGTTTTTCCATGATGTCTTCCATTCCTCGTTTATAGTTATCTTCACTTGGCTCTTGATCTCCGACCTTCCTAGTCCTGCTTTTATATTGTTTTTACTTGTTCTTCCATTCTTGGCGTTCTGGTCTGCCAACTCGTTGAAAGCAATACCTATGTGTGCTGGAACCCACACTAGCCTCACACTACATCCTCTGTGCCCTAGTGATGTATTAATTGCTAGAATTTCTTCCTTTATGTCTGACCGGCTACATTTACCTGGGTGTTCTAGTGCTTGTAGTGATGATAGTGAGTCTGTAAATATCGTAACAGCTTCTGGTGGGTTATCTTCGATTATTTCTAAACTTTTAAGAATTGCTACCATCTCTGCGGTAAAAATCGAAGCCCCTTCTGTTACACTGTAGCTCTTTTTTATTCCCCATTGTGGTATTACCACTCCGGCACCTAGTAGCCTACTATCACCCTTGGATCCATCAGTGTATACGGCCAGACTTTGTTTAGTTAGTTTATCTATGAACTTTCTACTTATCATTTTGGCTTCCTTATCTTCTATGTTTTGTTTGATCTTTTCAGTAAGTGAGTAGTCTATGATTGGTGTTTTTAGTTCCCAGGGTGGTATTTTGCTTCTGTATTTATTACTATTTTCAATTGCGTTTGATAGTTCTTTGAATTGCGTTAGGTCTTCTATCGTTCTCCAACCTGTTGGATATCTATCTTTATTTAAGGGGACGTCCCATACACTTGGTTGGTTTTTGACAAATGCTGTATGTGCTGGGTGGGTCACTTCTTGTGCTACTTTACTCCAATAATTTATTCTCAGTTCTTTCCGTCTTAGATCAAGGGGAGGTATGCCAAGAGCTGCTTCTAGCGCTTCTGCTGGTGTCGATATAAATGCACCTGTAATGGTTCTCATGGCTGCATTTTGAATCCTGTCCAGTTTTGCTTTGTTAGAAGCTGCAGCTGAGTCATAGACTATGCTGGCATAATCCAGTTTCCCCCTGATAAAAGACTTGTAGAACATAAGCATTATTTTATTGCTGGCCCCCCCATCCATTACCTTTTACTATCCTTAGTATATTTAGGGGTCCCCTACAGCTTTCTACCAAATTGTCTATATGTTTATTATAATTTAGTTGTTTATCTAAGGTTACGCTCAGAAATCTTGTTGTTGAGGAGGTACATATTTTCTGTCCTTTAATGGTTATATTGATTTTGTTATTTTTTTTTAAATTTCCTTTGCTGAAACTCATACCTACTGTTTTGTTTACATTAATTTGGAAGCCCCAACTTTTCATCCACTCTGAAACTTTGTCTATTTGATTTTGAAGTTTTTTGAAAACATGGTCCAAGTTTTTTCCAGATCGCCAAATGGCACAGTCGTCTGCAAATTGAGATACTGCATTCTTAATGTTGTTAAATTCATCTGTTAAGTCATTTACAGCTATAGTGAAAATTGTAGGTGAAATCACTGATCCCTGAGGAATCCCATTCTGTTGTTCATATATATCTGATTTATCATTGTTTACCTGTACCGCAAAATACCTGTTCTGTAAAACGTTTTCTATATACCTATAGGTTTTACCAGTAATGCCAATCTTTTTCATTTTGTAAAGAGCTCCATCTCGCCAGCATTCATCATATGCTCTTGCGACATCTAGAAAAACTGCTACTGTTTTCTCTTTTCTCTTGAACCCTAGCTTTACATCATGCTCTAATCTTACAAGCTGGTCTACTGTACTTCTGTCTGCTCTAAACCCTGACTGGTTTGGGCTATATAACTGGTTTTTTTCTAGGTAGAATTTAATTCTTTTATTCACAACAGTTTCCAGTATTTTACCTAGTTGTGATGTTAAGGAGATAGGCCTATATGAACTTACATCATGGGCTTCCTTATTGGGTTTTAGGATGGGTACTATCATCGCTATTTTCCATGCTTTTGGTATCTTTCCTAAGCTCCAGATTTTGTTATAGAGGGTAGTTATTTTGTTTATAGTTCTTTTGGGTACTTTCTTAAGGACTTCATAGCTAAGTATATCTTGTCCTGACGCAGTATTAGATTTATCTTTTATTGCATTAGTTACCTCTTCCTCTGTTATATCAGCATCTAAATAGTTTGTTTCGTCTATCTGGTCTGGTAGTTCTTTTGAAAACTGTATTCTAAGTCTTTCTCTTCTCTCATTTTCTTCCTGTCCAAGACTACTTTTTGCACTGACTTTATAGAAATACTCGGCAAGGGCATTAGCTTTTTCTTTATCTGTTTCTGCTCTCTTTGGTAGTTTGATTGTTGGCATTATTGTTTTCTTATTGTTCCCTTTGATTGCCTTAAGCTTTTTCCATACTTCTTTAATTTGAGTGCTAGGTTTAAGTGACTGACAAAACTCCTTCCAGTTAGTTTCTTTGGCTTTAAATATTATTCTGTTGGATTCATTCCTAATAAGTTTATACTCATCATAGTTTTCTTCTGTTCTGTTATTTCTATATTTTTGTAAGGCCCTTTTTCTTCTCTCATGAATTTCTGCACAGCTTTTATTCTACCAGGCAACTGGTTCTTTATTCCACTGAGTTTTCTTTTCTTACTAATGTTATTTATTGGTTTAAGGTGTTGTGGCATATTTTTATTAGGTATATATTTTATTGCTATTTTCAGAATTTCATTGGTCAGTGTTTCCGCCCACAAGTCAGTATCATCTGATTCCATGTCTTTATATTCCATCACCTCCAGCTCTGATTGGAAAGCTTCCCAGTTTGCTTTTTTATAGTTGAAGGTAGGTTTCTCTGGTTCTGGGTTTGGAATGACATTTTCATGCATGGTTATTATGATGGGCAGATGATCTGAGTTTGTGTCTTGTAACACTTCCCAATTTACATTCGCTAGGTTGTTAGTTGCTATACTTATGTCTATTGCTGAGTCTGCCCTATTAGCTTGTGGATTAATTCTAGTTGCAGATCCATCATTTAGTATTAGTAGTTCATTGTTTTCTATGAAGTCGAGTAGGCATTTTCCTGCATTATCTGTATGTTGTCCACCCCAAGCAGAATGGTGGGAATAAAAATCGCCTACTGTGATTGTTTTGGGGCCTAGTCTGGTGCTTATGGCTAGTATTTCTTCCTCTTTAATTGTGCCATCTTTAGCATATACATTTAGAATTGTTAGATTGTTTGGTTCAGCTGCTATAGTAACCTGGATACCTTCTATATTGGTTGTATTAAAAACTTCCCAGTCTATGATTTTAAATTTTTCGCTAACTAAGACTGCGACACCACCTCCTCTACCTTCTTTCCTATCGTGTCTAAGTATCTTAAAGCCCTTACAACTATATCTACTATTTGGGTTTAAATGGGTCTCTTGAAGAGCATATATATCAGTAGTTAATCCTGTCTCTGATAGTAGGGGTGCAAAATTCTTTTTGATACCCCTACAATTCCACTGTATAATTCTAAATCTTTCTAAATTGAATTTTAACATCATCTAGTATCCCTTTTATTTTGGTTAACTATCAATTTGCTCTTATTCTGTATTCTCTGCACTCGTGGACCCATCATCAATCAAGTTCTCTAGAAAAGCCTTATTAAAACTTATCATTGTATTCGTAACTTTTTCTGTTATGTATGGTAAAAGTGCATCACCGTGTTCTTTGATAGTTTCTTCTAGGTTGACCACTTTCCTATTTTCATCTAATGCTACATTCCCTTCTCTCCCTATGTTGATCTCCTGCCTTTCACTTTCCATTCTTTTTAGTATTATTTCACTTTCTTCTTTTAGTTCAGACAGTTTGACTAGCATTATTTCATTTTCTTCTTTCAGTACAGTCAGTTTAGCCACATCCAGGGTAATTTGGAACTGTATGGCTTTCATTTCTTGAAGCAATGCCTCTGCACTTTTCAGTGAATTCACATTTTCCAGAGTTGTAGCTGACCTGTCTGGCTGGCTGTTTTCTTTTGTTTTGTTAGTTATTTTCTGTTCTTTTGACTGCTGCGTTTTAATAGTTTTAATTTCTTCTTTAAGAGACTTGATTTCTTCTACAACTTTACTGTTTGTGTTTTTTGTGTTTTCTTTTATTTCTTTAATTACTGTTTTAAATGGTGTTCTTGTTAAGATGGATTCTTTTAGTGCTTGTTTGGTTTGCTGGTACACTGGACAGCCCTTATACCTGGCACTGTTGTTCCCTTTGCAATTGGAACACTTTCTGTTCTCATTCGCCTTTTTGTAGTCGGTATCTGCCTTTGCCTTTTCACACTGTGTAGAGGGGTGGTTACTGGAGCAGTACCGACAAACTGTTCTCCCCTTACAATTGTTCCTTCCATGGCCGAATTTCAGACAGTTGGAGCACTGTAGCACAGGGGGAATGTAAGCTTCGGTGTGCTTCTTGGTTTTCCCAAATAGTAGCGTTTTAGGGGTTTCCCTCCCTTCTGCCGTTATTATAACCACTGGGGTTACAATGCTACCTTTCACAATTATTCTGTCCACATGTACCAGCTTTATGTCTGGGTTATGTTTTGCGATGCTGTTCATAACTTCCTCGCTTGAAAGGTTAATGTTTATCCCTTTTAACACACACCTATTGGTCTCTTTTGCCAGCTCTATCTTAACTTTTATGTGGTGTGCAAGAGTCACTGTTTTTGCTTCTACTTTGAGTTCCTCTAACATCTCTTTTATTCTGTCGCTCTGATTTGGGGTAATTATTATGCCAAAATGGGTTTTTGAAATTTTAGCTATCGCCTTTTTGCCTAACACAGGATCAAGGATTTTTATAATTTTGTCTTCATCTAGTGCCTTGATCTTGACAACCTCACCAGCTACTTGTGTTATCTTTAACCGACATATGTTTACTACATCTTTATTTTGGGAAACTGCCTGGGATGCTTTATGTCTTGAGTCTTCTTTGGTACTTTCATTGCTATTTTGGGTTGCTTTATGTCTTGAGTCTTCTTTGGTACTTTCATTGCTATTTTTTGGTTAGAAATTTCTTCAGTTTACCGATCCGCTATTTATAAGTCTCTGGCGGACGTATCGGAGAGTACTGACGTCACAGCTAAAACTCGGACTGACATTCTTTTCCGAAACAGCGATTTCACCCGATCTGTGCGTGGCCTGAAACTTTCCCTTTCTCATCCTCGGCTTATATATTATCCATACTGTTCCATCCTATCTTGTTTTATACAGCCGATATATCTCTATCTTGCTATCCATGTACTTTCACAATCTGTTACTTGTTGATTTTAATATTAAGAATAGAAGTGGGTTTACCGGCTTTCGGCTTAACTGTGGACAGCCGAAATATGCGTTGACCTCCGTAAATAATAACTTCCTACAGTTTTCCTTTATATACAGTTATACACAATCCTCTCCTGAAATAAAAGGTGAAATCCTTTTCACAATAATTCCATTCAGCTACTATTTATCATTGCCGATTGCCGAGGTCTTCTCGACATTTTTGTTGCTGATACCCGCCATTTTGCAAGCTGCCGGCCCTGTGACAATCGATCGGTGAATGGTCTGTAAATTACACGACGCCACTTTTGCAATGTATTGAAACCAATTTTGCGACAACGAGCGACGTTCATGGTTATCATCATCATGTGGTACAGTTATATCATTAGTATAACGAGCGACGTTCATGTTATCATCATCATGTGGTACAGATATATCATTAGTATAACGAGCGACGTTCATCGTTATCATCATCATGTGGTACAGTTATATCATTAGCATAACGAGCGACGTTCATCGTTATCATCATCATGTGGTTCAGTTATATCATTAGTATAACGAGCCACGTTCATCGTTATCATCATCATGTGATACAGTTATATCATTAGTATAACGAGCGACGTTCATCGTTATCTTGATGTGGTACAGTTATATCATTAGTGTAACGAGCGACGTTCATCGTTATCATCATCATGTGGTACAGTTATATCATTAGTATAACGAGTGACGTTCATCTTTATCATCATCATGTGGTACAGTTATATCATTAGTATAACGAGCGACGTTAATAATTTTCATCATCATGTGGTACAGTTATATCATTAGTATAACGAGTCACGTTCATCATTATCATCATGTGGAACAGTTATATCATTAGTATAATGAGCCACGTTCATCGTTATCGTCATCATGTGGTACAGTTATATCATTAGTATAACGAACGACGTTCATTTGTATCATCATCATGTGGTACAGTTATATCATTAGTATAACGAGCGACGTTAATAATTTTCATCATCATGAGGCACAGTTATATCATTAGTATAACGAGTCGCGTTCATCGTTATCATCATCATGTGGTACAGTTATATCAATAGTATAACGAGTGACGTTCGTGTTACCATCATCATGTAGTACATATATATCATTAGTATAACGAGCGACGTTCCTCGTTATCATTATACTGTGGTACAGTTATATCATTATTATAAAGAGCCACATTCATCGTTATCATCATCATGGGGTACAGTTATATCATTATTATAACGAGCCACCTTCATCGTTATCATCATCATGGGGTACAGTTATATCATTAGTTTAACGAGCGACGTTCATCGTTATCATCAACATGTGGTACAGTTATTTCTTTCGTATAACGATCGAAGTTCATCGTTATCATCATCATGTGGTACAGTTATATCATTAGTTTAACGAGCGACGTTCATCGTTATCATCATCATGTGGTACAGTTATTTCTTTCGTATAACGATCGAAGTTCATCGTTATCATCATCATGTGGTACAGCTATATCATTAGTATAACAAGCCACGTTCATCGTTATCATCATAATGGTGTACAGTTATATCATTAGTATAACGAGCGACGTTCATCGTTATCATCATAATGTTGTTCAGTTATATCATTAGTATAACGAGCGACGTTCATCGTTATCATCATCATGTGGTACCGTTATATCATTAGCATAACGAGCGGCGTTCATCGTTATCACGATGTGGTACAGTTGTCTTATTAGTATAACGAGCGACGATCATCTTTATCATCATAATGTGGTACAGTTATATCATTAGTATAACGAGCCACGTTCATCGTTATCATCATCATGGGGTACAGTTATATCATTAGTTTAACGAGCGACGTTCATCGTTATCATCAACATGTGGTACAGTTACATCATTAGGATAACGAGCCACGTTCACCTTTGTCATCATCATGTGGTACAGTTATATCATTAGTATAACGAGCAACGTTCATCGTTACCATCATCATGAGGTACTGTTATGTCATAAGTTTAACGAGTGACGTTCATCGTTATCATCATCATGTGGTACAGTTATTTCTTTCGTATAACGAGCGACGTTCATCGTTATCACCATCATGTGGTACAGTTATATCATTAGCATAACGAGCGACGTTCCTCGTTATCATCATAATGTGGTTCAGTTATATCATTAGTATAACGAGCCACGTTCATCGTTATCATCATCATGTGGTACAGTTATATCATTAGTATAACGAGCGATGTTCCTCGTTATCATTATAATGTGGTTCAGTTATATCATTAGTATAACGAGCCACGTTCATCGTTATCATCATCATGTGGTACAGTTATATCATTAGTATAACGAGCCACTATCATCGTTATGATCATCATGTGGTACAGTTATATCATTAGTATAACGAGCAAAGTTCATCGTTATCATCATCATGGGGTACAGTTATATCATTAGTCTAACGAGCAAAGTTCATCGTTATCATCATCATGGGGTACAGTTATATCATTAGTATAACTAGCGACGTTCATCTTTATCATCATCATGTGGTACAGTTGTATCATTAGTATAACGAGCCACGTTCACCTTTGTCATTATCATGTGGTCCAGTTATATCATTAGTATAACGAGCCACGTTCATCTTTACCATCATCATGAGGTACTGTTATTTCATAAGTTTAACGAGGGACGTTCATCGTTATCATCATCATGTGGTACAGTTATTTCTTTCGTATAACGAGCGACGTTCATCGTTTTCATCATCATGTGGTACAGTTATATCATTAGTATAACGAGCCACGTTCATCGTTATCATCATCATGTGGTACAGTTATATCATTAGTATAACGAGCGACGTTTATCGTTATCATCATCATGGGGTACAGTTATATTATTAGTATAACGAGCCACGTTCATCGTTATCATCATCATGTAGTACAGTTAAACCATTAGTATAACAAGCCACGTTAATCGTTATCATCATTATTTGGTACAGATATATCATTAGTATAACGAGCGACATTCATCGTTATCATCATCATGTGGTACAGTTATATCATTAGTAAACAAATGAGGGACACATGTCAACAAATAATAAATAAAAACATACACGCCATTAACAATTTAAACCACATGTTTATTTAGAAACAAAACAAATAACTACTCATAATTAAGGATAAACAATAAAGTAATACAAACAACTCAACAAGGGATAACTACCAATAACAAAAGTTAGAAAACAACAAATGTTAATATAAACTGTCACCACCACCAACAACAATCAACTACAAATAACGACAGGTATTTAATATTTATACAAAACTGAAAAAAAAACATGACAGTAAATACAATAATTCAGGGTGGACCAAAATGGTGGATAAGCGGAAACAAATTTTAGTCCGGTCTTGTCCTATTTCCTTAAATAAAAAGCTTTTGAAAACAAGCTATGATGATATTAAACTCTATACAGAGCGATACAACAGGAGGCAATCTGATCATCAGACGGGCCCCCCGTCGAACAAGTGTTTAGGCCCTCTTCTCCTTTACACTCTAAGGGGGGCGGGCCCACTTGGGTCATAACTCCCAAGTGTCTAAGCCTCCTGTTGTATGGTAACGAAAATGAACCCATTTCACTTTGGTAGCAACTTTAAATCCACAACTCCGTCAGCCGTGGAGGCAACTGTGAAAGTAACCAAAGAGAAGACAAATTATTCCGTTTGTTCCGCCGCAAACCACGACTAGGGACAGACACTGACACATCTGCACGAAGCCGACGAGGCTAGCCACTGCGCGCTAGCAACTATAATTCTGTGCCCAACTCCTCTTATAATATACGCCACGTGTGGCCCATCAGCAACAGCCCTTTCACCAGCACACCAAAAAACTCAACGTATTGTGGACTTAGACAAATTCCTGATGTTTTCTGTACCGCATAGTCTATTGTCCAGAGTTTCACAGCCCATTGTGGTTGTTCCACAGCAAGCATGATGCCTTTTCCGCAGTTTCACTAAGCCTCTTCAGTGCCCTTGTTCTCGACTGTCCCCTCAGCCCCAACAGTTTCAATAAATCATACACTGATGCAGCCTCAAGCCCTCTTGCACCCACCTTAACACCCATGACCCTTGCAGTGAACCCATCATGTCTCAAATCCGCGGCCAGATCACTATACTTGGCGGCTTTGATCAAATGTTGCTCTTTCTATCGCCCTTGCCCTAATGACACCTTGCAAGCTGAGAGCACGTGTTCAAGTGTCTGCCTCCCATGGCAGAGGGGGGCACTGCTCATCATTCGACTTTCCCCATCTCACAAGGTTTGTGGCCGATGGCAGGAGGTCATACATTGATCTAACAATGAAGCTGAGCCTAAGAGGTGCCATATGCCATATATCATTCCATGTTAAGGACCTTTGCAGGGCTCCTTCCCATGTAGTCCATTGGCCTTGTTGGACCTGCTGCACTGCTTTTTGCAACCTCTTATCATTCTCAGCTCCTCGTATTTCCTGAACTACCATGTCTCTGCGCTCCCTGCTTGATGCCTTGGACCACCAGCGGATGTCTCCATGAACAAATCCCCGTCTATTCGTTTGTGTGTATCCGATTACATCCCTCAGTTTGAGCGACTCTTGGGCAGCATCAACAGCTTCTCCCACTCCCCACTTCCTTCCCGTTTTCAGTGTGGGCTGAATAGATTTAACCACTTCATCTGTAGGCTCGGGTAGCATCATTGCAAGCCTTGCCTTTCCAACTTTGTACTCTTCAACAACTGACTTGAAAGGAAGCAGAAGTTTTGACTTTTTGCAGTATAGTGCTACATCTGACAGACCTGATGGTACCCCTAGCCATTTCCTCATGAACTTGTTGACCTTCTGCTCTATAGCTTCCACTGTACTTGTGCTTATTTCATATATAAGCAGTGGCTACGGCAACTTAGGTATCAACATGAACTGGAAGCACCACAGTTTGAATTTTCCAAGGAGTCTGCTTTAGTCTATGATCTGTAGCTTTCTGTCTGCCATTTCTATTGTCTGTTGCACTGCCTTCGAGTCTTTTAATGAGGCATCGTACACCCTCCCAAGACTTTTAACAGGTTCCTCAATGACAGTAGGGATGTTAGAAACTTTGAATATGACCTCTGCTATCTTCCCTTTCCTGACTGATAGGCTTCTCGACTTCTTGGGTTTGAAGCTCATTCTGCACCAGCTGACTAGTTCATCCAGGCGTGCTAACATCCTCCGGGCATGATGTTCATCTGATGTAAGAATTGTTGTGTCATCCATGAATGCTTTGAGTGGTGGCATGTGACACATTCCACCGAGCTTTGGACCTATAGCCATTCCTTCAGCCGCATTGAGGATTACCTGCATAGCCATCACGAATAGTATTAGAGAGATGGTACATCCCATCGCAATTCCTACTTCAAGGCCAATCCACTTCGTTGTGTACTCTCTGGTTGAAAATCTGACAGAGAACCCTACGAAATACAGCCTCAGCATTGCTGTAATCTCTTGTGGAACATGATATATTTCTAGGGCCAGCCACAACATCTGGTGTGGAACGGATCCATGAGCATTTGCTATATCCAACAATATTACATGGAGGTTTGTTCTGTCAGACTTTGCCTTTTGAATTGCTTCCCAGATCATTGTGGCGTGCTCTAGACTTCCTGGTGTACCTGGGATACCTCCTTTCTGAATAGTAGTGTTAATGTACCCATTTGCCAGGAGGTATGTAGTGAGCCTTTTCGCCATCACTGAGAAGAATATCTTCCCTTCCACCTTGAGTAGTGAGATTGGTCTGAATTGACTGACGTCTGTGGAATTTTGTTCCTTCGGGATGTAGACTCCATTCGCCTTTCTCCACTCCGTGCTTAGAAGTTGGGTTTTCCACACATTCTTCAGTAAACGGAACAGTCGTTTGAGCACCTCAGGGAATCTCTTATACACAACATGTGGAACACCATTAGGACCTGGAGCTTACTTGCCGAGCTTTCTGGACAATGCTTTCTAGCTCTTGCATCGTTGGGGGCTTGGTGTTAAATTCAGCTCCTGGCTTACTCGGCCGTTTAAGGCCTGCCATGCTGCTGAGCAGCTCATCGTTGCGACCATCTGAATATGTCATTCTAAGGTGGTCTTCCAGGTCTTCTTTCCTGATGTTTAGCGTACCCGACCGTGGCTGCTCAAACAGTTCTTTGGCAAACTTGAAGGGCTTACCGAAGAATCTTTCCCTATCCCTTCGAGTCTTTCTTCTCTTCCTGCACAACCTTTCTACTCTACAAAGAGCTTTATGTTGGCCTTTAAGGTGTTCCCAAACTTGTCGTAACCCTTCCTTCTCTGTGGCAACTGCGTTCTTGAAACGTTTCGGGCATACTTCTTCCGTTTCCTGATTTCTTCTATTTTAATTTGTCTTCTACTTTTCCGTGGTTGGTTACTTCTCCTTGCCTCCCTGACTCTGAAAACTTTGCGACAGTGCAGATATATTATGTCGCCGAAGATTTCCAGTTTCTTCTCCAAAGTATCTGCTTCAGGTTGTTATCCAGCTCTTTTTCCAATGCTTCGTCTTGCACTGGCAGGTGGAATCTTCATTGCATCTCTCTTCCCGTCCAAGAAGTGTGTTATATCATCATCAGGCAAATCAATTTGAATGTACTCAGCACTGTGGATTGACTTATGGCTGCGTTCTACTAACGTCTTACCCATCGAGACAGAGTGCTGTTGATTTCCCCCTGATGATCTCCCACACCCCTTTTTCGTTCTGTGGATTTTCATTTCTCTCTGAGTAGAGAACCTACAAACGATAATGGAGAATAAACCAAATAAAATACAATTAGCCTGACAACAAATACAAATTTACAAATAAACAGGGCAAAACAGCTAACAGAAATGGTGATGAAAAGCTCAGTAGTAGCAGTAAACACACAGCTTTGTAATGCCAGTCCCACTATCTGAGAAAATCATGAACCAAACCTGAAGACCAACCAAGAATTTACGACCATGGGATTAGTATTGTGAATTAATGGTTCCCTCGCCAACCAACCCGCCTATCTCACAAACATGTAAATACAGATATACATATAACATATTAAAATAGAACCCTGTCAAATGAGATTCTTCAAGCCACACACTGTATGTATCAATAAGTATACTTATCTGCTATAAGAAACAAAAAACATTCCTCCTGGCTTCAACCTCTGGCTCAGGGAATGACGATTCACATACAGTGCTTGACCAGGTTAGACTTAGAAATCCGGCATGTAGCCGATCAACACTGCTATCTTGAAAAAGATTCTGCCCATGCAGAAAATGTAGCCCACCGGCTTGAAACATTGCTAAAACATAATATGCTCAGATCCCGGTTTGAGGCCTCCAAAATTAGGGGTGCTACGTGTCTTTTTAGATGTTAATGTTACTGGTACAATGAATATGTAGTGACAGGATGGTTCCTGTGGCCAAGATCACTTCTAGGGTAGTAAGCAAGAAGAAACCGCAACAACCAATATAAATTCGAATTAATTGAGCCACAATGGATGAAATGGACGATATACAATTTATTTAAGACTGCACGCAGCTCCACATACAAAAATGTTCAAGCTAGCATATAATAGCAGATAAGATGCAGTAGACGATATACCGTAGGCAGTCAGTTCATATCATGGACGCGATCCTAAAGTTCTCAATATGATTTAAATCTCTTCACACTCGACACTGAGCAATTATACTTCTTGTCAATACAGATAACTAGATACATCTCACCGAATATCTTGATGTATTAGTGATAACATAACTCCATTATAAACACTTCATCAATCAAGGGCTCAAACACATACGTCCACTCGTCATGACACACAATCCTCTCAAGCCCTGCACTTCTGCTCCTCTAGTTTCACGTGAGCCTGGAAAGCATATCGGCTTAACGTCACTCCACGTCTTTATCAGTGACCCCTTATAAAATAAACAAACAGGAAGCCCTGTTGAGCTAACTATATAATGGGCACAATCGTTATGAAATTTAATCATAACAAACACATTTGGGTGATGATCCACTTCATCCATTGTTTTCCACCCTGACGCGTATTTATTATGATCTTGTGGAATATAGCCTATGTATTTGTTGCCCCTATCAAAGGTTTTGTGTGCTGGGTGAGTTGGACCTTTTGCCACTTTTGTTCAGTAGCTGAATTTTAGCATTTTTCTCCTTAGCTAAAGGGGTATAATGCACAGCGCTACTTCTAATGCCTCTGCTGATGTTCGCTTTGAGGCACCTGCTATTATTGACAGTGCCTGGATTTGGTCTGCGTCAAAAATTTTTCTTATTTCTCGGAGCGGCTGATTGTTGCGCTACGGGGTCTTTTATATTTATAATTATATTATGTTCATAAGTGGTACTCATCTGGTTCTATTGGCCAAGAAACTGTTAGGGGTATCACAATACCACCACACACAATCCACACCAAACTGTCGTATTCAAGTAGTTGAAATCGAAGTGGAAACGATTCACAAATGTTTAATAAAATATATATGTCTCACTCAGCAAATGTCGAAGAGTATGAATGCTAATTGTACCTGTATCAAACTGGTAGTACATACGACGGATGAAACCTCTCTCACGTCCATCTCTGCTGGTGTTACGACATGTTTTATGATGTTTGCCACTATTATAGTGAGCACGTTTAAAGTTACGCATTGCATGCTTGAGATGCTATTAATATAATGTTTTTCACGCTTCGCGGTATTTAATTGAACGCAAACTTTGCCTAGTTGCATAGGATTGTAAATGACGTATTGAGTTGTTATGCTCACGCATACCCTAGTTATATGTTTACCCTTTTTATTCCAACCGTCAAGCCAGTAAGACGTGTCTTGATTTCCTTCCAGTGATAGTCTTCATATTGCAGAATTTATTATTGAGATTTGGCCAGAGGGTCGGCCTTTATATTGTGAATGGATTAATGGAATTCTAATGGTTATGGATAACCAAGATTTATGGAAGTAAAGAATTTATGGAAGGAATTTGATCATTCTTATGATCCGTAAAACTAGTAGGTATCATTACCGGTTGACTGCACAGCGGCAACGCGAGTAGAAAGCCTATGATGTTTTGACGACTGTAAGTAGCTGGAACGGACTGTAATATTTTTTATATGAAACTATGATGAAATGTCTTCAATGCCATGAAGTACGATGTCTTCTTGTAACGTAATAAATGTTTGTTTATATGGACTCAGAAGGATGGTGTTATCCGATGAATCATGTTGAAGATGGCTCGTCTATTAAGCCATTTATTCATAATTGAATTGTTGCACGATTCGCTCTTTTATAAAGGACAGCAATATTATTATAGTTGGGGTTCATAAAGAAAACAGACTGATGTCACCCACTACTCTAATAGAATTAAATGACAACCTAAATCGTTTTGACCCTCATCAACATATACCAAGAACCCGCTTCAACAGATGGTAGGCCAGCGTGGTTGTGAAATAACTATTTAACTTCAAAGTTAATATTCTACTATCAAGAATATCGTGTTTTTTTCGAACTTTTCTGACGAACATATCGCGTAAAATTGTGAACAGTTCAACACGCATGCGCACTGCGAACAATTATGACATCATAACCTTCCAAGATGAATTTGAACCAGCCGTTGATATCCAAGAGCAAAGTCAATTGTCAAATACATCAAGATGCACAGAAATTCAAGTTAATCAACGCCAACGATGTCTATCATGAATAATCCATACATCTATGCCTTGATGTTGGTGTATTCCAGCATTGTGCGGACGATTGAATTCGCCTTTTAAAGATAAGTACATTTTGGCCCTAACGGCAAGTTTCGTCCATTGCTTTGGCAGGCATGTTTTTTCTCATACTTTGCATGTTTTATATTATTATGTTGTTTGTATGTTCCGTTAGCGGGCAGGTTGGTGGGAATTTGATCTATTCTCAGATACCTCTACGGACGGTGAGAATATTTCAAATCGTTCTATAGGACATTTGTTGAATATTGGCAATTTTATACAAGAGATCCGCTAAAAAAACTAACATACTCTGCTTGTTATTGAATCTATTTAATATTAGGTTTTAACTGTGAAGTTACGTTATATTTGTGGTATTTTTCTGTACTAAGTTTCATTTTTATTCATTTTTCGGCACTTGTTTGTAAACTATCTCGTTCATTCTAAATCTAACTATCGTTTATTTCCATTTTTATATCATGTTGTGTCAGTTAAAGAGTCCATGTGACGTCATAGTTTCTAGTTTTTGTGCTTCGACCTACTTCCTTCGTTCCGTATAGTTCATCACTTCCTGTAGTTTTATTCATTTGCTAGAATCATGTTAATGTTGGTAATTAGTGATTGTGATGTTCATTTGTGCTCGTAAATTCTTTTGTTTATCGTGTCATATTGATGTTAATTCAAATTACTTTAATTATAATCTAATAACTATTGATAATATTATAATACTTAGGATTGATTTATTTTTAAAAAAAATACTTGATGACTAATTTGATTGCATCAAATTGCACCAGTAGTCCACTTAACTACTATTTATACATGCTACATATGGCATGATGTCATAATATATTGATAAATAAGGATACATTTAGATCTTACCTTTAATTTGGTAAGCATATTAATGGGAAACTATTAGACTGGTCTAGTCATAGTTCTATTTTGCCCATTGGTCACACATAATTGATTGATTGATTAAGTTATATGGTTGATTAATACATATAGTTTAATAAATAAATAGATTATTAACTTAAAGATGTTGACTTTAGAGCATTTTGTTCAACTGGAAAAAGAATTTTCTTTAACATGAGAAGCCCTGCGCGAGTATGCAGAGGCGGAACTAGCCAAGGCGAAGGCAGAATTAGAAGAACAAAAAGCAATTGCTAAACAAGAGGAAGCAGAACGTAAAGCTGTTGCTAAACGAGAACAAGAAGAACTTGAGACCAAAGAAGAAAGAAGACTAGCAAGAGAGGAAAGGAAACAGATTGAAGAAGAAAACATACGAAAACATGAAAGAGAAGCAGAAGAAAGGTTAATACAGATGCGTATGGAGGAATTAAAATTAAAAGCTCAAGTGGTTTCAAATGTCCATAATACTGATTCACAGAATACTTCTTCATCCAACCAAACCAAAAGCTATTATAAATTTAAATTACCACCGTTCAAATTCAATTTCGACGATTTAGCATCATGGTTGTTACGCTTTGAGGAGGTATGTAAGGCAAATAAACTTGCCAAATCCGCATGGGCACTAAAACTCAGGGAATTTCTAGATGGTGAACCCGCAAGTGCAGCTCAGAATCTAGACCCAACAATAGCTAATGATTATGATGCAATAAAAGCTTTGTTATTACGACGGTTTCACTTGGATGAGGAAAGATGTAGAATTAAGTTTAAAACTCTTCTACCCGAATCAAGCAAAGATTTCACTGGGTTCATTGCGAATATATGCAATACATTCAATAGATGGGTTGAACTTGCTGGTGTAGATAAATCCTACGATAAGTTAGTTGATTTATTACTTAGGGATAAGGTTCTATTTTCTGTTAGCGCACCATTTTTATCTTTTTTACAGGAGCGCAAACCACCCACTATAACTGCATTGGAAGAAATAGCAATAAATTATTGTACTGCACACCCCAATGTTAGCATATCTAATTCCCAATTAAGAGAACCCTTACCAGTTGCTTCTAATATGTCTTATCATGGTAATGACAGATCAAGAGCTCAAAGCCTTGATATGAATTTTTCAAATAGAAGATATAATGACAACTATTATCAGGGGCAAAATAATTACAACAATACAGGTAAGTTCAACCGAGGTAGGCAGCAATTTAGGAATCAGTCACCTCAGTTCAGACATAACAATAGTTATCAACAAAAGTCAAATTGGAATAAACCATTTAATGGTACTACAAATAACAATGGTAATAAATGGCATAATAATAATCATAATTACAGATCTAAAAACAATAACTACAATGGTAGACAGCGAAATAATTCTGTTGACCATCCCCGACATCGGTCTCAGTCACGTAGACCATCACATTTTGAGCACAGTGCACGGGCGGCACTCACAGATGGTACGACATCTAGTGTTTCTGATAATAATAATCAGTCACAATCCTCGTCGTCATGTTGTGCTGTTAATTATAATGTGGCAAATAGTTGCCAAGATTGTAATACTATTTTTCAGAAGGCCAAAGATACAGTGCTGAATTGTAGAGACCTTTTCCCAGAAGTTGGTCTTTCGGCAAACGATGGTACAGGTACCCTAATCTTCAATAGAGGAATAGTTAATAGTACAGTAGTATCAGTCTTGAGGGATTCGGGATCAACTACCATCGGAGTTAGGCAGTCACTGGTCCATCCAAGTTGTTCCACAAATGAATATGTCAGGTGTATCACCTTTGGTGGTACTGTTGAGTACTATCCTACGGCCATTATTTATGTTAATACATCATTTTTTACAGGTGATGTTAAGGTCTGCATGTTACAGAATCCAACAGCTGATCTTACGGTAGGACGCATCCACGGCAGTAAGGATTGCACCCCGGAAGAAATTATAGAATGGGAAAGGAAGAATTTGCAAATTTTATAGCAATGCTAACGTTGTCGTTGGGATGGCTGAGCTTCGTGCCAACAAAATGAATGCATGTGGCACAGTATTTTCCAATTTTGGTTTCTGCACCATTCTGGAAACTGATGAGGATGATGAGATTATCCCACTTAATGGTAATAATGATGATGTCATGAGTAAGATACCAGGTAGTAGTGACATTTACACTACATGCACATCAACTGTCTCTCAGGTTGACACGGTTGTGCGTACATCCTATGATGTACCAATACGCAGATACATATCTGGTATGACTTCTAACTTACACACATTTTTCTGTTTATATTTGTGGCCTATGTTCATAAGTATACTATTGTCATTTTGTTTGACATCCACTATCGCGGTTAGAGACTTCTCAATTTCTACTTACACACACATACTTAAGAAAATGTTAGTGATTATCTTTTTTCTATTTCTTTTCAATACAATGTCCGGTGCTCATTGCACTACGCATGAGACGATGTTGTTTCTTTCTACCACTGACATGCGCATACACGGTATACCACATTCTGAGACGACTCAGCACATTCAATAGCATTCTTTAATATTGCTAGTGACAGGTCTCAGGAATTTCATAATCTTCCTATACATTTACAACTTTCGTTTCCAGACCTCAATGACAACTCACTTGTCTATTTTCAATACGATGGTCTATCCCTATTTCAAGAAGAAGAATGTTTTCTTCCTGACAAACTTAATTCTTTAAATTTACTTACATTTACATTATCTTGGCAATATGATCAGAGAGAGTCTTTTTTTCATAAGAATAATAGTATTAACATTATCAAAATTGTTAAGGGTTTTCATTCATACAATTAATGGCGTTAGGATTGTTTTTACCTCTAATGGTAAACGTAATACCGATCAGTCGGTCAACAAAGTTTTCACTTTGCCTAACAAGCAGTGGTCAACGACATGTTTTAAACTTAATGCTTTACATACTGATGGGTATCATACTAAGTTCCATCAGTGTGATACCTCACTGAATAAAGATCATACCTGTAGGAGAAGTGGAAAAGTAAATATTCCTCATAAAACTAAAGATACACATTACATTTGTTCACGTTTTTGTGACGTCTCTATTTTGTACACATGTTTTCGTTCTTATGTAGTTTTACCATGCCTACTATAGACAGTAACGTGGTTGATTGTTCTAACTATGCTCAGCCAATGCAGCATAAGTTCGTATATCGTCTATTTGTCTTGAGAAAAGACATGTCCGTGAAAGTGACACGGACTACATAAGCTAACATCGCGTCCACTAAATTTCTCTTTTTGATTTAACCTTTTAAATTTGAGGTCAACATGTGCTACTAAATTTTACGCAAATGTATCTCTCCGTTAGATGCGGGAAATTTCAACGTCAGTGACGTTCGCATTCAAGGACAAGTAATCGTTTGATGGCATTCCAGCTCTAATAACGTGAAAGTTCCACTGCAAACGAATAACGATGTTTCGAGTTTCCTTGACTTCACTATCGAATATACTTCACGAGCGTACTGAATTTCGAATCAAGCACGTCAATATTGTATGACTACATTAATATCTACAATAGAAGCAATACCAGGAACGGAAAACGTGGGAGTCGATTCACTCTCTTGTAACCCTGCTTATTCAAATGAAAATTAGTAATAATTCAAGCGTTAATAGATAACGGACGTATATTCTCAAAATATTCAACCATGTTCGTGTTCATGAATACCTACAATCAAGTATGGAGATTAGACTTACTTACATCTGGAACAATTCCGTAGTACAACTTCATGTTATATGACTAACGTGTCTATGAACCTGGTGCATAAAGAAACATAACACTTTGAAAGACATGCAATGAACTATGATAATTTTACAATATGTGCACGAAGGTGCTGAGATTAATTCAAGGTTTCAATTATAAATTTTTGGACTTTGGTTTGTGTCCAATTCGTCTCTCACTAGTTATGATACAGACGAAAATGAATATTCGCGTGAACTTGAAACTTGGAACTTACCGTTTTCAAATATGGATCCGTATGAAGTAACTTTGTAGATTGATACATTTATATATACAGTTAATACAGTCTTGAAATTTCAACTAATTCTTCATTGGGATGGATAATGCGAATTTGGATATTTCCACGTGACAATTATAAACAATTAACGTACAATAAAGAACAATTAAACGTTCTAAATAAAAAACTTTATCCAAATAAAATTTAAAAATTAAAATAATGGTATAATGGTGAAACTAATAATATTTTAGGTATGTTAAATACCCACTTTAATTTAATTACTATATATTATTTGATATTAATAGATAGATTAATTAGTTTTGACAATTAATTTACTTAGAAGGTTTTGCACATCTATTATTTAATTTAATCTATGAATTTCATTCCATACTATTTCTTTCTATTTCTGTTCTTACATGTATATTTCTCATGTTTCTTACTTTTTTTTCTTTCTCTTTTCTTTACTTTCTTTTACTCCAATACAATACTTAGTTTATTTAATTAAACGTAAATTTACAACATCCTACATACACTACATGCATTACTCACATATATTTAATTAGTTAAATTTTAAGATTTTTATCTAAATACACAACATCCTAATTTAGTTAACACATACTTTCAGTTAAGTAGATAGTCATTAACTATCCTTTCTGACTGTTAACTTTTCTTTAGTTAATTTAGAATATTTTTATGTATTTATGACATGTAGTATGGTGACAATGACTTGCGACACTGTTCTATTCAGAACATCGTAGGCCTTGCGTCGTGGTTTTCCTTAAGAATTTTTGTGAAGTAAGTAAACGAGTTAATAGTGATTCCTCTCCAATTATTGCAGTCTGAAAGACCTCCCTTCTTGGGCAATTTGACAATTATTTATTTGTTCCACTCTGTTGGTGTTGTCCCTGTTTTCCAGACTTGTGCAAATAGTGGTTCTAATAGTTCTGCTGCTAGCTCAGGGTCTGTATTAAATAGCTCTGCATTTAAGTTATCATGGCCAGGAGCTTTTCTATTCTTTAACTCTGTGATTGCATTGATGATTTCTTCTTTTCGTGGAATGTCTGTATTTACATCGAGATCGTTTTCAGCCTCAGGAACATTCAATTGTGTCTCTGGTGGTTCCTTGTTCAGAGTTTCTCTGAAATGCTCTGCTCATCTTGTTTCCTGTCCTTCTGCTGTCGTGATGAGGTTTCCTTCCTTATCTCTTACTAATGTAATATTGTTTGCACCTCGTTTTCCGCTGATGAATTTAGTTATTTTGTATTATGTGCTTTGTTCATTTCTCACAGCTGCCTTTTCTGCCTGCCTTGCAAGATCGTCTAGGAAATTCCTTTTGTTGGCTCGGGTTTGGCGTTTAACTTCATTGTCCAGCTGACAGTACTGTTCGCTATATAGTTGCTTTAACCTGGTGGACTTCGCTTCTGTTTTCTTTCTTTTCCTTTCCTTTCTCATCGTTATGGTGTTTAATGTTGCTGATGTTATCCAGTCTTGCTTCTTAATTTCCCGGAATCCTAAGCATGATTTAATGTTTTTCTTATATATTGTTGATGTCAAACCTTTTCTGTGTAGTTACAGTTGGTCCAGCCGTTCTGTGTTTCACTTTCAGTTTTCATTAATAACCTTCCACTCCCAAAGGAGCATAGGCCTTCAACAAACACATGCCAAGTCCTCCTGTCACGTGCCATCATCTCAAGTTCTTTCCACGTTCTTCTCATCATTTTCACCTATGTTTCCAGCTCTCTTCTCCGTGTGCTTATTGGTCTACTTCTGCCTCTCTTGCCCTGGGTGTTCCAGAACAAGGACTGCCTTGTAATGCTATCAATTAGCATACTATAGTGCATACTATAGTCCGTTCGGAAATTCGTGCCCACAGAAAGCGTCAATTTTCTCCAAAACTGTTTGTTGTATGGACATGAATTTTTGCATGCAGTCTTAGATTTTCCATGAAGTTATTAATATATTTTTTGCCCTTACAAAACTCATGTCATGTACGTGTGACAGTGCCGGTGATTCTGTTTATAGCTTTGCACTAGGTGACTGAGGCAGGCCTAGTTATTAATTCAAATGGTCAAATTTCTTTCCTTCTCCTATCTTCCAAGTTAGAGCTATCTCTTTTACTGGCCATCAACACCAGAGTTGTAGATTCTTGGATGAGATATGGTTCGACTTTTCTTCTTACCAGGCTTCGTTCTTCTCTCCTTGTTGTTATATAGTGACTACTTCATATTAGTGGTTTTGCCTAAAGTTCTGATTATCTAATTAAAGGCTATTATTCCTGCTCTTCCTCACTTTTTTAATAATCCAACTCAACTTGCGTGGGTAAGTTTCAATATCAACTAAATGTTTATTTACAATGCTCATGATTCAACGTTTCAATTAAAGCAGGGTTCCACAACTCCAACTTCTTTACCATATCGAGGTCATCTCTTTCTAATTTCCTAGACCTGTCAAATCTAACTCTGAAAATAATATCGACAGCTAAACATAGTTCATAAACACATAAATAAAGGCTATTATTCCTGTTCTTCCTCACTTTTTTAATAATCCAACTCAACTTGCGTGGGTAAGTTTCAATATCAACTAAATGTTTATTTACAATGCTCATGATTCAACGTTTCAATTAAAGCAGGGTTCCACAACTCCAACTTCTTTACCATATCGAGGTCATCTCTTTCTAATTTCCTAGACCTGTCAAATCTAACTCTGAAAATAATATCGACAGCTAAACATAGTTCATAAACACATAAATAATATCAGTTTTCATCAAAGTACTACTGCTGTGGTCTCTTCTTCTCTAGTCATGCCAGTGGTGATATCTCGTTTATTTACATAATGGGTTGTCTGGCAATCAGCAAATAATTGAGAGCGCATTTCTTGTAAGCTAATAATATATCTTGGTTGATCATAACATGCCTGAGACGATACCACGTCTATTTTATCATCAACTGTTTATCTGTCAAGCAACATGTATGAGAGAGCACATTTCTTGTAAGCCAATATAATAAAAACCTTGGTTGATCATATCATGCCTGAGACGATACCACGTCTATTTTATCATCAACTGTTTATCTGTCAAGCAACATGTATGAGAGAGCGCATTTCTTGTAATTCACTGTAATATATCTCTGTTGAACATCTCATGCTCTTCTCTTGATAGACATCCCTTTATATGTGGGAGTCATCAACCCTTAAAAATGGTTGCCTGAAATTCTATAAAATGTTCAAGAAAATAAAATTGTCATCTTACCGTTTAAACAGAAGTCCAGCACCTATCACATCTCTTACTAGGCACCCCTATTCTATTCCTATCTGTTCAACACAAATTATCAATCAAATTTAAGCTATTCTCCAGAATTCCTATCGCTACAATTCTAAGTCTAGCTACATCTGTAGAGCCTCCTGCAAACCGCAGGTTTTCACTTATCTTAAGACCCCAGCAAGACACGTCTTCCCGTGTTAAGTTCTCATGTGGGACTAACCTCTTTTCTCCTCCAATTCATTCCCATGATCCGTATTTCTGTTTTTCAGTCAATGCGATTGGTCCATTCTTCAGTTCACTCACCTATCACGGTTAATACATTGATAAACAACTCAGTGAACTTCGTTCTATAAATGTTTACACTTCGCTAACATTTCACGTGCGTTTTTCTCTGCTCTGCGTTCGCTTAACTCTAAAGGGCGCTAATATTAGGGTTATCTCCCTTAGTGGTTTATGCTCAAATGCTATGTTCTCTTACTTCAAGCTTATTAAAAACGATCGTTATGCTAATTTTATAAACCAGAACTGTGTACACCTAGGAAATATTAAAGTCTAAAATAGTTCTCTCCCTTACCAACTAAGCACATATGTGCTGGCTTTTATCTCCTATCTAGAGAACAAATCGCTTCTGGGCCTCTTTTGGCTAAGATCAAAGTGTCATTGCATACGACTCTTTTCTCACCAAAACGGCACCGGAGTTGATCACCACTGTTCTTTTCAGAACAAACACCAGAGTTCACACTGTTCTTTTCAGAACAAAACACCAGCTTTCACGACCAGCCACGACCAGAGCCACCGTTTCTCACTACCTGCCACGACACTGCTCTTTTTAGAGCAAAGCCCGGAGTCCACGACCAGCCACAACCAGAGCTTCAAACTGTTCTTCTCAGAACAAACCAGCCACGACCAAAGTTTCTACTCCAGCAGTGTGTCCAGATCACCAGTCCTCTTCGCCGACTCCAGTTTCAACCATGGAACCAGGAAACCTCACTGCAGACGTCAGCCTCACCACAGATGCCCTCGAAGGGGGGAACCTCCACCGGCCAGGAACCTTAGTTCTGTCCATCTACGGACCGCAAGCAGCAGCGAAGGCGTCCCCGTCCTTCCTCACCAGTGTCTTGATGGGCCCAGGGGGAGTGCCTATGGAGGGCATTGCAGCGCTGTACCGGTTCCAAAACCCTGTGAGATGGTACGCAAACTTGACGGCAGATGCGCACTCCAAACTGTATTCCAGAATGCACGGCAAGAAGATCGTCTTGACAAACCCAGAACTCACCATTATGATCGAGCACCTGGAGAAGGAGCGGACGAAAGCGACCCTGAACTGGCTCCCTCCAACCATTAAACAACATGCTGTGGAGACCATTGCAAGAAAAGTGACCGGCGACCCCGAAGCAGAGGTCTACCAAATCCGGAACGCTCCCGACAAGTGGGGAGTCCTCTTCTGCCAAGAAGCGCCAGTTCCACACTACATCAACCTACAGATCGCAGAACAAAAAACACAAGGTCCTCGTCACCATGCCAGGACGGAGGACGGCGTGCCCACACTGCGGGCAAGATACCCACTGGGCAAATAAGTGCCCGATGAAACCAACGTCTGTTAGGCAGACGGCAGCAAAAAACACTTCGTGGCCACAGCTACCACAGAAGGAGACAGTGGCGCCAGAACGCGATGAACCACAACTGTCACAGAAAAGAGACCCACCACCGGCACATGAAGACTCCCAGCTCGTAGGCAAAGACAAGGAAAGCAGTAAAGAGGCAGCAGTAAAAACCACACCGTGGCCACAACCACCACAAAAGGCTGCAGCAGTGCCGGAGCAAAGCAAGAATGCTCAAGCGGCATGGTGCCAACAAGAGTTGCAGGCAAAAGACCCACCACCGGCGGACTTTGAGCATGACAGAAACAACAAACGGGACAAAAAAAGACAAAGGATACACCCGGCACCAGACAGCTCCGACACAGATGACACAGTTGACACAGAAACAGAACAGAAACGAGACCTGACATACACTTGGAAAGACCCGATATTTGGAGAGTGCACTGTCAGCAGCGAGTATTTTTAACATGTTGATTTTTGACAGAGAGTACTAGTTATATTCCACATTGAAAATGTATCATTTGTTGCCGTGGATATTTGCTAACAGGCTTCCATTTTTCTCTTTGTTATGTCAATATTTAACCATGCTAAAATGTTATAGGTTTTTCATTTCTCTATTATGTCATGCTATCTGTAATTGTGAACAATTGTGTGCAAAATGATTGGAAATTCTAACTATGTTATAAGTTACTCTCCCACTTCTTGAGATATGTATCTTCTAAAGGGTGTAAATGAAAGTTTGAGAATGCACGAAAATTTTCTGTTTGATTCACTTTTTCTATATGAAATTTCAAAATGTACTCTCTATAAATGTAATATGAATACGAACAAATAAACTTTAAAAAAAAAAAAAAAAATCTGTTCAATAAAAAAAAAAAAAAAAAAAAAAAAAAATTGTTATTAAAAAAAAAAAAAAAAAAAAAAAAAAAAAAAAAAATCTAGAGAACAAATAGTCTATTTAATAAATTATTTATATTTGTTACACCGTTTTCTCATACCCTGTTATTTTATCAACCCCAAATTACTGTTCATCTGAACTTAAACTCCAGCACGAATAATGCTGTGAAGACTCCACGGTGACATACGAATTTTCTTCTTTACGTTATATAAAAAATTCTTACTGTTGTCTGGGTTAATTTTTAGTAGTTTTACAGGAAAGATACAAGATCCGTTCAAAAATATATTTTTTTAAAATTATTTACTCGCGACTGTGTACAATAGGTGCGCACTCGTGCGGACATGTAGTCACTACGCTGATTCAAACCAAAAAAAAAAAATTTTTGAACGGATCTTGTAACTTTCCTGTAAAACTAAGAAATATTAACCCAGACAACAGTAAGAGTTTTTTATATAACGTAAAGAAGAAAATTCGAACATGACATGAGTTTTGTAAGGGCAAAAAATATATTAATAACTGCATGGAAAATCTAAGACTGCATGCAAAAATTCATTTCCATACAACAAACAGTTTTGGAGAAAATTGACACTTTCTGTGGGCACGAATTTCCGAACGGACTCTAGTCGATTTTCGGTGTGACTGTAATCTAAATACTAGACTTACTATATCCAGAAATATTATTTTAATATTCAGTTGTAGTTCCTGTATCTAGAATCCCATTTCCCGGTGCACACATCGGAGGAACAGTGCTAGGTTTTTTTAGAACAGTGAATACAGCCCTTTATGATTCATATTATTTCCAGGATTTATCGTGGACCTTAACGTATACGACGTTCACCTCATTATATTTTTTTGGGATGAACTGGGGTCAATTCGTGTCCTCGACAGCTTGGGTAATACATTAATCAACGGTGTAATAGGGATTATTATATTCATGGAATAAATTTACCAAGGAATACCACAGACCTATGAGAAGAGTACCAATAGGTAAGAGTGAGAAAAGTGGCCACAGAATGAGATAGAGTGTGCGATGAATTTATGTTGCTAGTAGCTATTGTTAATTTTTAGTGGTTGGTGTTGTTTACTTGACTTGGTTTTGTATTTGTACCATTTCTGTATTCTATCACTATTGCTAACCTTCAACCTTTTGGGTTAATATTTGTTTTATTCTTTGTATTCCCTTCGTACTGTGAAGGCGCCCCATGTTTCTTTACTTCTTCTATCTGTAAATGATGTTCTTGATATCTTTTGGTTAATTGATGAGGTAAAAAAATTTAGTGATAATAAACAACAAGAAAACTTAACTTTGTGTGTTGGTCAGACCCATACCTATTTATCCTTAGTATTTCACGTCTGTGTGTCTTGTTGTCACATAATTGTGTGTGTGTGTGTGTGTAGAGTAACCTGTTCTTTCATTAGATAGGGAGGCAAAGACTGTCTTACAACAAAGCAGTTGTACGGATAGGCTAGATGATAAACAACTATTCACTCCAGAGACATATCTTTCCCTCAACCTACCACCTGTGAAACCTATTTCTATACATTCTTGTGTATTAGTCAACCGTTACTTTGTACCTAGAATGGGCCCAATGAACCCATAAACCTACCGTACGACACACATCTGGACCTAATCGATGGCAATCCAAGCACGTACCTCATTGTCACAATGGGGGTATGACGCGTACAGCTCAAAACTAGTAGCAGCCCTTCATTTTGAATGTGTTCCAGTCTTTCACATTGTGACACTGACAGCGCGAGTATTCCTAGACCATTCTCTATTACTGAATTTACGATCTGATAATACAGGAGAAACAGTAGTGATCTACACTCAAGATCTCAGGTTTTTGTTGACTCATATGAACCCTCTTGAATAGATGTTAAGCACAGATTACACTGGAATTGGTATATTCCTGGATTTATGCTTCAACTAACGAACTAATTTATATCACTGCGATAATGCACTTTCTTACAATCCACATAATTCCAACTTAAACTTGTAACAGATTCGGCTCGCTATATAAATCACCATGCTTTTTTGATCGGCTACTGCAAGCTCCTGCGTTTTCATTGGCTGATCCAGTTAACCCTTCGTTCATTCATAAACGAAGCGTGTGTATACATATTATGCTACAATGACAAACTCAGTGAAGAACAAGCAGGATTTCGTGCAGGAAGATCATGTACAGACCAGACAGCAACACTCAGACTCATCATAGAACAATCAAATGAGTGGCAGACCCACTTTATCAATTTTGTGGACTTCGAAAAAGCTTTCGATATAGCGTAATGTGTTATGAAAAATCCTGAGACATTATGGAATTCCATTACAATCACCCAAGATTTCAACCGGGAGCCCTAATGCACAGTAGTAAGCAAAGGAAAACTATCAGAGCCCTTCACAATGCACAGTGGGGTCAGACAGAGATGTCTGTTATTATCAACAAATTGTCTCATGGTCATAGACTGTGTTATGAGACAGACAACAGAGGGAGAGAAAGCTGGAATACAGTGGACATTTAACAAACAACTTATCTCAAATGTGAAGTCAGTCTTGCTGCATGACTCAGAGACATGAAATGTCTCAAAGAGTGTCACCTCCAAGCTGCAGACATTTGTAAATAGTTGTCACCGACGGATCCTCCGTATAAGATTGCCATACGTCAAACATATAGAGCTAATGAAAAGATGCGAGCAACAGCCAATACAAACATAAATTAAGGTAACAAAGTGGGTATGGATAGGACATACACTCAGAAGAGAAAAATAAAGCATAGCCAGAGTTGCCCTTGACTGGAACCCACAGGGAAAAAGAAGAGTGGGGAGGCCAAAGAGAACTTGGAGAAGAACTGTTGAAGAGGAGGTTAGGGAAATCGGAATGACTTGGGCACAGCTGAAAAAGACAGCCCAGAATAGAAATCGATGGCGAGCAACTGTTTCTGCCTATGTTCCACGGGGAACAAAAAGGAATGATGAAGTTGATTTTGGTATTAAAGTTCTTAACAGAATGGAATAGGCTCCTACAGCAGACCATGGACCTCGAGGTCCATCAAGAACTAGAAAATGTCACGCTAAGATGTGCGTCTGTGCAAAAACAATCTCTCAGGCACCTTAGACGTATATTTCCCTTAGCTAGAGATACTTTTCAGGGACTGTCAAAACTGAGCATTGTGATAATTTTGAATAAGGCCCTATTTTCAGTGTTACCTTTTATACTCTTTGCAGAAAACAATTTCATCACATTAGAAGAGCAGTACAGAAAAAAAACAACTTTTGTTTATTTTAGATTGGAACCACAATTTAAGAAAGATGGACTCCCCACAGAAAGTGAACTGTTTTAGATCGGTGTACTCCCAGAAAAGGAATTTAAATAGCTCGCCGCATATGCCTTAACGTATGTAATAATCCCAGTGAGTAATGCCGTAGATGAGAGCATATTCTCTCTTGTACCATCATGTAAGATAAAAGCAAGAAACATAATGCAGCTGCACCTGCTTGACGCTATTGTAAAAAATAGAGCCTAGCTGTTGTTTTCGAATAAATGTTGTAAGGACTTCACTGCATCGCCAAAAATGTTAAAACACAATACTTCTGACTAGTGGTGTACTAAGGGTGTGCGAGGGGGCGGTACGCCCTGAGTGATAGCCAGGATGAGGGTGTCATAGGACTCTATTATAATAGTACTTACTGCTAAATGTGCACTTGTAAGCGTGTGTATTGGGGGGGGGGGGGGGGGTGGGGGGTGTTTGCAAGAAATATGATCCGCCCTTTGTGTTAATAGACACCTCTGCTTCTGGTAAATTAAATGGCGAAGGTTCCAGCGGTGACGTCACTGATAACCTCGATCTGGCGATTTATTTTTGCGAGTATGGATAATCTTTTTAAATAGTTTGGGTGGGAGCCGCGCTGGTGTAATGGTACAACGTTGTACTGGCGACCACGTTTTCAAGGTTCAAGCCCGGGCGTCGGCGCTTGAAGGAGTGTCAACGACCGGGATTTTGACTGAATAATCTGAATGTCTCCTGAAATAAACCATCTGTGGATGGGAAGGAGCGAAGCTCCTGACCGGGTTGGAAGAAAAGACCTCAGGTTTCCCAGCCTCGCAATGACATGTCATTGGGCCGAAGGGCTGAAAGCCCAAGTGTCGCTGGTTAAGGAAAAAAAAAGTAGTTTGGGTTTTTCTTTTTTCAAAAGTGTTTAGCTTTTTTGTGAAATTTGTTTGACTTTTTTTCACAGTTTTCATCTGACAAATCTGCCTAGAACTGAGTTTTTTAGTTTGTTTGGTTGTTTTTTTTTTTGTTTTGTTTTTTTGTCATGCCGAGCTGTCATTTCCTTCATTAGTTGAAGAACGCCACCTTGATTAGGGTGACAATGCGACAAAATTTTGTCGGCTTTTCACATGAAAATTTAGCATCCTGCTGGCTTTTTTTTTCTTTCAAATTCCATTTGTCCGGCTTTAAAAAAAAATTTAAAAAAAAATAAAAAAGAAATAAAAAGAAGAAGAAACTCGATTTTTTTTCCCTCGGATCTTACATGCAAAAATCTCTAGAGGAATTTAATTGTTTTGGCTGGATGACATTTTTAAAAGTTCCAACACGTTATGGCCTCCATCAAATATTTAATTAATAAGAACATGAAAATTGATGACAAAAACCTTTTGATCAATTGACAGTCTTATCAGTTATGTCAAATCAAGTCTGAATGTTAATCCGTATGTTTCAACAACTGGGCATATGAAAAGTGGACCAAATTCTTTGAACATTCAAGAAATGTAGAGTTATATTCGGAACTACTGTCAATTGCTCATTTTTTTTTTTTTTGTGTGTACTGTTTCAAAACATGATGCTAATATTGAGAGGCTATTTTATGTTCATGGAAAGTCAATGAACAAAGGACAGAAACAAATTCACTGTTGAATGTATAAAATGAATATTACAAGTTCAATACAATTATAAGAATGTTACATGTACAGATTTCCATGAGCATTTAGTTGGAGTGAAAAGTACAATGTTAAAGACTGAATATTTAGTGATGATGAAACAATAATACTTGATGGAAAAAAATTATTAAAACATTAAAAAAAAAAATTCGTTGAAGTATTCCTGTATATTTTATCATGATTCTGTACATATATGTATTACATTAGTAAAATTAACGCGTCCTCCTATGTATACTGTGTCCTGCTTTGTCCCTTTTAAGTCAAACATCAGAAAAGTTGCACTTTAAAAAAGAAAATAATTTGGTTACCCTAACCAAGATCAACTTTCGGTTTTCGCCCACAGTAGCCCAAAAATAGCCCAAAGTAGACTAAAACGCCTAAGGTAGCCTAAGGTGTCCAGACGTAGTCCAAAAGTAAAAATCTAGGTGTATCAAGTTGTTTTGTAAGGTACAATCTAGATTTTCTTTTCAAAATTGAAAGTGGATAAACTGATGACGACACATATTTAAAAATAAGGATATGAACCAGTGTTGCCACAGCTGGGGGTTTTTTTTTTTACTAGATCTGGGTTTTATGGCTTCCTTCTGGGTATCTGGGTATTTATTTTCCAAATCTGCATTAATCTGTGTATATTTGAGAATTCTGCACATACAACGTATATATATTCTGCGCAGTGAGCATTTTACATTATATTTATATTACAATTAAATGTAAAAATGTATGTACTATATATTTTTTATTGCACTGAAATTTAATTTTTTTTTTCCACATCAATGGCGATGTTTTTTTTTAACTCATTTACACCAACTATCTATCTCCTTTTATTCTGTTAATGGCTGTCACCTACAATACTCAGTAATTTTTGCTATGTGCTTTATTCTTTTTAAATTTTAGACAAGCAGATAAACAGCATATTGTTCGTTTTTTTTATTTTTTATTATAAGATTATAAAATGAGCGATGATGAAGGTTCGCTAGGTAGTTGTAGCAGCATGACGACACACACGCCACCTCACTCCTCAGCATGCGGCGAAAGAGTGTTTTCGAAAGTTAACGTAGTTAAAACTAAACAAACCAACAGGCTTTTGTGTGAAACAGTTTCAAATCAAATACTACCTAAGCAAGAAGTTGTCATTGATGGAGTATGTCATAAGTTTAATCTTTGTAAAAGCGTGGTTGAAGTTGTGCGTGTAGGACGTTGTCGGCAGAGATATGCAAAGATTTTGGAACTCCACAATCAAAATTCCATGTTGCCAATCCTAGCATATGATCTTGACGAAGGAGTAGTTGTCGACATGGATGGCGAGTCGCTGACAAGTGAAAATTTTCAACAATAACAAGTTACAACTAACATTTTATATTTGATTTGAGGAACATTTTGTTAATGTAACTGCTGTAAGTATGTTACTGTTAAAATATCTCATTTTCAAGAGTTCATATATTGGGTTGTTAATAAAATCATTTTTATATAATTGTGAATTTTTGGTAATAAAAAATAAAATAAAAATGAAGAAATAAATAAAAATTAGTAGCACACAGCTTATTTGTGCTAAAGTTGCACTAAAAGATTGTGTTAGCATCATCTATCCCGTGTATTTGAGGCATAAAATAATTTGTGTATTTCTGGGGGTTTTTTAGAAGAAAATCTGGTTTATCTCTATAACTTGAGTGGCAACCTTGATATGAACATTGTGTATTTCTTTAAAGAAGAGTATTCTGATTCTGTTTGACATACCAAGCTTCGTCTGTTTAATTCAAATGTTATCTCAGTGTTAACATACGGCTGTGAGAGTTGGAAAATAACAAAATCATTGGAGAACAAGCTGAATACATTCGAGAACAAATGTCTTAGAAAACTCATGAACATCAGTTGGAACGAATTCAAGACTAATCGACAAATAAGAGAAGACTAGGCAGAAATATGTCTCCGACTATATAACGAAAAGACGATGGTCATATATCGGTCATGTCCTACGAATGCAAAACAACAGAATACCATTGCAGGCGCTCACTTGGGTTCCTGAGGGTAAGAGGAAAAAAGGAAGACCAAAAGAAACACTCAGAAGAACAATAATAAGAGAGGGAAGAACGTTGGGCCTAAATAATGTGCAAGAGCTAAGAGGAGTGGCGTCACAACGAACAACCTGGAGAGCAATGGTTTCATTCTTATGCGCCGTGTTTGGTGCTTAAAGAATTTATTATTATTCTGATTCCGTGTTACAACTGACTGTTGTGTATTTCATCAACTTGCATTAGCCCCAGAGGTAATTGGGAATCATGTTTTATAAATCTTTCATTCGAGGCAAAAGAAATTATGGAAGCATAGTCTATGAGTCTGCAGCACATAGTCACAAGATTAAATTCGGGTAAATGGGAAGAATAATTTTCCCACAGTCCATCATTTAGCCCTAAGGTTATTCACGCGTACAAGTGAGCGTATCACTTCGATAAATGTAAAATACCCACTAGGCCTATTAAAATTAACAAATTTCAACTAAAATGAACGAAAAACATCCAGTTACACATCTTATAGGTAACAATTATGGGTAAAATTGCAAGGTCTGTTGCTGAACGCTCCGCAGTGAAAATGTCCATTTTACAATTCGGGTTAGGGTTAATCCTAACCCTAAAATACACATAGGGCCATATTCACTGCGGAATGTTTGAGGACAGTCGTTGCGATTTTACCAACTTATGTCACACAAAGCATAAAGTTTCTAAGTCCGTAATAAATCATACTCACAAAATTTATGTTAGGCCTATGTGTAAACACACCGCACTACATGCATACACACCTTGCGGAGTCGCAATATGGCAGCGTGCGGGAAATTGTTCTTCCTTTCGGTCAAAATACGGTAGAACTTAGTACCAATTGTTATGTCCAAAAACTGGGTCACCTTAACCCGCACGTGAAAATTGCCATTGTTGCTGCAAAAACGTGTGGTTTTTGCAACACGCCTCACTAGTTCAAAAGGTGAAAAAGTGAGTTGAATTTCTTTTTGTTAGTAAGTCACACATTATTAAAGAAACTTGACTGATCTTTTCCATGGATGAATCAACTTTATTTTGTAATAAATTGTTTACAGCTGGTTGCATTTAATTGGTCCATAGAGGAGTTTTTCATGGTGGCCCTTTACTTGTGTCCAGTAGTATAGGCCCTATTTCATATTAAAACACGGTGGTGACATACGAAAATCACATAATATTGCTTTGATAATTTTAAAACAAGTCAAGTAGGCCTATAATAATATCACAAAATATTTTGACAATTGTTTGTAGTTTTAAAAGTTTATCTCTAGCTTTCTCATTCACCTGTGACTAGTCATTAACTGTAGCATTAGGTCAAGTTCTGTTGGTTTTCCAATGGCCAGGCAATACCCACTCATCAGCTAAATGTAACATTCCTCATCTCAGCTCAATTCTCTTAATTGTCGACTATGTTTTTAAGTAAATGTGACACATTCATTTTCTCAGGAGACTTATAATTTGTAGATACTTGGCTTGTCACATTTCTGTGGTAATTTAAAGAAAACCATAATCATCTGATTCATCACAAAACTATAATAAAAATGCCAAAGCATGTACACATGCTGTTTAACTTTACTCAGATTGATTGCTAAAACAGTAACAGAAGTCACTTTATGGTTTTAAAATATAGACTAGATAAGCAGCAGGCAACCTATGTAATGTGAGGATGTACTTTAGAATCACTGAGCTCTCTAAAGATCTGCATTGATACAATCATATCTGTTTCAGGTTCCAGAGTATTTAAAATGTTGAACAGGTGCAGCATATAAGCAACGTAACTCTCTTACTGCAATTCTTTCAACAAGGCATTGAAAAATTGAAACTAAAATTTTACCAAATGATAACATCACTTCAAATAAAGGATCCAATTCTTATCTTATGCAGTTCATTAATAAAGTGAATTTTGATAAGGCTTCTCATAGATTATCAATGGAAACACAGAATAAGTACCTTTAATCCTGGGGATATCACACTTTTAAATACCTTTGAAAAAGTGTAAGTCCTTAGTTTGCTATTGTTTTTTTTTAATTTTTATTTCTATCATGTAAAGATCTACCAAATCATGCCCTGTGATCTCCTTTATTTTTTAGTTTGGAGATAACTTTGAAGATTAGGGTATGTTCACTGCTGGTGTGACATGCATTAAACAGATGTTGGGATAGGGGAAGATAGTAACTGTGGGTAACAGAAATATTGAAAGTGAACAAGGAAAGGAGTATTTATTTTAAAAAAAAGCATATTACTTTATGGCTAATGGAGTTGTATTAGGCCCCCACCATTTGGCAGCGATTATTGCTGTGAGGTAATGCTGCTTAGATATTGGTGTAAATATATGTAGTATGTCGTCATAGTCTTAAAATGATACCCATCATCTGCTATATTTCATTGCCTTCAGGTTGAAAGAAATATGGAATCTAATGTCACACATCTCATTACAGAAATGAAGCAGGAAACAGACTATGAGGTATGTCACATATTTATGTCCCATGTAATTCCCCTGGGTCTCTGAAGAGACAAAGAAAGAATATGCCTACTGCACTCTTGAGAGTGTCGTACAAAGTGACTTGTGGGGTTGTGGGTGGGGCTAGCTACCTCATTATGTTAAACAAATTGTCACAGACTCCACTCTTGAGCATGTCGTACAAAGTGACTTGTGGGGTTGTAGGTGGGGCTGGCTACCTCATTATGTTAAACAAATTGTCACAGACTCCACTCTTGAGCATGTCGTACAAAGTGACTTGTGGGGTTGTAGGTGGGGCTAGCTACCTCATTATGTTAAACAAATTGTCACAGACTCCACTCTTGAGCATGTCGTACAAAGTGACTTGCGGGGTTGTGGGTGGGGCTAGCTACCTCATTATGTTAAACAAATTGTCACAGACTCCACTCTTGAGAGTGTCGTACAAAGTGACTTGTGGGGTTGTAGGTGGGGCTAGCTACCTCATTATGTTAAACAAATTGTCACAGACTCCACTCTTGAGCGTGTTGTACAAAGTGACTTATGGGGTTGTGGGTGGGGCTAGCTACATCATTATCTTAAACAAATTGTCACAGACTTCACTCTTGAGCATGTCGTACAAAGTGACTTGTGGGGTTGTAGGTGGGGCTAGCTACCTCATTATGTTAAACAAATTGTCACAGACTCCACTCGTGAGCGTGTCGTACAAAGTGACTTGTGGGGTTGTGGGTGGGGCTGTGTTACGTACATTTATTACCAAAGGGGGTAGTCTTCGGTCCTGCCAAATGTACGCACCAGTTTTATATAGTTATATTATTTGAGCGTTCGATTGATTCACGCACTGACGTGCACAATGCAGTGTGAGTTGCTTTGGACGCACGGGTAACCTAGTTTAGGATTGTGACGTGATGTTTATGTCCGATATATATTTCCTTGGAATTTTGCTGGCAAGTTTGGAAGAAGCTATTATGTTGTATGATCTCTACTGGTTCATGTTGAAGCCAACAGTAGTAGGATCAAGTAAGTGTCGCCCCATGTCATTAAATGTTTATTGAGTAAATTAAAGTGTAAGGCCGCTCATAGTTCTGATCTAGCGGGAAATCCATCACTGTATGTTATTTTCTAGAATGGACAGACGGAGTCGGTAGCCTTTTGAATTACCGTAGAGGAAGAATACCTACGAGTACACAAAGTTGATTGAATTATATGCTTCTCATGTTTTATATGCCGTATGTTAGTCAATGCCAAAGTCATGGCATGGATATAGAGAGGTTAGTCAACACAGAACTCTAACCTGGTCGTATTGTTGTGGATGACTTTATTTGGATATTTATATATATATGCTGCCTAAGTATTGTAGGAAGGAAGCCTGGAATCATGGCAAGTCTGATAAGAAATATTACTCATTGAGTATGAATCCGTTGGTCATAAGATACATCCTTGAGAGAAGGTTAACGGACGTTATTACAATACATATACTATGGCAAAGGAAGGGATCCTTAGACACTTGAATAAGAGGACTTAATTGTTAGAGAATCTTCATCCCTTGAAAAGTGAATGTTCAACATTGTGATGTATGACCTTTTTTGCACCTGTAACTATGACTGTCTTGTTCAACGCCGTATATGTCACGTTCAATAAAATCTATGTACATTCATCACAGCCTTGCGTGCTGCCTATCACTACTTGTTGGAGTTCGTTTCAACTTAAGAACATTTTCTGAAATATTTTCATTGAGAAAACATTCGCGTAATGAAGGTCTTTACCTCTAGAAGAAACGGACCCAACAGTAAATGGTGGGCCAATGTGGTCTGGAATTAATTTCAAAGGAACGTGCCCATTCGAATTATCGATTGAAAAGAAGATTTGAACTTTCAAGGCGCCAACATCTCGAACTTGGAACCCAGTGGGATGAGAAATCAGAAACAACTTACGTTTACCAAGGTCAAGGTCTTCAATCAACCTCCACGTTAAGTTTCACAGTGACTGACATCCTGGGGATTACCTCTTCATCATTATTGCGTGCGAGCTGTAATCTAGATACGCAGAACGAAGTATTTTATCCGTAGACGTACATCCACAGAGATGAGGCACATTGATTTTTTACCTGCACGCGAGATGAGTATAACGTGTTTTCGTTATCCATTTTATCACGTTTAGATGTGCCTTCGATACTAATGTCCACATTTATATTTTCCATGTTATATGTTATATGTTGTGCATTCTTCGTGGGAGGTAGGGAGGTTGATCTGACGAACGAGATCCATCTCGAAGCCAATTCGGGCTCTTCGTCAGACGTTCGGTAGGGCTCAGCTTGTAAGTTTCAATTGAGCGATAGTTCCGGTACAAGGCTAGAAACCTTGCCGAAGTTCCGATCGCTAGTTGCTTCTTATAATAGTATCTATTTAGCTGCTTCGTCACGTTTAATTGTTGTTTTTGGTATTTATTTTACTCGTACCTTAGTTTTTTATAATGTATTTTGTTTGTATATTATGTCATTCTCACCTTTCCTGTCGTTCAGTTTTTTACAAAACCTATGTTTTTACACTGTGTTGTCTATTGTCTTGTTGATTATTTGATCGCAGTTATCATCGTAACTCTTTACGACATTCTATTTTTAGTTTCACATTTTTATTTTTATTGGATTTCTGCGACTGTAGTTACTCGTCTTTGATTATCGTGTCTTGTCGGTTATGTTTCTATTGTCTTTCTCGTTGTTCATTTCATGACATTTGATTACATAAATTTATTGATTAATAACATATTTAATAATTATATGATAACATTATACCGTTCTAAGGACAGGAACGAAGAACACTTGTTATAGTAACAAGGTTAACTAATTTATATTGATTAATTATCATTTTATAAATCTAGAGTATTGTGACTACTTATAAAGCATAATGTATTCACTCGATTACTTTATTAAGCAGGCAAAGCCCTTAATATGACTCCTAAATAGATTAATATATTAGAAATCACTTGAAAACATTCTTTTAGTGTTACACACAAAACTATGACGTAGTAATTGTGACGTCATATGTAGACTCCATTTTGTTTTTGTGTACACATTTTCTAGACTTTCTGATGTCCCTACCTACATTTGATTTCAGCATTTTTTTTTTTTTTTTTTTGAGTCTTGGAAAAATGCTTATCTACTAAGAGAGTTATTTGGATAATTTCCTTTCTATTTGATGGACTAAGGAATCCACATATATATATTCATCATGCCTACTTTAATGGAATATGTGCAGAGGGGACAAAGGTGGGGTATGTATGGTGATGAGTTAAAATCATTTGCCATAAATGGGTTGGCTATTAGAAATTTAGTGGAACTTGGGAGAAAAACACTGATTATGGAAGAACTTGAAGCTGAAGAAAAACGTATTGAAGAATCAGAAGAAACTAAAAGAATATTTGCATTAGACCAACATAACTTGCAATCTGATTTAGTGGATGTACAGAAAAAGTTACGAGATTCTGATAATCCAAAACAGATTAATGATTTAGATAATTTTTCGAAAGAACATGTGCCTGTTCAGAACAAGGTGCCGGTTGAAAACAAGGTTATCGATGTGAAAAAAATAGAAAAAAAGCCTAGATCGGGCATAATGTCTACTCTGAGGGATATTCTTCAGGAGGCTAAAAATGATGGTTTTCAAGGCCCAGACTTGATGATTTTATACTAGACAATTTTTTATGTCGAACAGCGTCAGATTTGACGAAGTTTGCTGACCTTAATTTTCAGTCTGTACCACATATGATTATGGCAAGGGACATAGCAGAATTATTAGGTGGAGTATTTCGTACATTTGTGGAACGTTACGTACACGTCCATCGTGGTTTTATAATGAATAGCATTCGTAACGCTATTCTCTGTGATAACGATTATGAGAAACAAATGAAGTACGAACAAGGAAATGACACGGGAAGGACCAATTTTTTGGATGATATTGCTGAAGAGAGCAAAATAAAGGAATTGTCGGAACTCCTGGAAGATAAGGAGCTAGTGATTAATAATTTAAACGAGAGAGAGTAAGGACTCTTACATTACAGGCCGAGGTTACCAATACAAACTTCACGTCCTTACAATTGGAGCTAGAAAATTCTAAGAAATTGTTGGTAGATGCATTGAAGAAGAATAATACAGATTTTAATGGCCAAATTCATGAGGAAGATTCTGTTTTTACTAAGAAGATTGATGAACTTATGACTAGTCATCATAGTGCTATCGAATCACTCAAACTTGAACTTGGGCAGGAGAGAGCTAAGGCTTTAGATACTATCAAAACTCTCAAACAAGAAATTAGTAACCTTAAATTAGAAACTACTACTCAGATAAAAAAATTGAGGTTGGATCTTAATGATAAAAAAATTAGAAAGGGAAATAATAAGAATGACAATATTTATAAGGGGAAACAATTCAAACAAACTGCTTCACTTATTGGTTCTTCAGGCCAATCTTCCAGATCAAAAGATTTTGATAACAATAATCTTAAATATAATGAAGAAAACAGCAGTAAACAAAATTTGCAATCAAAATCTCAGGGTTCACAAAATAAACAAGGTTCCTGGAATAAAAGATTTAACCAACATCATAACGTTAATTATAATAATTATTGGACTCATCCAAATTTTAACTCTAGTAGAAAAGACAATTATGGCAATTTTAATGCAAATAATCAAAATCGATCGCGTCGCAGAGATAGATCGTCGAGTAATACGGGTAGACATTCTAATGTCTCTTTAATTGATACACAGGCTAACATTGAACAGGGTAAAGTAGCTGAAACTCACAATGCTTTATCTTGTTCTCTTGATTGTAACCAGGTGAAAGATTGTTCAGAATGCTCGACTATTTTCCAGCCCAAGGCGATCACGACGCTGCGATGCGGGCAAATTATACCAAGCCTACCAGCGGCTTGTACGGCCACGTCAGCTACTGACTATGGAACAGGAAGCCTTAAATTAAATAAGGGTTTTATAAATGGCATTCCATGCTCTCTTTTATTTGATTCAGGCTCCAGTACTGTGGGCGTCCGGACTTCGCTGATCAACCCAAGTTGTGCCACGGGCAGGGTTGTCAAGTGTGTGACTTTTGGTGGCACCGTTGAAACATTTCCCACTGCTATTATTGATCTTAATACACCATTTTTTTCAGGAAAGATCCAAGCATGTCTTCTTCCGAATCCAATTTCTGATGTCATCTTGGGTCGCATACATGATATAAAGGAATGTACCCCACAGCAAATTGCTGAATGGGAAAAGCAGCATATACAGGATGCCTATGCATTTAAGTCTATACCTAGAGTTGTGTCACATGCACATGCTATTAACATGTTGGGTAATGCTAATGTATCGGAATCCAGTAGTGAAAATGATTCCATGGTTCATTACGCCACTGTGGCTAATGGATTACAACCTTTACGACATGCTTCTATTCTTAAGAATGATATTAAGGTTTCAACGCAACCTGTGAAAACTAATAAGTCATTCCGGGGGACATATACCTTCCCTCGACTTGATCAGCAGGCAACTGATCGTAAGAAAAAAGTTACGTTTGTGAAAAAGGAAAATGATGTTCCTGATAAAAATAAGAGTGGTTGTAACTCCGTTGGGAAAATTAATACCAATAAGGTTGCCTGTAAGATTTTAACTTTGCCCAGCAAGCAGGTGTCTACGACATGCCGTACACCTACACCTTTGTCTGGCATAAGTAATAATAATCAAGTACAAAAGTATGGTACATTTAAGAATAATCCTACAGGTATAAATAAGAAATATTATAATATACCTAAGATGACTAATGTTACCCATCAACCTTACTCCCATTCTTATGACTACGGTACCACTTATATTGGTAGAGGTGCATCTTCTCGCACCATCCTTGTGCAAAATCTGCCACAGCGAACTACTTGGCAGGCACTAGGAGATTTTCTCAACCACACGGCGGACGTTAGGTTCGTGCGTCTGTTACCTCATACCAATAACAGGTATGGTGACGCCGTGGTAACTTTTAGGACCAATAGAGATGCTCGCATGGCTATCGAGCGGGACAATGGTGTGTATTTTCACCACCATTCCCTCAGGTTACGATTAGTACCTGATTCTGCGTCACGCAGATAGTAACATACTATATTGGATTTTGATTTCACATTCTTTGATGACTCAGCCTATGCAGTCATCATCTCTTTCTTGTAATGGTTATTTGTTCTTTTTCTAGTTCTCATGATCTTTTTCAATGGAATTTTATGCCATTCGGATTAATGAATGCGCCAGCTACCTTTGTACGCATGATGCGCCGCATATTGTCTCATCGTCCCGATGTCATTACTTATATAGATGACATCTGTCTTTTCAGTGACTCTTGGGATGAACATATTCAGGGTTTAAAATCTTTACTTTCTATCTTACGGGTTTATAACTTAACAGCGAAACCTTCAAAGGCTTTTGTCGGTTTTCATGACATCTCTTTTCTGGGTCACCGCATAGGTCATGGTTTCATGTATACAGAAGACAGTAACGTCTCTAAAATTTTAAACATCTCAGCACCTAAGACAAAAAAACAAGTTAGGTCGCTTTTAGGACTAATACAGTTCTATTCAAAATTCATCCCTCATTTGTCTACTATAACTGCACCTTTTTCTTCTCTACTGAAGAAAGGCACATCTAATGTAATAAAGTGGTCGCAGGATCACCAAACAGCGTTAGACTATATAAAACAATTTTTTTCAAATGCACCTTTTTTAAGGTTGCCTAACAAAAATCTCACCTTCATTCTCCACAGTGATGCAAGTTCTTACGCTATTGCTGCAGTTTTGATGCAGGAATATAACGGCACCTTATTTCCGGTTATGTACGTATCCAGAAAGCTCACGCCGAGCGAGACGAAATATTCCGTTCTGGATAAAGAGCTCCTTGCTCTTGTCTGGGCAATCACTAAACTGGATCGTTATCTCCTCGGATCACACTTTGTGGTGGAGTCTGACCAGAAAGCTCTTACCGCACTGAATACAGGGAACGTTAAGTCATCAAAGTCAGCGCGTTACGCTATAGCGCTTCAACCGTTCCATTTTGAGATACGAGCTATTCCTGGAGTGCAGAATGTGTTCGCAGACTGTCTATCAAGATGCCCAAGTGAACGTGTCGAAACTAAACCACTTCCAGATGTTGGAACATCCTCACCGATAACATGAATAACTTTGTACATTGTTATTGATACTATATTAACGTTTTATTAGAACGGGAACATTGGTACTACAGTGACTTTTTATTAATATGGCAACATTGTTAAGAGCGACAAATATACATTTGTTATTCCTATGGAACATATTACACTACATATCGTGTTCGAAAATATAATTTATCGTGTATGGAACATTGAGAACATTATCTCGTCGATTACTATCTAGTTGTAACTGAACATTGACATATTGATAGTGATATTAGAATTATTTAGAATATATTATTAACTAGTTATTTGTTATTAATTAAGAAATATATAAATTAGATTAATTCAATTTAATCTATTTAATTGATTATGGATCACACACAAACTAACTTTCTTAGTTGTCAGGTAATACCTACATTCACGGGTCTTAGTTATGATATCTCACTTTTAGATCACTAGTCAACCATACTAGTGTTAGAAAAACATTAAGTGTGTTAATTCTTAATGTGTTTAATTTTGCATTGTTTTATTTTTGCACATTGTATTTTCAATTTCTCTGTTTTATTGATTCTCTTGTCATTGATCATCATCAGTGTTGCTGTTCATTTTCATTTTTGAAATCATATGTTTCAAATTTTTTTGAAAACTTAGTTGAATTTTATTATCATTTTTTTTTTTTTAATGGTTTTTTCATTTTCAAACTTGTTTTTACTTCGAATATTACCACATCGTTCCAAAGTAGGTCGATTGTGGATGTGTGCTTTAATGCATACTATCATTTAGTTATATTGATTTCTTTTAATATTCTTTTCTTAATATAGTATAACTTTATGCATTTCATATATCTTGTTGTAGTTTTGACTCACCTCTCTCGGGTACTTAGTTCAAAAAAAAAATTAATAGAATTAATTTTTTTTAAGGGGAGGTGATAAGGGAGCTGTTACGTACATTTATTACCAAAGGGGGTAGTCTTCGGTCCTGCCAAATGTACGCACCAGTTTTATATAGTTATATTATTTGAGCGTTCGATTGATTCACGCACTGACGTGCACAATGCAGTGTGAGTTGCTTTGGACGCACGGGTAACCTAGTTTAGGATTGTGACGTGATGTTTTGTCGGGGCTGTACGGACCATGTTTATGTCCGATATATATTTCCTTGGAATTTTGCTGGCAAGTTTGGAAGAAGCTATTATGTTGTATGATCTCTACTGGTTCATGTTGAAGCCAACAGTAGTAGGATCAAGTAAGTGTCGCCCCATGTCATTAAATGTTTATTGAGTAAATTAAAGTGTAAGGCCGCTCATAGTTCTGATCTAGCGGGAAATCCATCACTGTATGTTATTTTCTAGAATGGACAGACGGAGTCGGTAGCCTTTTGAATTACCGTAGAGGAAGAATACCTACGAGTACACAAAGTTGATTGAATTATATGCTTCTCATGTTTTATATGCCGTATGTTAGTCAATGCCAAAGTCATGGCATGGATATAGAGAGGTTAGTCAACACAGAACTCTAACCTGGTCGTATTGTTGTGGATGACTTTATTTGGATATTTATATATATATATGCTGCCTAAGTATTGTAGGAAGGAAGCCTGGAATCATGGCAAGTCTGATAAGAAATATTACTCATTGAGTATGAATCCGTTGGTCATAAGATACGTCCTTGAGAGAAGGTTAACGGACGTTATTACAATACATATACTATTGCAAAGGAAGGGATCCTTAGACACTTGAATAAGAGGACTTAATTGTTAGAGAATCTTCATCCCTTGAAAAGTGATGATCAACATTGTGATGTATGACCTTTTTTGCACCTGTAACTATGACTGTCTTGTTCAACGCCGTATATGTCACGTTCAATAAAATCTATGTACATTCATCACAGCCTTGCGTGCTGCCTATCAGTGACCAGTTGATCACTACTTGTTGGAGTTCGTTTCAACTTAAGAACATTTTCTGAAATATTTTCATTGAGAAAACATTCGCGTAATGAAGGTCTTTACCTCTACTTATTCGAATAAAAAAAAATGAGTCCCGGAACTTTGTGAACAGGGAAGTATATATTTGAAACCTTACACTTGACTCAGTTAAGATAGTCTTATAGATTGTTATATGTGTGTGAGTGTCACAGTGTTGTACAGTGTTGTGGAATAAAATAAATTGTTTATCTGTCTGTTGTTGTTGTGACTTACACTTCATCATTTTCATAACCCTAGACATTTAACGTAGTCATCACAATATTCCAGAATAATTCTGACTGAGGTATAAATGTGGTAGCAAGTAAGGTCATCTGTAATACATCACACTTATTAGATACAGATACCTTCACAGCTGATCTCATTCAGTACACTAAGTCCTCTATAAGATTTATAACATCCCACTTTACCACAGGATCCAACAGCTGCATTTGTGCAAGAGCACTGTTGTGTCCAAGTGGAAACCTGCGTCGTATTTAAGTACAAAGTTCAATCAGGTATGCCAATGCATACTTGCGAAACTGGACTTCTTTACCTCGTAACGGTTGTCGGATTAACTGCTCCTCACATCGTCCACCCAGCTCAATGTAATTCAGTTTCTTGTGCATCTGGACATCCGAAGGATGCCAATGCATACCTTCGTACTGGACTTCTTTACCTCGTAACGGTTGTCGGATTAACTGCTCCTCACATCGTCCACCCAGCTCAATGTAATTCAGTTTCTTGTGCATCTGGACATCCGAAGGATCAATGTCGGCAAGAGTGCGATGCTCATGCTGCAATACTTCCTACCTGATAAACATACTGTAGTGGATTTTGATGGTATTGTATGGTTGATGTCACCTAGTGTGATGTATGAGGTCAGCTGTGAAGGCTCCTGAGATAAATGTAGATGTGAATTACAGAAGGCCCTTCTTGCTACCACTTACGACCTCACACATATCTTTTTTTCTAATGAATGTGGCTACGTTAAATGTCTAGGGTACTGATATGCAATGTGTTGTGGTAATGTATATATACACACACACACAGATAATTAAGAATTCTAATAATATTAATAAATTTATGACACACTGAACTAACTCAGGCTGTTTTAGTTTTTTACAAATTAATCTTTTTGATAAATTTATTTTGTTCTGAACCAAAGGTTTAGTTGGTCAGAACATGAGAAATATTATGGAGTCATAAATTGAATGCAAAATCATGTTACATAATAGATGAAAATGTGTAATTACTTATTTCAAATAACTAGTTAATAATAAATATATTAAGATAGTCACTGGAGAAAGTTTTAATAGATATGCTGTTGGGATGGTGTCATCACTCCTAGTCTATGAAAGCCCAACATTGTTCGTTGACTTAAGGGATAAATATATATAATTTAATTTCCCCACTGTCAAGGTGTTAGTTAATGTTAAATTAGGAATAATTTTGTGAAAATGTCGTTGGTGAAAATCCAGCAGGCCAGATGTGACTTATCTGCCTGCATCGATCCGGTACAGAAGTCTGGTGGCCCCACCTCTCCGTGCAGGGGGCAATATACGGCTGCTCAGACACAATGACGGACTGCTCTGGTCCACACTTGTATATGTTAATACAGCATTTGACACCGCTTTGGTGCCAAATAAAAACTCACAGTTCTGAAATAAAAGTATTGGTCATGTGTCAGAATTCCATACTCTAAACCATTTCTGCACACAACACTACACACAACCACACCACATAGACTAGGTCAGATCTCTCTGACCACACAGCACATCTTACCAAGTTGGTTTCACATAGTATCAGTCCCAAGATTACCTTACATCTGAGATATGTTCAATAGCTTCCTGCTATTAAATAAGATAGGTGATATGTTCAACTGATCTCAACACTAGATCTTTTTCCTAGTTTTATTTAGGCGTGCCCATGTATTTTCTTTGTATGTATATCTCTAGACCCTGATCTAGGGCTGGGGATCTAGAGCGAACACTTACTTGTCGTAATCATTTTTATGATATGGCAGTATCAATCACTCGAATTATTAAAATATACAGAATAAGTATTATTCATTCTTACCAGAATTCAGAATTGAGAACACAGTTACATTTGCTAGCAAAACTCAGCTGAGCTGCTGGCTGTATGATGGCGTCCCACTTATAAAATTATATTCTTCGGGAATCTACACCACTTAGATATGAACTGCTTCTCTGAACAGACTATGGCAAATGGCAAACTTTCACCTCTCTATCACACTACTATTAATTGCGTTGACCAATCGCCGCCTTCCCCCCTAACTTTCAAATTGGCAACCAAAAGTCACTTCAGTCAAATCTCAGTCAAGTATGAAAAACGTATTTTTTTCTCAAGTTTAAATTTTGAATTTTGTTCGAGATCCTTCCATCATGTGTTTTGCCGCGGTATTCAAATAAAGACCAAGTATCGAAAAATCGTCCAAGAAATGACTGTCTCGATCCAGCGCTAATGTCCATTTTTTGTCCATTTCCTTACTTTTATGTCAACTCGGGACGTGAATTTTTTTCCTTTCACCCCCCTCCTTGCGTCTTTTTGCCGATCGAACTTCAAACACGGTTCAGTCATATGTTCCTTTTTTGTGTCCTCCGTTCTCTCCCGTCTACAAGGGTAAACGTTCCGTCTGCACTTCTAACTCGTTAGTTTTAAATGGTGGTGGGAAAGTCGGGCGTGGGCGATCATGTCTCCTAGTATCTTACGCATTATTTTTAACCCTACATTTCATCGTTAATTTTGGAGATATTTTAACGTTGTATCATTTGGACATCATCACACATACTGAGAAGAAAACGATACTCTCTTGTTACACTCGTGTACACTTTGTGAAGACAGAAGTTCTCGGACTGGAATTCCATGTTCATGACATCAACTTTACCCAGTATGTAGCCGACAAATAAAAGCAAGTGCTTCGTGCCAACAGTGATCATCGTCTGCAGGGTTTGCCCCGCACCGTCGACGTTGTCCACTGAAGCTTCGGATTGGAAATACAAGTGCAGAGCATCCCATTGCGGATCCTCTCAATGACAGCTTCACGGGACAGCCAGCGCGTTTCACACAGTTTCAACATTTTATGTTTCTGGGCCTGAATTACATCTGATATTAACTGGAACTAGAGATTTCTTTTAATACTACGCGAAAAATAGAAGCAGACATTCTTTATGAAAATTTCAGGCCAAGATGGTAGTGCAAATGAATGATAAACACAGCCTAGAACAAAGACACGTGGTATCTCTTTCTTCAGATGTGCCTGTAAACTACATGCAGTCCCCATCATAGTGGCACAGTTGTCTGCAGCAAAACCAATGACGTTACTTAGCGGGATTTCATGCGTGCTCAACAATTCTTAACAGCTGTAAACATGCCAAGACCAGTCCCATCCTCCACCTCAATGAGGTCTAACAGTGAATCAACTACTTTTCTTGTTTTTGTGTCATAGAATCGCACAACAACTGCCAACATCTGGTTCGTAGAGACATCAGTCATCAACGAATATAGAAAATTTCTGATTTCTGCAAATGTTTATAACTTCAAGCCGCTCAAAATGAGCAATGCCGTACTGCATCACATAGGCAGCCTTGGTGCGCTTCAGTGACATTTTGAGGTAGAAGCATAATTATCCTTCTATCTACAACTCTGCCAAGAGTATTCTTGATCGAAGGTAGACTGAAAACCCACATTAGATACTAGGTTTTGGCCACTCTTGGAATCAATTTTTATTTCATCCTCACTATTGCAGAGCCAATGGAAGGAAATCCGTAAAAAGCATAGGTAACTATTTGCCAAAGAAGTCGCCTGGAGAAGATGGCATACCAAACAAATTGTTAACAGCACAATAGCAAAGAAAAAAGCTCATCATCAAACTGCAGCTGGAAAAGAGGCATTGGTATGCAACAAATACCATACTTATTTTAATACAGACAGTTTACTTACACAGCTGTGCAGGAAAATTGATGGAGCATAATTAATACCCCATTGGGACCCAAAGACGCAGCAATAGAGAACGCATTCAGCGACTCATAGCTTGACTGCCTGCGTCAGGACCAGCGAATCAGAGCTGTCAAGACCGCACTCCACCTCCACGTGGTGGTCCTAGAAACAGTCTGCAGCAGTGCAGTCTGGCTGAGCGAGTGAGGATCGCAATGAGAAGGCAAACCCGGTCCAAAAAAATGCCGTGCAGAAGTCGGATGTGTCGACCGAAAAATGCAGATATCACAGCTTAGGCGTAAACAGACACAACGCAACCACCGTCCTTTTCAGGACGAACGAGGAAGAAGAAGAAGAAGATACCCCATTGATGAATCATCTTGAAAGAAAAAACATCTCTTCGCCTCACAGCAAGCAAGGATTCCGAAAACACAGATCCACTGAAGATGAGATCACATTTTGAAAATTGATGACGCCTTCTAATAGAACAAGCACACCGTTTTGAATAGAAAAAGCATTTGACAAAGTGTGGAAAGGGACAAAGTCAGGCTGCAAAGAAATAAAGTATGTGGGTAAATGTACCTCTACCTTAGGAATAGAACTACCATAGCACAACTACAAGGACACCAGTAAACAGATGATTTTGAGTGTTCCCCAAGTGTTGTTCCTTGCGTGCTTAAATGATATATCATTCTTGCAATACTTTGCACTGTGGAATATACCACTACGGTAAGCTTTCGGATGCAGCAAGCTCAAACATCATTTGAAAAGTGGTCCATATCATGGCTAGTAAATACAAAAATAAAGCTAAAAGGGTGTCATAGATTTTTGATAGGTATTTAAGATATAGTTTGGTCCCGTCTCAATAGAACTAGAACAGGTGGTAACTCAGTGAGAGATAAGGTAAAGGAATAGATTTCACGAGTGAAAATGGTGAAAAGGTAAAGTCTATACCTTGATTGAGACGATACTCTAGTCCAGCCTATCTCTGCAACAGAAATTTGTTGATCAGACAGTATACCTCTCTCTCTCTCTCTCTCTCTCTCTCTCTCTCTCTCTATATATATATATATATATATATATATATATATATATATATATATATATATATATATCATCAACCCCTCACATACACGCGCACAGATAAGTGACGACAATTAGACGCACAAGCGTGAACCTTTGGGACCCAAAGATGCAGCAATAGAGAACGCAGTCAGTGACCCATAACTTGACTGCTTGCATCAGGATCAGCGAACCAGAGCTGGTGAAGACCGTACTCCACCTCCACGTGGTGGTCCTGGAAACAGTCTGCAGCAGTGCAGTCTGGCTGAACGAGTACGGATCGAAGAGGGAAGGCAAACCCGGTCCCCAAAATGCCTAGCAGAAGTCGGATGTGTCGACCGAAAGGTGCAGATATCACAGCTACGGCGTAAACAGACACAACGCAACCACCGTCCTTTTCAGGGCGAACGAGGAAGAAGAAGAAGAAACTATATTAATTGAGTAGCGATACTGGGCCGAGCTGACCAACACAGGTAAATTAAGTTTTATGTAAATTTTATTTACCATAAAAAACTTCGCAACAGCTATTATCAAATATCAACAATATAGAATAATCATAGATGACAGAATTAAGAAAGAAATAGACTTATAAGTGTAATCCCCCTCCCTCTGTTGAGACAAGATCCCGTTAGAAGAAGTTATTAACCCCCAAAAGGTCAAAAAGATTTGCGCTATGGTCTAGAATTGCCTATACTGTTAAGAACAGAGTTTCTAAGTTAATCTATTCTGAAATGAACAGTATTAGCAAAACGTAAGAAAGGCAAAACAAAGTGAGTATATTAGTTATTTGATATAAGAATTATTCATCCCTGCTTTCTCTCGCTTTGACAAACATGTGATCACATTTCATTCTCGCTTACCGAATAAGCGTTTGACAACAGCTTGAACATATCTCCGTGCTCCAGGTAACAGATTCAGTGTCGGTTCTTTTGTCAAAATAAGCCCCAGTTCCTCAAATGACCGATTAATTCTCTTATTTGACGAACGCTTATTTTGTTATTTCTCTATTGACTCTGTTCATATCACAGCAATTAGTCCAGGTATGAAACACAACTTCGAGATCAAATGGTCACAGTGTACAGTAGCTTGAAATATTCGATAGTAAATAGAATGTCAGGTAGATAAATCTTTTTCTGGATACATTCTCGCCACAACACAAGTGGTCGGTAATTGGGTAATGTTAAAGTTGATATTCTTCGCCACAGCGGGCTGAATGTAGATAAAAAATGCAAAAGAAATCTGGGTAGCTAAATGTCCAGTTAGATTTTATTCTAATAGTGTCATATATTGGTACGCTTTCTCTCTCTCTCTCTCTCTCTCTCTCTCTCTCTCTCTCTCTCTCTCTCTCTCTTTCTCTCTCTCTCTCTCTAGGTGAGACAGGAGGCCAATCCGGTCAACCTCGAGGACCCGGTATATTTTTATACGAATGTCTTTCCTTGTATTTGTTGGACTAGACTTAGACCCTTTCTCAGATTAAGGTGCAGGCCGCTTGTAGGTTTTAGGTTGTGATCCGTACTAGATTTATAGGAAGAAAATACAACCATATAATTACATTAACAGTTCTATCCTAACCCGCGTAACGGAATAATTTATTATTATCCACTCGATTATTAACTTTAATTAGAAACCACAAGTGTATCTCTTATTTTATCGTTTAACAAAAATCCCCGTGAAATAAGCGCTAGTCATTTACGAAATTACTCATAATGAATTAGAAATAAATATATATTTTGTCAGTACTCATAATGAATTGTGCATTACTAGTCGATTAAAGTTATTTCCTACTGGCTACTAGCAATTAATTAAACTAAACAATTAGCTATATGTTATTTTAATTCGCTAGTCAATTAGCTCAAAAATCCTTGTGTAATACCATGACGGACTTTAAAAATTTAATCACTCTACACAGAAAATCTTAGTGAAATATAATGCCGGACTTAACAATTAAATCACTCCAAATTCTAGTATAATATTTACCGCAGCACAAGAATTGAAACAACTCCAAAGAAAACTTAGTAATTCCAAATGGTATAATGGATCTAGAAATCGCAGCTATATGTTCCTGAAAATTCTGTAGGTACTGGATAAACTGAGTTTGAAGGAAGATATATATATATATATATGGGTAAAAATGGCTATCACTTGATAGATATAACACCTTTGGTCAAAACTGTGGTTAAATTCTGAATCAAAGCTAAATTTTCCACCTTTCCCGACCGCAAGACTTTAACAACAAGGGAACCGTCTTTGATCTAGCGTCTCTCACTGTAGTCAGTTCAAGTTCCGAACAAACGGATATGGGGGGGGGGGGCGGTGGTAACCTGTAATTATCTCCCCTTTCCTCTGATTAATTCCCCCTGATCAATAGTACGACTATTTATTTATCGCCCTTGGTTTACTTGATTAGCTTATCTCCTCTGTCCTCAGATTAATTCCCCCTGAGAAAGTGCACTCAAGATCTGATCTGTCACTATGTCAACGATTGCCCAATCGTTCGCGTGATAATACAGTTAACGACTCTGGACTCGTTACTGGGTCTGTCTGTAAACATTCCTGTTGCCTATAAGACATAGAGAAAAGAAAAAGAGGCCTGGCTAATTATGAGTTTGACAGAGTATAGAAGTACGAGGGTTCTGCATTAACAAATCGTGCATAACTAATAAGGAAGCCAGGTGGAAGCAAAACGTGTTGATATATGTAATATATTTACATAACTCTGTCACAAAGGGCAAAACCCAGGCATTATCTTGATCGTGGCTTGACAGAATAAGAGCATTGGCAGAGAATTGACAATCATGAAAACACGTGACACGGGTTGTGGAGTGGACGAGGGAGTCCTAGAATATGCTATTGCACTATGGTCAAATTTTGATATACAGAATCAATGAGAATGAGCCAAACAAAGAGAATCACAATTTCCTTTTATAGAAATTCACATTTTCTAGCTTCAGTGTTTTATTATGTTTTCGTACTTGGTAAAATACATGTTTTAAATGACTGTCAAAACTTTCTGCAGTGTGAATTAAGTGTGAATTAAGATGGCATCTATATAGGCTACATACTATCCTCCCTGCCATTTAGGCATCACCAAAAAATGATGCTTCGATGACGGGTCATTAGTGCGACCCGCAACACATAACACCGGAAATTTACCATGGGCAGTCCAGCCTATTAATGACGCAATCACTTCTGTTGTTCCCCTATTATACAGTATAGGTCAGACTTACACAAGAAAAAAACCTTAATACTGTGTGTAGTAAATGATAGAAGACTAAGAACAGTAAGTACAGGACAAAGGGTAAGTTTTGGTATTGTGTGATTCGCTTGCATAGCCAGGCGGGGTTGTCGCACGGAAGGTCCTGGTTTCGAGTAGCCACTCACGTCTGTTGTTTTTCTGTTGTCTAGTTTTCTACTTCTTTATTTCTTACGAGTGCCTGATAACATACCTTTATGTTTGTCTAATATTTTTTTACTGTTTACAGGCCTCAGGTTTCCCTTCCTTATGTGTTATAAATGTTTATACCACATGCATGGGATGTAATAATGTGCTCTTACCGCATTTCATTAAGTCGAAAGAAATCCCATCACTGCCTGGTGCTTTGCCAGAGGCCAAGCTATTAATGGCCGTTGAGGTCTTCCAATAATGGTTAAGCAACTTTCATAGTTGGCAGGCATCGTTAAGGGCTGCCCGCGTGACGGCATTTTCTCTAGCGGAAAGCTCAGTGCTCAACCATCTGTTTACTCTAATCTGTTGGTTTCTTCACATTTATGGTTCTTTCTTTTTTGGGGACCAAGGTTTTACAAACGAACAAAAGCCGAATATCGTTGTACATTTGTCAAGTGTTTGCCCTTCGGTCTGGATACTCTCACTGAGTTTGTTGAGCAGTTGCTTTGCTTCTCATAGCCTTCAGGATTTGTAGGGTTCTAGCACTCGATGACCGTTTGTATTCAATCCTAAATAAATAAGTAAATAAATAAATGAAGGTAATTAACAGGTACTAAAGGGTGGCACTAGACAACAGAAAAGAAAATATGAGTGATAGGCTTACCGGGAATCGAAGTTAGGACTAACCAGACGGCGCCATCGCCTTGCTGTGACAGTACATCGCGAATGGACGCTGAGCCAATGTTGCACCCCCAAAAAAAGTGCATTATTGGCTGAGGTCATTCTCGTGACACTCACACAACTATGGTATAGGACACGTGGAAAGCCCAGACAGTTTTAAAGATGCAATCACTAATATAACTTTCTTATCGGCAAGTATAGACCAAATAAAGGCAGAAATACTTGTGTCCAGTAATGTGTAGTGGAAGACGAATAACAAAGAATAGACGGGTAGGTTGAAGTTACGGATGGGTGAACTCTTAAATATTCAATCACAGCACTGCGCTTAGTTTCAATGGCAGGTGTCATCATATCTGAGAAAGCACATTTGACTTCGTTTTCTTCTTACCAAAGGTAGCAAGCGCAGTAATTTAAATAGTGTTCCAAGGGTGTTCTTAATTCTCTACGACAATATCACATTGCTGTGGGCTACTGCGCACTTGATCTTCTTCTTCTTTGATCCTTAGCCGCCGACCGTCAAAGCAGTCAGTGGCCATCACGCCTATTGGCGTCTTGTAGGGCAAAAAAAAAATTGATTCCACTTTGCTCGGTCGGTGCCCATCCTTCGTACAGTGCCCCAACTCTGGTTTATACTTTGCATCTCAGCCTCCACAGTCCTCTCCAAGTTATTTTTGGTCGGCCTCTTTTGTTTTCCTTCAGGGGTCCATAGCATAGCTGTTCTTGTGATGGCATCGGGGTCTCTTGTGAGGACATGGCCAACCCAGCTCCAGCGCGCTTTCTTGAAGGTCGGGGTAAATTGAGTGAGTCTGACATCTTGCTGATATCGATGCGATTTTGCAGCAAACCAAGGGGTGATCGACCACAGTCTGCACCTTGGTACGAGCGCGTGGAAAAAAACAGACTTTAGAATGGGTCTTCTGACAAGAATCAGATCCAGTAGCTGCCAGTGCTTGGTTCGTGGGTGTCTCCATGACACCTGAAGCTCCGGTTTTGCCGGAAAGTTGGTCACGCAGAGGTAATTTAGGACATACAACTTCAAGAGGGACATCTGTCTCTGTTCAAGAAAAAAGGGATACTCACGTAAAATCAGTCTCAGGTTAGACATAATAACCTGAGATCTCGCCTCGAGTATTAGCGGGCGTACAAAAAAAAAAAAAAAAGAGCCGTCCATTTTTTCATCTTGCCAGTACCAACCTTGCCCAGACATGAAGGCCATGAATCATTCATTACCAACACGAAGCACCTACTCTAGCTTTTAAGTCAGCATTTGTTCATGCCTAGGTGTGTTTTTGATGACTGCTGCTGCTTTCTCGTTGTACTGAAGCAGAGTACAGAGTAATTGCAAACACACTGACAAGACTGCAATGAGCAGCTGGTGTTTTAAAAGGCGTTTGGATGCATACTCACCTGGTTCAACCATTTTAGCGATATTTTGACTGCAAAACCTGCTGTGTTCTTTAGTTTAATTAAGGTCTTTTACTTGCCAATAAAATGTGTAGTCCTTCTCACAATTCTAGAGCATGCCAGACGCGTTTCGTGGTGCAGCTATGTTTCAACCATTTTAGTTAGCGATTTTTTTACTGTAAAACCTGCTCTGTGCTCTAGTTTATTTAAGGTATTTTCCGTGCCAATAAAAAAGTGTAGTACTTCTCGCTTACCATTCATGCCAGTCGCGTTTCATGGTGCAGCTATATCCACCTGAAGTTGTTATGTTTATGGTTATCGGATAGTCCAGTAGTTTCAACTTCCCAGTCTGATAGGTGGTTTCTGTCTGTTATATTTGTGATTATTGCTTGGTACAAAATTTTCTGTCCAAAGTTCGGGTTTGACATTATTCCCCGTGAAAGCAACAGGGAAAGCAGACGGGACATCACCCAATTGACTGGGGGCTGTAGAAGTGGGCAACAGTGGTCCAGTTAAATCCTAGAATATTTCTTACTGTCGGAGGTAGTTCCTGTCGCCATTTCAAGATAGCTTATGACCGGTAGCTGCTACCCATGTTGTTCCGACACCTATGGGGTGAAGCTGGAGTGTCTTCTCCAGTCCACGAGCTTAGGCACAGTTATAAGATCTTGCTTTTGCGCATACATCATAATCTCCATGCAGCCAGTAGGTCGAAAGGAATGGTAGTAGCCTATTGTCACGCTTGGCTAAGAAAGTTCTTGCACTTGTCTGGTTGACCGCCCCTAATCTAGATAATTATCCCTTCCCAATTCTCTCTATTTCGACTTCTGTCAGCTGAATTTTGGAAGTTAGCCTGTCACTTTTAGTCGGACACATAACTCCCCTTCCTTTTGCGCGGGTAAGCGGGAGGTATTTTTATCTTTCCATATTTCTCTCTATAGCTGGTCATTACCTCGTTTAAGTCGTCCCCTGACCCGTTGTTGTGGGTCAGCTGCAAAAGTTCCGGGGAACCATTGACAGAGCAAAGCACTTCTGTCTGCTTCTTGCCGTGGTCGGTAAAATCTCCTTGAGTGATTCAGAGTGAATTCAGACAAACCTAGGGGCGCTATAGCTCTGCACAGTTATGCAGTGCAAAAACCGACGCTTGTATACCTGCAGGCGAGATTTTAGTACAAAATGTCCCCTTCTATTTCTCAATGATTTATGTCTCTGGAACTTCTGGTCGGGTAGAAAAGGGTCGCTGTCAGTGCGTTTGCCTGTTACTAATTGTGGTGTAGGAAATTATTTACAATATCGACAAGAGCTTTTAAGTAACTAAAATAGTGGGGATTTCTTTGGGAAATGGGGACATAGTTGGATTTAGCACACTGGTAGTATTAAATCTGAGTATAATCTTTAATACCGAGTAGGTTCAATCATTTTTAAGGTTCGGCTGCTACCCGACAAACACTACGACGCTATATTTAGATTTTTGAAGGAAAGTATGTGTGCATGCTACTCACGATTGATATATTGTTACGGTTGATATTTTGACAGGAAGACTGTGCAGTATATTGAGATGCGTGTAGTATGAATAATCAGAGTATCGTGCTGTATTTGGCGAATGGGGTGAGTGTCATCAAACGACAAGCCATCAAATCAATTGTAGTAACTGCGTCTTTAACGAAATGGGTCCACATCACAGAACAGTTTATTAAAAGTTAGATGAATCATTATAAAATGCATGGTTGTCACGAAGTGTATTCGCCTTCTTGTCTCTCTGTCAATCTTTTCTCATACCTAAACATTCCTTTTCTCGAAATTCTCTAGAATATCTACCACTCGTCAAAACACATCAGGAGATCTCCCATTTTCTTCTGAAATCTCTTTTTCTTAAATCAAGGTTACCAGCAAACCGCTGTGAAATTTTAAACCGCGCCCTGAATACTTACAGTTTAGCCAATGGACAGGCAGCGCGGTATATTGTCTTTTGACCTTTGACCTCAGCAACCACCATTGAGTATCGCCTCGTATCAAAATGCCACGTACCGGCCAGTTTGTGTGTGTGTGTGTTTGGGGGATGGAACGGAATGTCAAAAATAGGTCAGGCACCCCACCCCTAACGTATGCAAATTAAAGCCACCAAACAGAACCGGAATTAGGCGCGATTCTCGAAGCGCAGGATTCACAAAGCGGCAGCCAAGACTGGCAGACCGGCTTGAATTTAAAACCCAGCCAACTTAGGCGCGATTCTCTCGCTAGCCGGCAGACTGACCGTGACAAATCGGTTGCTCCCAAGAAATACAGAGAGGCCCAGTCATTTTAAGCAGCAGTGGTTCGTTAAGCGGAGTAAGTGATCTATATTGTTATATGAATAACATGAATTATAATCACCCTTTTATCTGCAGCATATCATGTCAGTATCTTTTGTTTTCACTGTGACAGAAATTAATATCTTTGATTTTGTACAGGAGACAACAACATTATGTATACTGAAAGTTTCATCTATGAACTACCCTTGTCCTGTTTTATACTGAAGGATTTCTACTAATTTTACGGTATGTTTTCAGCAATGATTATCCTTGTCATATTTTAATCCTGAACTGATTTCTCAAAATATTAAATGTGTTAATGTGCATGTATCCTGTGTTATGATGTTATTATCAAGGTATATGAATGCCTATCACATAAACATAGAACTATGTAATGATGGGCAACAGCACTGTAGCCAATTTTATAAATGAATACGTTGACTGACTTGTAATTCAGTGGTTCTCAAGCCTTGGCAGCAAGGACACCCCAACAGATTTTACGGCAGCACGGGAGACTATAACCCAGTGGTTCTCAAACCATTTGTACCACTGACCCCCCAAATTGATTTTATTGCTCTATGGGCACAATGTAGACCAGTAGTTCTCAAACTTTTGATGACCACTGCCCCAAACTTCACAGTTGGTGAAGCTAACAGCCCATATGTTGAAAATCACTGCGGTAAACAAGCTGGAAGCCAGATATAGGTTAAGACCCACCTGTAAGCTTATAAAATCAGTTATGCTATAGTATTTCATAGATAATAGCTAGCACTTTGTTATTGATGTTAGCTATGAATGTTCGTTAGATTTCTGATGGACGATTAGCGTCCAGCAGATATGGGAAATGACTTCTCTGGCAAGATTACTAATGGAGCTTCAATTGTTTGTCCATCCAGTCCTACCAGGTTGTCATACCAGAAGACTAAAGCATATGCAGTGTTCTCAAGGGCAGACATACTCCATCCCAGTTGGTGATTAGCCCTGTGTCAAGACGGAGAAGAAGCAACTTGCCATCCTCTGAAACCATAAAAAGAACTTGCTGGACCTGGAGTGCTGGGATATATTGAACCCCTGGCAACAAGACTACATAAATTCAGCATCTGAGATGAGTATCTGAACATGCCAGCAGAACCACTACAGAATATTCCTATTGTCCTAGGATGACAAATTAATTCTGACATTGTTCAGAACCATTCATAGATTAGGGAACATATCATATAGTTGTACATTTAAATATATGTGAGATTCTATCTTCATTTTTTTGTAAACTTTACATAACAGAGTCTGTTGTTATTTTCTTTGTAATAGTTAAATGGGTTGTATAGTTTTAGTAACATAAATCTACACCCTGGGGGCAGAGCCATAATTAATAAACACTATTGGGTCAGGATATTTTTTAATGTGGCTGGGCACCAAATCTCTTATCCATCTATACGTACTATACATAGTCCTTTGTAGGATCTCGGATCAAGAATTTATTGCCTAGAGAATATCCTGTTAGACTAGTTTCACCAGAATTCTCTTTTTTAAGAAAGTTTTCTAGTGGACTAATTCCCGAGGAGAGACAGTGCATTCAACTTGCAGCCTGGAAGAATTTCCTCTAGAGATTATCTTTTATCCATTCCATCCAAGCTGTCCTTTCTCTTCAAAAGAAACCATTTCGTTACAATGGTCAATGGCGAAATACATGTAGATACTTCATAACTTCGTTTCAGTCGTCAAGTCTTATCCATTCATTTCTGGCCTGCTGTACTCGGAGTGCCTATCAAAAGGAATCACCCATGTATTGAGCACCAGACAATGAAGATAATAAATATTCTAATCAGAATATTCTTCTCTGAAAGCTACAGAGCTTGTTCCATAATAACTGGAATCTTCTTAAACAAAGTGGCGGTTTGCGCAGGTCACTTACAGCCACATACATACTTTAAATTCTCAACCAAATCGGGAGCTAGAACAGGAACGTCTTCCTCTGACGAATATATAGAACGAAAGGCACATAAAAAGCCGTTTGCATAATCTCGTGCAAAACGGGTGTCATCATAATCACTAAGTGACGTATGCATACTAATGCGTTCAATAACATTAAAAATCCGTGCAAGAGCACGATCAACCGATAATATACTAAGTCAGGTCATCATGAAAAAAATCACATTAAAATCTTCCTTAACAGTTATATATCTATATATAAAGAAAAATCATCCAATAAAATTGCAGCCACAAAAACCCCAGTAAAATGTAACAGAAAAACAAGTGTAACAAAACAGCAAACCTAGATTTCAACAAGAAAGCTACCATACAGGAAAATTACAATGCTTCTTTGTTGTGTTTTTCAATTTGAACTAACTATACACTGATTCAGCAATTGTTCATTTGGAAAGTCTTTCAACTCAGCATACTTCATACTTTGTCGTTACATAAGGTTCCCTCATAACTTTAGACTATTCATAGATCATGGTCATTGGCTTCAGATCTATGTCCTTCTCAAGTTTGGCTCTGCAGACTAATATTTAATGAATGTTATGGCCTGTTCGATGTACTTTAAAAAAAAAAAAAACATTTATGCACATGTTTTTAAGCAAAGCAAGAAATTATTTTGTTACTGTGTTAATAGATTAACATCATAGTAACACTTGACGCGTGTTAAAGATTTATACAAGCTTTATTAAGCAGTTCAATTTGGAACAGCAAATCAAACAAAATTGCTTTCTGAAATTGACTATTATGTATTGCAAAGGTTGCAAAATTTTCTGCAAAACCGGTGTGCATCTGCGTAGGTATCACAAATGGGGTAAGTTGCAGTATTCATTCGTAAACAGTCTTCATAATTCAATAAATCGGCACAAGCTCCAGGATGGATCTCGGGACAATTGGCTTCATCTGACATGTCGCCACAATCATTATGTCCGTCGCATCTGTAGTTTATGGAAACGCACCTTCCTGACGTGCAATGGAAGTGATTGACATCACAAGTACAAGTGGTCTCATCACTGTGATCTCCGCAGTCGTTATCCTCATCACACTGAAATGTTGAAACGATTTCTTAAATTACCATCAGGTAAACAGACTAGTCCTGCATTATTAGCGGTATAAATTAGGCTGGTGCTTAGTTGTTTAGAAAACGGTTTTGTGAACTGATCAGTATAGTGACTGAATGAATTTATGACATAGATTTAAGTTAGCGTAATTGCAACATTTGGCTAGTGTTTAGTTATCCATAAAGTAAACTAACAGACTAGGCATGCGTCCAAAACATAGACCGCGTGAACAATATGTAAGTGCTGAGAATGCGTTTTTTTCTTTCAATCAATATTATATTTGCTACATTTGCGTTTCCAAACATAGTTACTGTTGCATCATGGTTAAGGAATAAAGTTTACCTGATATGCAGCCGGAATACATTTGTGATTTCCACACGTAAACTGGGAGCCACTGCACGTCTGTTGTTGACAGTTCTGCTCATCTGAGTTGTCCCCACAGTCATTGTCACCGTCACATACATACAAACTATTTATACAGTTGCCGTTGCTACACTGTTATATACAAATATTGATATATTATTATTTTATATTATGAGCAGCTAACAAATATAATTTATTTCTTTTTAAAATTAAATTTTGTCTCGTATTGGCGAGGCGCGTTTCGTTGAACGCATGATCTTTAGGTATGATGACGTTTGATATCAAAATGTCATTGTATATCAGTACATGTGCCATAATGGCACATGGATCTTACGTCTCTGCTGGAAAAAGAGTGCATGGTGAATAAATCAAAACTTAAATAAATGTGATACTAATAAATAATCAAAAGTGACTTTTTTTTAATTGGTACATCGTATCAATGCAAGAAGTAAAAATAATTACAAATTACTGACCGCAAATCTCGAAGATGAACATGTATTAGTAGGACAACCTGACTCGTCACTGTTGTCCCCACAGTCATTATCGTTGTCACATTTATAGACTTTGGGAATGCAGTGCTGGTTCTTAAGAAAAAAACCAAACAAACAAAAAAAAACGTACAGATTAACTGAAATGCACAGAAAACATGCATTGCTTAATAATGGCGTAATACGGAGACTAATATTTGAACATAAACTATTATTATTCATCAAAATAAACCATCTAAATAAAAAGGAGGAACCAGAAATAATTGTCATCTCTAAAGAACAGAATTTTCCAGATTATGCAGGATAGAGTAAGTAGTCCATACAATGCTGCTATGCAAGTATGAGTAAGTATAATTTCTGCTGCTTGCGTGTCCTGTTGATAACAATGTTCCTCCTGTGGATGTTTTACGAATTTATGGAACAGCTTGTCGAAAAAGGAAGTTTGAAAAAAAAATATACTCGTACATTTGACTGATTAACAGCTTTTGTAACACAACGTTGTATCTATATCTTAAAATCTTGCTTTGTACGTAGTAATAAAAAGTTCTTAAACTTATTATTTTTTTCCGTTTTTGAATTATTTAACGGGGTCCTGTCATCCAAAATCACTCTCGGTGATATTTAAGGAGACAGTGCTTTGGAGGTAATTGGTCGAGTTTTCAATAATTATTTGACAAAATAGAATTCCCCTAATATTTAACCTAAAGCTATTGATTTGATTGACCCTGTGTAAAGTTTTCTAAAATGCATTTTAATGTTATTGTAAATCATAATCAGACTCCCTCAATCGAAGGGAATGAATGTTAACTATTCCCGTAGCGCACTGTTTGTAAACACGGCAGATGCATCTCCTCATATGTCTGTTAATTAATCTTACGTTAGACACGAAATCCCAAAAACCTTCTTCGATTACAGTCATTCTCTAATACGATCGTATCTCTCTTTTATCTATAACAAATGCACCCACTACATGACCAGGACAGTAAATTCATATGTTCCTGAATTCCAGGCTTCCGTTGACGTTTTCCGTCAATGCCTAAGCAATACATTTTGCCATTTTTTGGCACAATAACTGCCCTTATTATTGAAGCATCAGCCAAACGTAAGGCTTTAGTAGCTATCTTTATGTTAAAGTTTGTTTCCTTTAACAACATCAGCACGTAGGCCACACAGGCCGCCCCTTCGGCTACTGTATAAATGTCTGTGGTGGTGGGTGTGTCAGGTCCCTGACAATGACAAGTCAGTATGGTCGCTGATAAATATGATCAGCCTTGGTCGGGCTTACCGGTGGCCGACAGGTGAGTAATCAAGTATATATGTAGATACGCGAATGTCAAAAGTTCTTTAAGGGTGTAATATCCATTCTGCAATAAAACACACACACAGAAACGATGGTTCAGGAAGTAGGGGAACTGCTATAAATTTTCACTGTTTATTTACACCACAATCACGTAGACATCATAGGACGACACTTCATGGCAAATCATTGAGCAACATGTAAACAAGTCCATAACGGCGTGCATAAATCCAAAGGGATATAATCATAGATAACAGCCCATAGTAGATCATCAGGCATCAGGTAAGTAAATCCGTACAACTCAGTTACAGGTACAAAAATCCCAAGTATATAAGCTGCAGAACACAGCAGCTCACAATCATAGATAACACAGCAAAAATATTCATCAAAGGAACTGCATACCTCGCAGTTTACAGCAATATAGCCTGAGCCAACATATTCCCTGACTTGAATAATAAATCTCTTGGGAGAAAGAACATTCCCTTAAATAATCCAACTATCTTCAAAATCCATCATAGATAATGTTAATATTTATAATGGCCCATACAATCCATGGCCTCGAAATATATTCAATATAACAAGTTCTCGCTTTCACAAAAATACCCTGGAACGCACTCACGAGATGGAACGACCATCCCTGAACCTTACCAGTCACACACTGTCACGAGATTACAGCTTCTCAGAACAGCTCAGTAAAAATATTACTCACGCACGAACTAACCGCGTGAGACTATCGTTCAGCTCAACCGTCTCTTCCCAAAAACCTCACTAAGAACATTCGAAAACTTTCTTTATCTTATTTTTTTTTTAAAACAAACTAACAACCACTCAGTTGAGCTATGTTCAAAAATTACCGAGCATAAAGCCCTCAACTAAAAAAATCATCTCATCACTAAAGCGTGCTAACTAAGGTGTGTACAAAAATCCGACCCATACATACAAATCTTTAACACCTAACTCCCATTAATAAAACATGACTTAACAGACTACACCGACCCCCGGGGAAAAAGAAATGATATCATCATTTTGTTGTTGTTGAAAAGTACATGGAACAAAAAATTTGAGGTCGATGCGATTCCAATATCTACACCCAAGGATTACACTATGTTAAGTCATATCAATAAATGAACAAAAGAAGGACAGAAGTAAGTGTAATTTAGAAAATGAAGCATAGAAAGATACTGAGATAAGTATACAAAGATAATTAATTCAAAGAAATATCAAGTATATCAAGTATAGACTAAGTATGAAATAATAAGTGGAAAGTGAAAAGACACGATGAAGTACAAGAAGAATGACCAGCAATGAAAGAAAGCAATGAAATGAGAATTTAAAAAAACAATGATATGTCATGGTAACCATTAAGTTAAACAATGCATATCTATACCAAGGAACAAATAACTAGTTACCATCTAAAAATAGCATAATATGCATGATAACCAAGTTAATCAACTTATAAAGTACCAATGATGAACTTGTTATAGACATCAACATTAATAATATCGCTATACCTAGTTACCTCGTAGCGCACAATCAAGCGCCGGGTAAAGAAAAAATTCATCACAATGTCAGAAAAAACACCTTTTCAATGTACAATACCGAAATGTATCATTATGATAATTTAAGTTTAAATAGTATTATCACTATAATTGTGACATATTCAACGATTATCCAAAACTCAGTCATATAATAATAATATTGTCATGACATGGTGTATGAAAAGGAAATAACACAATGCCTTAAATTAAACATACACTATAAGTATCAACAACTCCAGTGGTCTTTAAAAAAATCTTGTGAGCATGAAGATACATAAACAAGCTACTGTGGCGTCACAATGCCGACTGGCTTCACTGGAACAGGAAAATTGGCGCAAGACGACATATAGAACATGTTGAAAAGAAACAGCTTAATCACGTAACATAGCAACTCTGATTCTCATGGGAAGGCCGTTGCTGTAAAAAAAAATGAATGAACATTTCTATTTTAATAACGGTAGGATTTCATAAAAGGCAACAATTAACTTTAAATTTAATCTACCAAATGTGGCTGTGTAAACTTCCGACCACTGTAAGATGTTAATCAAACCTTCTTCCGTTATTTGCAGACAAGGCAGGAAGAGTAGGTAGAGGATGACCGCAACTCAAGGTAGTCACCGCTGTAGGCTGGAACAAAGTTGTGCTTTCAGGGCACTGATATGCTCTCTCGAAATCGAAAGTAGAGCACGCAGTAGCATTAGAGACACTATTACCATTGTTACCTTGATTACCAATAACTTGGGGCTCCTGTTGAGCAGAGTTAGCATAACGATGCGATCTATCATTTGGAGATCTAACGTCATATCGAGATCTATCACAATTATTATCTCTATTGGGACCATTGCTATTTCCTCTATTGAGACCATTGTTCTGATTTGAACCCCAGTTAGCATAGTTGCGATTACTATTTCCCCTTGGATCAAAATATCTATTAGATGGATTTTGTTGTCTTCGAAAAAAATTACTGTAAGGTTGATAATCCCTAGTGTAGTTATCCCTACCATAATTTCCAGAATTGTTGGAACCGAAATGTTGAGGTCCGTTAAATTGTCTCCAATTTTTTGGAGAAGGAAAATTACTACGTGATAGACCCCCTTGGTACTGTCTAGAATCACGATAATCTCTCCTACCAAAATTGCTTATATTTTTGCATGAGGGAATGTGCTCAACAGGTGCATCATACTGACTGTGCTGAGTATGATCAGTAACTGCACCGGCGAAACCACTGTGCACAGGAATGATAGAATTTTTATTGTTACAAACATGATGGGTATTATTTTTGGAACGAGTACTAATAGTTTCGTCCCCTGTTACGAATGTATCAGAACTCTGCACAGTCGATGCACGGTTGGTCTGTGTGGCCTTGACATGAAGTTTATCAGAGTTTTTACCGTGATCTTAACTGATTCCGTACGCAAGATCTAATAATAGACGCAAAGGCCGAACGCTGTAGACGTAAGATCTTTTAAAAGACGCTGATTTATTTCATTGTTTCTTTCTATTCTGATATTTTATACTGCCCGGAATTTATCTCGAACGGAAGTAAACACAAAACTGGGCAAATTTCAACAAGCTTCAACGTCTTTTATTTGCGTTTGAACGGATTTTTTCACATTTATCTTCATCTTTAATCGTGTTTTGTCGTATCGCCATAATGGCCTAAAAACACACAGGATATGTTACTAATATGTGAACAGTGAACAAACTGTGTGATCAACCATAACTTTCTTACTTTTTCTGTGTTTCTAAATGTATTACCTGCACAAAGAGAGCAGTGAAACTGTATTGTGATAACAATTTATGTTACAAGCCTTACGTAAGTCGAAAATTTTTGTTCAAAATTTCAAGTTATCTTTTTTCCGTGTACATGTTATCTGTTATAACATAAACATAACATAAATTAGCTAGAAAGGCATATGGATTTATATTGTTCATCCAATGTACTTTAATTTGATATATAATATGTTATACTTAACTCATGATTAGACACACATTGTCAGTAAACGTAAATTATGTATGTGTAAATTTTTGGGGCTTAAAAATAATTCCGTCCAGAGCTGAAAATAATTACGTACGGAAAGAGTTAAGGACCGACTGTTACAATAGGATTACTTTTGTTGGCCTGACGCCAAGAATCACTCCTATTAGAGGCAGTATCGTGAGTACGTGGGAAATTGTATTTGCCTTGAAAAGATTTGTTTACACCATGTTTAATGTCATAGTTAGCATTGAGTGCATATGGCTGACTCTTTGCATTTGTACAGTGTTGATCATGAAAATTATGTTTAACACTGTCAACCTTGACAGCGGACAACACCTTGTTGTTTAAGACAATATCTAATAGGCCATCAACTCTGTTACGAAGTTTTGTAATTTCTAATTCTGTACTAGCTTTTTCTATAGCAAGAGCTTTCTTTATTTTCTCGTTGGTTTTAACTTGAAGCCTATTGTAATCTAACCTTAAGTTGTGTAACTGAGAAGTAAGAATCTTCTCTTTAGCAATTCTATCCCTAAGATCTACTTTCAATTTTTCCTTCTGAGATGTAGTCTCCAATTTAAGGCTCTTAATTTCTTGTTGGAGAGTTTGGATAGTTTCTAAAGCCTTAGCCCTCTCCTGTACAAGTTGAAGTTTGAGTGCTTCAATAGCACTATGATGGCTATTCATAAGTTCATCAACCTTCTCGGAAAATACAGTATTCTTCTCTTTAAGTTGGCTATTGAGATCTGCATTATCATTCAGTAGAGTAATAAGCGTTTCTGTATCCGACTCCTCACGTTTCTTGGCCTCAACTTTTAATTCCTCATAGTCCATTTTGACTTGTTCTAACTCACCGGTGAAAGCGTTTTCCTTACAACGTCGTTCGTATTATAATAAGCTCATTTCATCTTCTAGCTCATTTTCATTCGCTACCTTTATTCTCTCCAGCTCCATAGATAACAACTTTTGCTCATGCAGTCTAAGATTTTCTTCAGCTTGCATCTGAAGTTTTCTCTCTTCCATTTCCATTTGCTTTTGAAGTTTCTTCTCTTCCATTTCCATTTGCTTTTGAAGTTTCTTCTCTTCCATTTCCATTTGTTTTTTGAAGTTTTTCCGCTTCTAATTTTTTCTCTTCCATTTCCATTTGCTTTTGAAGTTTTTTCTCTTCCATTTCCATTTGAAGTTTTTCCGCTTATAATTTCTGTTTTTCAGCTTCCCTCTAAAATTTTCTCTCTTCGGTCTGCATATGCAATTTCCTATCTTCAGCTTCTATTTGAAGTTGTTTCTTCTCTTCTAGTTTCTGAGCCTTGTCATATTCGACAAGTGCGAATTCTCTTACTTCCTCAGTAGTCATACCGAGGGCTTTCCCTTGTTTAAGGAAATAGTCTAAACTAGACATTATGTCCAATTTTATAAGATATGTAACTTATGTAAAATATTCTGGAGAAACTAACTTTATCCCAACTTAGTGGGTGGCAAGTCCTTGCTTAAGAACTTGTATAATTACCTTTCCAACTATTAATAATGTTATTAATTACCAGCAAAATGCAATATAATATCGATAAAGCATGACAAAATAGACAGTACAAACCAGAGTTACAAAGAACAGATACAGAGGACAAATGACAACGTTCGCAGGAATCAAATAAAGTCAAAAAGCGGAAAAAAGATAAGAAATGTTGCAAAGCTTGCAATGACAGCTGCGAATAGGAAGTAGACAAGGGACATTACAAGGTATAAACATAAAGGGTGTATATAAATAAACGATAGGCAGATTGAGACGGACGTTTACTAGCAAAAATGGATCACCAGAATAAGATACGTATAAGAAATTAAGACGATAACAACAGTGAAAGAACTTGACGATGCAGCTAAACAATCAGTTGTCACAGATAACCAAACACAGTGGACTCAAAATCCTACAGTTACCATGAGCTGGAATTCCACTGAGGGAAGTCTGCAAAAGTGTCCCTAAAGAACGCTTTCGTAGGCGCTGGGAGAACTGGGATGTATCCTAACGTAAGTCACCAACCTAACTGCCCACATAAACATGAAACATCGAACATAGAACTCTCAAGATAACAAATAATGGACAATATAGGAAGGCTCGATAACATAGAACAGTGGTATAGTTTACATACAACAAAACCCCTTATCTTCAAAAAAGGCAAATTCCCAGCCTTCCCGCCAAAACGATGGGCATCGGTTGTCACAAAATCTGATGAAGTCTAACGTTGATAAGGTACTGGAACTCCTCGTCAAGTCTTGGAAGGGAACAGTTGACAGCAGCATCTAGACGAAGGACTTGACATCTACTCGAAACTGGCATACGAAAATTAGAACTGGCAACACTGCAAGTCTGTACTTGATCTCCTTGTAGTTGGTATCACACCCCATATCACTGGCTCACCAATTTTATGTTAAAGTTTGTTTCCTTTAACAACATCAGCACGTAGGCCACACAGGCCGCCACTTCGGCTACTGTATAAATGTCTGTGGTGGTGGGTGTGTCAGGTCACTGACAATGACAAGTCAGTATGGTCGCTGATAAATATAATCAGCCTTGGTCGGGTTTACCGGTGGCCGACAGGTGAGTAAACAAGTATATATGTAGATACGCGAATGTCAAAAGTTCTTTAAGGGTGTAATATTCATTCTGCAATCACACACACACAGAAACGATGGTTCAGGAAGTAGGGGAACTGCTATAAATTTTCACTGTTTATTTACACCACAATCACGTAGACATCATAGGAGGACACTTCATAGCAAATCATTGAGCAACATGTAAATAAGTCCATAACAGCGTGCATAAATCCAAAGGGATATAATCATAGATAACAGCCCATAGTTGATCATCAGGCATCAGGTAAGTAAATCCGTACAACTCAGTTACAGGTACAAAAAATCCCAAGTATATAGGCTACAGAACACAGCAGCTCACAATCATAGATAACACCGCAAAAATATTCATCAAAGGAACTGCATACCTCGCAGTTTACAGCAATATAGCCTGAGCCAACATACTCCCTGACTTGAATAATAAATCTCTTGGGAGAAAGAACATTCCCTTAAATAATCCAACTATCTTCAAAATCCATCATAGGAAATGTGAATATATATATAATGGCCCATACAATCCATGGCCTCGAAATATATTCAATATAACAAATTCTCGCTTTTCACAAAAATACCCTGGAACGCACTCGCGAGATGGAACGACCATCCCAGAGCCCTGCCAGTCACACACTGTCACGAGATTACAGCTTCTCAGAACAGCTCAGTAAAAATATTACTCACGCACGAACTAACCGCATGAGACTATTGCTCAGCTCAACCGTCTCTTCCCAAAAACCTCACTAAGAACATTCGAAAACTTTCTTTATCCTATTTTTAAAAAAACAAACTAACAACCTCTCAGTTGAGCTATGTTCAAAAGTTACCGAGCATAAATCCCCCAACTAAAAAATCATCTCATCACTAACGCGTGCTAACTAACGTGTGTAAAAAATCTGACCCGTACATACAAATCTTTAACACCTAACTCCCAATAATAAAACATGACTTAACACTCTACTTCCATTCTCATGCTAAATGTTGGCTTGTAAAACTAAGTGTAGTCTGCGACAATCTTGCCCTTTACTGCGTCTGAGCACCAACCTGATTTATCACCACAGACTCACCAGTGTACACAATGGCATCACGATCCCCAGCATGAACATGTATCAGTCGATTAATTTCCGGCTCTGCTTTCCCATTGCGCTCATTGCACTCTCTGCCAAGGCTGATGATCTGGTGGTAGATTGACCAGTTCTCAACTGACTTACTCACTCTTCTTCCTTGAATATATTTTCAACTGTGATCATCTGCCAAATCGTTGCCTCCGCGTGCAACACCCATGACATTCCCCTATTTATTCTTGCACCTTTGATGTGAGCTATATTCCCATGCAGGTAGCGTGTCTTGCCTCTTGATACAGACTTTTGTCTGGGTCTTTATATATCTGGATTTAATCGACAGCAATACAAACTTGTACCGCATCGTCACAATGGGTGGTATCTCGTGTACAACCCCATATACGCACCTCATTTTGAATGCGCTCCAGTCGTTCAGAGTGAAATATTGGCAGCGCGAGTATTCCCAGCCATGGTCGATTACGGAGATGACCAGCTGGTGATACAGGAGAAACAGCAGTCTTTGCTACAGGTCTCTGCAATCTGGAGTTATTCAAGAAGCACCCCAATTACACACGCATTTTTGGATATTGGTTTCATCGCACTGCCCGAAGAGTCTCATGTATGCTTTTCACCATTTTCTATGTATCTCAGTCCTGTAAATGAACATCATCATCATCAGCTGCCATCTCCACATCGAAGATTGGATGTAATGGATCTCCAACGTCTTCTCTCTTGTCTTGATGGTGCACTGATAGACTATTTCCTGTCCATTTCTTGAAGTTATCTTCCCACATAGCGATGTCTTCCCCTTGTACGTTTGCCTTCAACTCTTTCTGTTATGGTCTTCTGCAAGGTGTTATGCCTTTTCATGTGGCCAAAATATTTTAGCTACTTAGTTTTGATCTTCATTAGTTCTCTTGTCATACCTAGATTTTCTAGGATCTCATTTGTTTTCTTTTCTTTCTATGAGATGCGCCCCCTTCTTCAGAATATCCACACCCATTTTCTCAATTCGTTCTTCCAATTGCTTATTCATTGTCCGTGTTTCTATACCATACAATAGTGAAGAGTATATATAACATTTTATGATTCTCCGTTTTAATTTGTGATTTAACCGTTAAAGATGTCAGTAACTCTCATGTTGTTGAATGTAACTTTGGCAATTCCTAGTCTCTTCTTGAATTCTGTTCCACATCTGCCATCTTCTGTTATTGTGTGACCAAGATATGAGAAGCTCTTGACTCGTTCCAGGATTTTCAAATTTATGCTACCTTTACTGTGGGCTTATCGTCTGTTTTGCTGATAATTATAGTTTTTGTTTTCTCAAATATTAATGTCCAATCCATATTCATGACTTCAATTGCTTTACTAGTTCTTGTAAATCCTGTTCACTTTCAGCTAATAACATGGTATCATCTGCATATCTAAGGTTGTTTATTGATCGTAATTCCACTGACGTTCAGTCCTGGCATTTTCTGTACGAAAATTTTTTTCGGTGTATATATTAAGTAGGCAGGGGACAGGACACAACCTTGTCTGACACCTCTTTTTATATATGGTGAATAATTCCTTTCAGTATTTTGTTCCCAAAAAATAAAGGTTACTGCGTATTCTTATGCCATGTCCATCAATACCTTTGTCTTCGAGGCATTAAATTATTTTCTCGTGATGAACTCTGTCAAAAGCCTTCTTATTAGTCAATGAAGCACACATATATAAATTCTGGACCCCTGTCTATTTTTCAGCTAATATCCTTAGGCAAAATAATGCCTCTCTTGTTCCGCTGTTCCGTCTAAAACTAAACTGCTCTTCTTGGATTAAGCTGTCTACCTTACTTTTTATTCTTTCCCTCATGATTTTGAGCAAAATTTTAGTTGCAAGACTCATCAGGCTGATTGTTCTGGTCTGAACATTCTGTTGATTTTGGATTTTTAGGCAATGTTATAGACAGATGTCTTCATGTCATGTGATATATATCCTGTATTGTATATATCGTTGCACAGATCTGTGATTGTATCTATACCAAAGCTCTCCAGGGCTTTAATCATTTCAATTTTTATGTTGATAATGTCTGCTGATTTTGTATCATGTACTTCATTCTCTACCTCTGATCTGAGAATGTTTGGGCCTTCGTGGTTTTTTACTTCTTTGGTCCTTAATACTTCTTTTACGTTATGTCCATCAAATAAGAATACACCAATTTTATTCTTCATAACCTCCTCCTTGGGCCTATTTGATAAGTTCTATTTCTTCATGTATATCTTCCGTGTCGTCTATTTCTGTGCATTTCTAGGACCTCCTTATTTGTTTTCTTATCTTTCTATGAGATGCGTCATCCAAATTTGATTTTTTCTTTCTCCTTCTAACGTAAATTTCTATTTGCTGATTGTGTGCTTTATTTTAAACATTCCTTTTTTGTGCGTTTTCTCTTCTGTACTGTTCCATTGCTTTCTGACAGTAACTGTTCACTTATTTTTGACATCGACAAGATATTTTTGTTTTATATCTGGTGGTTTCAGTGCTGATTCTATCTGGGGTTCCTCCTTTCTTCTGTTTACTGTTCTTTTTAGCTTTATATTTACTGTTCATGAAGCCATGATAGTCAATTTAATTTCTTATTACATCGCCTGGGCTTTTCCGTGTGTATAGTTTCCTTTGGTGGTGTTTGAAAAAGGTATTACATATATCGGTTCCGAAGGTTGTTACAGCCGGGAGTTGTAGTGAGGATAAGCTCTCACTGCAGATAAAATACTTCTATGGCGCGCGCCTCAAGCAGCCTCTGACAACGAAGTCCAGCTCCCGGCCTTCACGTGTGGCTCAATTTGAGCCCGGCGTAACTGTTTCCACTGACGGGAGAAGGAGCAAAGGCGAGCGACTGGCGCCTTAAAACCAGCCGCTACGGGCAGATAGGGGTCATGATCCTTGGTTGGTAGCTTAGAGAATGAACTGAATTCAAACCACCGCTGCCTTGCGGGAATATCCATTCATGGAATTGGCTTCGAGAGTAAACCCTGAGGATAAATCCGGAGGGAGTCCCTAAGGCAGTCTAATGTTGATTCGACATTATTCTGGCAAATCCTGCGACGGGGCTGGTACAAAACTGTATCGGCTACTGCCGTGTCTTTGAATCTACCGGCTGCGTGGAGAGGGGGAACATGCTGCATGGGCTTGATCTCCGAATAACTGTGCCCAAGCTCGCGCCCTGGAGAGGACACTCCAGCTTCACCCTATAGGTGTCGGCAAAACACGGGTAGCATTTTGCCCAATTGGCATACGGCATTGCGCCAGGGGCTACTTCCGACAGTGGGAGAGGTTCTAGGATCTCACTGGACAGCTACCGCCCGCTTCAAGCTGGCAGCCCCCAGTCAATAAGATATGAATGCAAAAATAGGAATGGATTAGATAAAAGAAATGATATACAGTTCTGTGAAGACAACCAGCCGGTTATATGTAATAATAATAATAATAATAATAATAATAGCCCTTTCATTCATAACTGACTATGGGAATGCGCCCCTGAGGTGGCAGCCCTCAGCTGCCTATTTTTCTTTTTCGACGTTCTCTCCTCTGCTTGTTGTGTGAGCCTCTTTTCTCTCAATCTGAGGTGGCGCCGTAAATAGCATCGCCACAGTGCGATCGGCAGCTTCATCATCCCATGTTGCTGGATCCATGTCCAGTGCCCTCATATCTCTCTTGCACACATCTTTGAACCTCAGCTGTGGTCGCCCAACTGTTCTCTTGCCATCTGCTAATTGTCCGTAGAAGATATCTTTTGGGATGCGACCATCTTCCATGCGGCGAACATGGCCAAGCCAGCGAAGTCTGCGCTGTCTAAGCAGTGTATACATACTTTGAAGGCCAGCACGTGACAACACCTCGACATTTGTCACTTTATCTTTCCACGAGATGCCAAGGATGTGGCGTAGACACCATAAATGGAAGGTATAGAGCCTTCTTTCTTGCTTAGAATAGGTCGTCCAGGTCTCGCAGCCATATAGTACTGTGCTGGTGACGCAGGCGTTAAATACCGCAGCTTGTGAGTAGTTTGGAGTTTCCCCAAACACGCGATGTAAGGCGGGCAAAGATAGCTGCAGCTTTGCCAATGCGGCTGTAAATTTTTTTGTGCAGTGAGAGTTTGTCATTGATACCCTAGGTATGTGAAGTGGTGCACCACTGCCAATTCATAGTTATCGATAGTGATCACTGGTGCAGCACCCACATCCTGACTCAGCACATTCGTTTTCTTTAGACTTATTGTGAGGCCAAAGTCCTTGCATGCTTTACTGAAGCGATTCATCAAGCTCTGAAGCTCCTGTTGGCTTTGAGTGACGACTGCAGCAGCATCATCAGCGAACAACAAGTCTCTTATAGTGACCCTTCTGATTTTTGTTTTTGCCTTCACCCTTGAAAGATTAAACAGACGGCCAGCTGACCTAGTTTGAAGGCATATTCCTTCAGTTGCATCTCTGAATGCATGTTTCAAGAGTAAGGCAAAGAAGATTTCGAAGAGGGTCGGAGCCAGAACACAGCCTTGTTTAACGCCATTTCGTATTTCAAAGGGCTGTGACGTGCTTCCAGCATATTGGACTGTTCCCTTCATGTCTTCGTGGAATGACTATCATTTCCAGCATTTTAGAAGGGCAGCCTATTTTCAGGAGGATTTTGAAGAGTCCATCCCTACTAACCAGGACAAATGCTTTTGTGAGGTCTATAAAGGCGATATATCTTTTCTGCTCTCTTAATTTTTCCTGAAACTGGCGGAGAGAGAAGATCATGTCCTTTGTTGATCTACCAGCTCGGAATCCACACTGTGACTCTGGATATATGCGCTCAGCAACGTGTAGTCGCATTAAGATGACTTTAGCAAAAACCTTACCAACAATACTAAGAAGAGAGATGCCTCTGTAGTTGTTGCAATCACTTCTGTCTCCTTTTTTTTAATACAGTGTTACAATCTTGGCATCTCGCATGTCTTGAGGAATAGTTGTCTCTTCCCAGCACTGGCACAGCATCCTATGCAGGGGATGTAATAGCGTGCTCTTACAGCATTTGATTAAATCAGGAGGAATCCCATCACAGCCTGGGGCTTTGCCAGAGGCCAAGCTATCAATGGCCTTGCTGCGTTCCTTTAATGTTGGTTCGGCATCCAGCTCCTCCATAGTTGGCAGACGATTGACAGCATCAAGGGCTGCAGGCGTAACGGTATTTTCTCTAGCTTAGAGCTCAGAGTAGTGCTCGACCCACCTCTCCATCTGCTTACCCTTACCGGTTAGCTTCTCTCTGCTGATGGTTTTTAGCGGTGCCGTCTTACTTTTTTGGGGGCCAAGTGCTTTCTTTATAACGTCATACATTTGTCTAATGTTGCCTGTTTGCGCTGCGGTCTGGATGCTCTCACTGAGCTGGAGCCAATAGTCATTTGCACAGCGTCGAGCAGTTTGTTGAACTTTGCTTCTCGTAGCCTTCATTATCTGTAGGGTTCTATCACTCGGTGAACGTTTGTATTCATTCGCAGCACTGCGCTTAGCTTCAATGACAGGTGCTATCACATCTGATGAAGCATCAAACCAGTCATTTGACTTTGCCGTTTTCTTACCAAAGGTGGCAAGTGCAGTACTTTGAATGGTATTCCTAAGATGCTCCCAGATCACTGTAATAGTATCACCATGCTGTGGGCTACTGAGCACTTTATTGAAGGTCTCAGTAAATTGAGCGATCATGACAGGGTCTGACATCTTGCTGGTATCAATGCGTGGTTTCCATTCATGTCTGACACGATAGTTTTCTTTGTTGTGCTCTGATTTTGTAGCAAACCAAGGAGTGATCTGTATCACAGTCTGCACTATGGTACGAGTGAGTGGAGAGAAAAGACCGTAGAATTGGCCTTTGGACGAGAATCAGGTCCAGTTGGTGCCAGTGTTTGGATCGTGGGTGTCTCCATGACACCTTATGCTGGGGTTTAGTCTAAAAGTAGGTGTTGGTCACGCAGAGGTCATGGTGGACACAACTCTCAGAGCCGTTGTCCATTTTCATTCATCTTGCCAATACCAAACCTGCCCAGACATGAAGGACATGAATCATTATCGGCACCCACTCTAGCGTTAAAGTTACCAATGAGAACAAGCTGTTCTTGCTTAGGTATGCTTTTGATGACTGCTGCTAGATTCTCGTAGAACTCATCTTTAGCTTCTGAGGCAGAGTACAGAGTAGGAGCATACACACTGACAAGGGCGATGGGACCTGTGCTAGTTTGCAGGCGGAGCGTTAACAGGCGTTCTTATCCATTCTCACCTGGTTCAACCATTTTAGTTAGCGTTTTTTTTTACCGCAAAACTTACTCCGTGTTCTCTAGTTTTATTAGGATCTTTCCCTTGCCAATAAAATGTGTAGTTCTTCTCGCTCACCGATCCAGAGCCAGCCAGGCTCGTTTCCTGAAATGCAGCTATATCCACCTGAAGTCGTTTAAGCTCATCATTAATTATGGTGTCTTCTTTACATCGTTTACGTCCTGTAGGTTTTCGGATAGTCCAGTCAACATAGTCCGGATGTTCCAGCATCCCAATCTGAGAGTTTGCTTATTTCTTATATTACAATAATTGCTTGGTGCAAAGTTTCTGTCCACAGTTCGGGTTTGACCCTAATCCCCATGCACCCAATGGAGAAAGCAGACTTTTTGCATTCATATCTTATTGACTGGGGGCTGCCCAGCTTGAAGCGGGCGGTAGCTGTCCAGTGAGATCCTAGAACCTCTCCCACTGTCGGAAGTAGCCCCTGGCGCCATGCCCTATGCCAATTGGGCAAAATGCTACCCGTGTTTTGCCGACACCTATAGGGTGAAGCTGAAGTGTCCTCTCCTATTTTGGCATTTTCCTAAATTGAAAAACTTGGAGCTGAAACTACACATAAATGCGTGTGAAACCTAAAGCACAACAGTACGGAAGAATTTCGTTTCACATCAGGCAAAAAGTAGAAGAAGAAATGAACAGATTAGAAAAAGAAGGCATTATTGAACCAGTTTCAGGGCCAACTCCGTGGGTCAGTCCTATAGTACCTGTGATCAAGAAGAATGGTGATGTAAGAATTTGTGTAGACATGAGACAGCCTAATGAGGCTACAGAAAGAGGGAGACACATCACTCCTACAATAGACAACATAATAGTAGATCTAAATGAAGCAAAGATTTTCAGCAAACTAGATCTGAGAAGAGGCTACCATCAAATTCCATTAGCTCCGGAATCTAGATACATCACAACTTTTTCAACACATCTAAGTTTACGAAGATAGAAAAGGCTAGGTTTTGGAATAGCCTCAGCAGCAGAAGCATTCCAGAATATAATTGGAAATGTGTTTCAGGGTCTGAAGGGACAGTTGAATGTATCTGATGATATTCTGGTTTATGGAAAAACCCCAAAAGAACATGATGAAAATCTAGAACAGGTATTCATCAGACTGAGTCAGCATAACCTCACACTGAATAAAGAGAAATGTGAATTCAGTAAAAAATATATTGGATTTTTATGGATATACTTTTTCTGAGAAGGGAATTGTTCCAGACCACAGAAAAGTTAGTGCACTTCAAGATATGGCAGAACCAACAAATGTATCTGAATTACTGGGAATGTACAATTACTGTTAACGTTTTATTCAAAACTATGCAACACTCAATAAGAATGCTTACAAGAAAAGACACGCCATGTAACTCAGCCAAAAGATTTAATGCTGAAATCAAAACTAACAAAAAGTGCTGGTACATCCTATTTTGATAGGAACAGAATGCTAACCCAAAGAGATGACAGAAACAAAGAACATGTTGTAGTTTTTGGCAGCAGAAGTCTGTCAGATACAGAAACTAGATATTCACAGACAGAAAAAAAGGCCTTAGCAATAGTGTTTGCTTGTGAATATTTTCACTTATACATTTATGGCAGCAGGTCATCATCATATCAGGTCACAGGGCATTGGAGTTGATTTTTGGAAAAAGAACATCCAAGCCTCCTGCTCGTATAGAAAGATGGGTTTTAAGACTGCAGCAGTATGATTTCAATATTGAATACAAGCATGGAAAGAATAATCCTGTTGATTATATGGCAAGTCCCCCACTAAAAGAACAGTCTGAGAGCAGTGAAGAGACAGAAACATATGTGGCATTTTTAGCCATGAACAGTGTTCCAAAAGCTTGAATTTCAGTGAAATGCAAGAAGAAACCATGAAAGACCCACTGTTACAATAAATTCAATTAATAATCAAAAATAATAAATGGAATAACATTCCGTATGAACAGTTCTCTAAAGTGAACAGCGAAGATCTTAATATTTTCCACATTTTTTTATTTTTAAATTAATGAAGAAAAATATCCCTTTCAACCTCTGATGGGTTATTATTAAGATATATATTGTTTTCAATTCCAAATAATATGAACAACTGCCGATATGAGAAAGTGGCGTAACATTTGTCAAATCATTGTAAATAGGGACCATCACAATTATGCATTTGCGTTAAATAAATAAAGTAAAAAAATTAATTTAAAAAAAAATAAATAAATTTTTCCCACAGATTTAGAAATGAACTAACACTTACTGAAGACAATTCATTATTTAGAGGTTCAATAATAGTAATTCACAGAACACTCCAAGGAAGAGCAGTAGATTTGGCCCATGAAGGAGATCAAGGCATAGTCAAGACCAAATGTTTGGTTGAAGAGAAAATTTGGTTCCATAGATTGGACAACATGGATGAAGAGACTGTTGCAAATTGTTTAGCTTGTCAAGCTTGCACTGAAGGTGGAGCACACATCACACCTTTGAAAATGTCTGAGCGTCCCAAAGCTTTATGGACAGAGGTCTCTGCAGATTTTTGTGGACCATTGCCATGTGGACAGTATATTCTTGTCATGGTAGATGAATATTCTAGATTTCCAGTTGCTGAAATCATTAATTCCACATCAGCAAGAACTGTCATTCCTGTGACTGGCAAGATATTTTCGACTGTTGAAATTCCTGAAACTTTAAAAACAGATAATGGTTCACCATTTAACAGCCAAGAAATAAAGACTTTTCGCACCATGTTGGATACAGACACAGAAGAATCACACCTTACTGACCAAGGGCAAACGGGGAGGTGGTAGAAACGGTGATGAGAAACCTCAAGAAGGTCGTACAAACAGCCACAGTTGAAGGAAAGTGTTGGAGACAATAGCTGTATGCTATCCTTAGAAATTATAGGGGAACACCTCATATGTCAACAAGCACATTGTCAGTCCTACGTTGCCACCAACTGCCACAGAATCAGCTGACGCCACCATGGACAACAAAAGGCAATTACCGCGTACAGGCAAACCACAGCCTAGACACCGAAATGTCCCAAGATGTCGTAATGACTATGTTTTGAATTGACAGTGACTGTCTGTCATTAGTGATGTTTGTAGAATAGTTTGGAGTTTCAGTGTGTTTTGGTTATTCAAGAAAGAGAGAGAATGTGGTGTCTTATCCAACATTTGAGAGATATATTTAAATATGAGAAGAAGAGTTACGGTACTTGGAATAATGGCCGTAATGAGATTTTTAGACATGTTTGTATCTCTGTGTGAAATAAATGTTAAGAACAAGACAAGAGTCTAGCATTATTTCATTTAGAGGACTAAGGTTGAATATCACACCAGCTTCGTCAGATTCCTCATTTTTGAGGTTTGGATCTGTCTTTTTTGGGTTGTAGTCAGTCTACGACTCTCATCCATACGTCCAAACTGGAACAGGTAAGGTTTTATACAGCCATCGTCTTCTTACTCCTCTTTTGATGAGGAATTCTCGAGTTATGGTCTGAAATAGTCTTCCAGTTGCTACTCTTCGGGTAGTGCTCTTCTTTGATGCCTCACTTCCAGTATGACAGCTCCGAGTGGGCTCCAGGACCTAGAGCTTAATTTCTTCTGTCATTTCGTGATATTACCATGGTCTTAGCTGCTTATGACCATCCCTCTCTTCTCCAGTTCTTCCTTCTAGATTTCCAGTTTGGATTTAAGATGTGCCTCTAATTCTGCAATCAGGGAAACCTTCAGCAAATGCCAGCTTTGAAACTGTCTCACCTTCCAGTAACCCACTGAATAATTTGTCCTTACATGCCTTGATGACGTCGTCCATGAGGAGTATGAAAAGATAAGGTGACAGAATATCACTATATTTTACACCAATGATGGCCCTGAACTCTTCTGACTTATGGTTTGCCGTCCTCGCATCTGCAAGGCTTGTAGAAGCTCTGTATAGCATGAATCAGAGGTTCTTCCTAGCCAAACAGTCCCAAAGTTTGCTCCAGGGGATCTTGTCAAACGCCTTTTCCAGATCTAAGATGGATCGCACATACTCATACCTGATCACTCAGCTATCTGGACTTAATCCATTTGTGGCTCAGCTAGGTGTCTCTGCTCCAAGATTCTGGAGTAGATTTTATCAGGGACGCTATGCATGGAAGCAAATCTGGAGTCATCTTTATATATTCATCAACTATGTACAATGCTACAGTATATAAATGTGGAAGTGAACCTCTGCCTATGAGCTAACAGCCTCATTCTCTTGAAATTATCCACACTTCCAGAGATTCCCCCTGTGGTGAAACTTGTAGAGAACCCAGCATTGTACACTACGCTTGGAGAAGTCACTATGGACCCAGTGATAGGCAGGGGGAGCTGAGGTGGCTAAGTGCAGGACAACACTTCATTGAGAAAGCCCAGAGCACAGTGTTTTAGCTCTGTATAGTTGGAGAGCCGCCTTGGATGGCGGGGAATGCACAGTATGCCACGTGCTTCATATTCCTAGGTTGTGATCAGATGTGATGATCCCTTAAATGCCAGCCAAGCTGGAGAAAGCTCGACCAAAGGCACGTTTGGGAATGGCAGAAAAGCTACAGGAAAAGCCTAGATCTACAGTGTAGATAATACCAAGGAGTCTTCAACTTGGTATTGGTTGAAAAAGAGCAAGAAGTTCAGCAGCCCTAGTTAAACAACAACAACAACCAGGGACGCTGAGAAGGGACGTTTTCTTAAGACAACAGTAAACGATTTGTCAACGCTACAGGCATAGTGCTAAACATTCCAACGAGGATGAGTACCGAAGCATTCATTTAAAAAAAAACTGATTTAATCAGATGTACACGCATACAAGGACTAGAAGCTAATAACAAAAGCCTGTCTGTACGGAGTGAGAATCAAAACTTTCAGCAGTCATTCAAAAGCCATCTCCGCCCTGACTGAATCCGTTAAATGTAACGGTAACATCCTTGTTTTACCTAATATTCCACTTTTGTGCTCCACGTTTGTAGGTTTTGCCAATTTAATCCATCTGTAGTCAGAGCACACACTAATGAAAATCATAAATGATAGTAACTATTCATTGTCATTGTCATAGGACATACCGCGCACTTAAACTGGTTTTGTCCACTGCAGTCAGTAGAACAGTTTCGTTCATCATAGCCGTTAGAACAGTCAGATACAGTATCGCACACATAATACAGCGGTACACATCTTTCAGGACAGCTGAACTGAAGTGAGGTACATACAGCTCTGTAAAAGAAAATGTAGTGTTCCATAATGTTTTATTATTATCTAACAACCTGTGAGTTACAAATAAATGACATTATATTAAGGCTTCCTCAAAATGCAGCTATAATGCAGCGCAAAAGTCAAATATCAACATTATCAACAGCAGAGTTCGTGGTAAAGGTCGTCCAAGAGGAAGCTGGATAGACGAGAAGGATGAGAAAATGTTCCAGACAAGAATCCAGAGGACTAGATCTTTGGCGGTTCCATGAATTCCCGAAATATGAAATTAGGCCATGCCTGATTCATTGGTAAGGCTATGAAGCATTATGCTGCACATGCAGGATTATGGTATTGAGCCGCACTCTCCAATAAAGTCGGTGTTAGAAAATAAACTGAAGAGAATTGTGAGCTAGAAGCTGTTTCATAGGACAGGTAATTTCTGATTGGAAACTAATAAACAGTTGTTTACAACTGGATGTAGTCTGATCATCAGATTTAGTCATCCCGTTGGACAAACGTTTCGGTCCTTTACATTTCTTTGCACTCTAAGGTGGGCTAGATACATTGGGTCATGCATGACACCCAAGTGTCAGCCTCCTGCTGTTTTTATTTTCCAACCTGCGCTAGGAATTGAGCCCAATTGGTAGTAACTTTACTCCTGGTTTTATCCATGCTGTCACTTGAGAGAGTTTTTAAAGTAACCATTATGCTACTGCCCTGATTTCCATAGTTGTTCCACAGCCAACACGACGCAGTTTAACCGAACTTCTTCAGTGTCCTTGACACGCAATATAGTTTCAGTAGATCATACACCGAGGCAGCCATAAAACCTGTTGCAACAACTTTTACTGTGAACCAGCCTTGTGTGGATATTTTTCAAATATATGTTTTTTCATTTCTGTATATTTGGCATTGGGAAGGGATCCATGCACTTAAAAAAAATGCATAGCTGTTTAGCTGATTACTGCTGTCTAATTCAGTTTTTTATATTGTTTCTGAAGGCTGTAGTGATTGATAGTGAGTGTGAGTACCACAGACTCTAACAAAATCTATTTCCATGATGGTAACTGTAGCTGTTTTTAGTTCTACTGTCCCTACTTTGGAAATTTTCCAGCGGCCTTTGAGATATATAGGTCTAGCCTTTGTTGCTAATTCATAAATACATATATATGCGTCCATTCTGTGGCTGGATACATCTTTCTGATTAATTCCACAGCCAAGTGTTTCCTCTATGTATCTGCTTTTTCATCACTTCTGGAATGGTGTCGATCAGCTGTGGGAACCTGTCGTGGAATATTCTAATCCACATATATAAATTATTAGGTAAATATAAAGCCTAATAAATACATATAATAAATAAAGGAAGAAGAATGGTAAAGAACAGTGCTGTCACAATGACTGTACTCGAAATCCCCTTGTTTTCTACTGCGTATGCAAATTGTAACGTTTCACGTTGATATTAAAGGCCTTCTGCAACATACACGCGTTTCCCAAACACACAATAAAATGTGCTGCCTTTCTAAGAAAAACCTTGAAATATGCAAGTTGACCTAAATTTTAAATTCCATTCATGTCTTTTTCTACACTATGTTACCAAAAACAAAAGACAGATGGACTAAAGGATAGCGAGAAGGGAGAGGCAGAAAGCCGAACACTAAACACGCGTCGCGCGATACACAAATGCTGCCATCACGCGTGTAAGACTACATGCACTAACTTTTTTTCAGACGGACAGTGATAAATTCACTACCCTTCCCAGAGTTAGGTTTTAAAATCACAAAAAACGCTTATTAGGAAAGATAACATTATATGGGTTTACGTTTGAAAACATTACAGTACCCAGACAGCACATCTTCGAAACAGGAGGTAGAAGGAATTGCATATTTTGAACGCAGCCACGTAGCTCTTTTAAATTTGGATATTTGGGTTCCTTAGGGCTTGCTGACAAAGAATATGTAAAACGTTACGCAAATAGTCCAGGAATTAATAAATTATAACCAAAATAAAATAGTGGGGATGCCTGACAACATAAAATCATTTCTGCTCATAAAATTTTTTTATAACGTGTTTGAAAAAACCTTACGTTACAGAAATAGCCTACCATGTAAACTCCAAATTGATTGGAGCGCAACAAATGAAAGACTAACCACGATTGGTCGGGCTATAAATACTATCTTTCGTTGTTAGGGGAGACGTGGAAAGGTAACATTTTTTCAAACACTTGTCGAAACGTGGCCTCATTGGCTAGACTCGCTGATATACTCACTTAGGAGCGTTAGTTCGAGACCACTAGTTAAAATAAGCTTGATAAAGCAACAGTGCGTTGAAGCCAGCTCATATTTTGCTAAATAAAAGCCTGGAACATAAGCAGATGGGAATTTGTGCCAGTAAATGTGCCAGAATTCATTGCTAATCAACGTATCTGTGTTTATTCTATGAATTGTGGTAAGCTTGAACCATTCAGTATCTTTTAATGAAAATTGAATGTGAATTGTTAATTTATGCCTGTATATATATGTGTAGTTCAGTGGCAAACAGGAGATAAAGCCTATAATGCTCCAGCCTGAACAGAGGGTGTCGGAGGAAAGTAAAACGGCATGGAATGGCCAAATAGTACACTGACACCTGGATGATTGACTAGAAAGAAATAATGCTGGAAGTGCAGAGGCGTGGTAACCATTAAGGAGGTAAATACTGGTATAAAGTATTTCAGATGAAGCTGACAGTTGGCCTAACGCTCTGAACTCAATGTTTGTGATGTATTGTGATCAGTGTAAAAAGAGAGTATAAGTTAGTTATGAAGTAGAAGGTACATCCTTCTTGTTTACAGGGACCGTGGTCTTGATGGTATTGAGCAGCAACTGGTCAGAGCTTTGCTGAATCCAGAGTCGGACAGCATACTCCTTGGTCCATTTAGCTATCAGTGAGGTGTCTCCAGAGCCCAGGGGAGAATTCGAGCAGAAGAGTCTTTTCCTGCCGCCATCACGCCAGATAAGCTGATGTGACCGCTGAGCTCAACATTATGTACCCCGTCTTAAAATGACTTTGTAACATAAACTTAAGAGGGGAAGTAAATTGTGTTAATATCAATAACTGAGAACATCTCCGATACTAGTTTCCTTAAGACAAACTATTGAAGTCATGATGACAAATACCAACAGAGCTTGAACAAAACAAAACCAGTATTACCTCATATTACTACTACACAACTGACACACATAGGATATTTGTAATAATATATGTCACTACAATATTCATATTAATACATTCTGTACATAACTTGTAATTAAAATTGATTGTGATTCCTGGTTCCTTTGTATTTGAATCAGGACACACATATATATTCATGACAGAAATGAATACATATTGTTATTTGAAAAGTTATCAGTGACTCATTTAAGATATTCTCATAGATTGTTATATGTATGTGAGTGTCACAGTGTTGTCAAGTGTAGTGGAATAAATTAAATTGTTTATCTGTCTGTTGTTGTGACTTACACTTCATCATACACATACCCTAGACACATAACGTAGTCATCACACTATTCCAGAATAATTCTAACTGAGATAGATATATATATGTGGCAGCAAGTAAGGTTATCTATAATACACTACTCTTAATAGATATAGATACCTTCACAGCTGATCTCAGTCAGTACACTAAGTCCCCTATAAATATTTATAACATCTCACTTCACCACATATATTGGGGGCTCGTCCGGGATTTTGAATCTTTCCCTATTAAAAATATTGGGGGTAATTCACTTCAGGGAATATAAGAATTAAAAGGTATCCTTGGGTGGAATTAAATAAGGTTGAGCTCACGGTGCCTGTGTTGTCCATTAGATATATTTAGAGATTAAATTGTTGGTTAGACATTGTAGAAATTTACCTGATAGACAATGGCGGACCTGGCCAAGTTTCGATCTGCTGCTGTTCAGACTGCAAAAGAGTTAGGATTAGATGGGCAAGTTATGGTTGCCTATGTCACCACGGAATGTGACAAATTTATTGAACGCGAAGAAAGAAGATTAGAAAAAGAGGCCGAAAGAAAGTTAGAGGCTGAGACTAAGAGGTTGCAATTTGAGGCTGAGGCTGAGACTAAGAGGTTGCAGATTGAGGCTGAGGCTAAGAAATTGGAAGCAGAAAGAGAAGACAAAAGATTAGCTGCAGAAAGGGAAGCCGAGGAAAGAAGACAGGCTGCAGAAAGAGAAGAGAAGAAATTAGCTGCAGAAAGGGAAGCCGAGGAAAGAAGACAGGCTGCAGAAAGGGAAGCAGAAGATAAAAGATTACAAAGGGAACATGAGTTACGACTAAGGGAGTTTGAGTTTCAAGGCCATGCTCCTGAAAATGGTGCCAGTCCCTTTGCCTCTGATGCTACGGTTACTCAAGGAGCCTCAACCTCAGCTATGAATTTTCATTTAGATCATTTTGTTGAGAAAGACGATGATATAGAGAGCTACCTAAATAGGTATGAACTATTAGCTACCACGTATGGGTTAGAGAGAGAAAGGTGGAGCTTAAAGTTATCTCAGGGACTTCGTGGGGCAGCTTATGAAGTTTTTGCAAAAATGAGCAGAGGTGATCAGGAAAATTATGACATGCTAAAGCAGGCTCTTTTGTTAAGGTATGAAAAGAATGCAGAATTTTATAGGAAAAAATTTAGGAATGCTAAACTACTGTCAGGTGAAACCTATCACCAGTTCTCTGCACGAATAGAGACATACTTGGAGAAATGGACTTCTCTGGGGAAAACCCAAGGTCTTAAGGAAATGGTCCTTATAGAGCAATTAAGAGAGTCCATGGCTCCAGACCTGAGAAAGTTTCTCATGGAACAAGGTGCAGAGAGGCTGGGTGAGTTGCTAAATGTTGCTGAAAGGTATCAAGCAGCTCAAGCAGAGGTAACAGGTAATAAAAAAAAACAAGTGGATAACTTTAGGGCACCACAGAACTTTAATAAATTTGATCCTAAGGATCAAAACAAAGGTAAGCACCAGTTTGATAGGCCACGGTATGAAATTAAAAATAAATTCCCACAATTCGATGAAAGGAAATATGATGAAAGAAAATCTTTCAACCAAGGAAAAAGGTGGTGTAAAAATTGTCAGATGGACAATCATGACACTGACCGTTGCAGAAGGAAACCTGTGTATATGGCAACCCTTCAGGTCAGGTCGACCTCAAGACAGGAGGAGGATATTATGTTGGATACCACTCCAGAAGAGATGAGGAAGGCACAGGCTGGGGATAAAACACTCAAGCCTTGTTTCAGAAAATTGTCAACTTGTCATACAACTCCAGGCAAGGGAGATTTTTACATGAAAAACAAGTTGATGTATAGGAAGACTGGAGCTAGATCCAAAGGTCACGGACAGCTGGTTCTTCCAAAAAGATATAGGGCAGACTTAATAAGGAGCCTACATGTGAAACCAGATGGGGACCATGAGAAGATAGGTACCATCATTCAAAAGGTGGCTCACAATTATTATTGGCCCAAAGCAAGATGGGACATTGAAAATTTTGTAGAAAGGTGTAGCATAGCCCATGAGGGAACACCCACAAGTGGGAACATGGATCAGGACCTGGACACGCCACGGGGCAAAATTAGGCCTGATAATAAAAAGAAAAATAGATTTGATAAGGTGGACCAAATGGAATGGGAAGCCCCTTTTCACGGACAAGCTTCACTTAACTGTTTTACAATGGCCACTATGCGGAGAGTGCAAACAGATGTCTTACCCCAGGATAAGCCGAAAATCCCTCAATCGGACTTAAACAAACTGGAGGAAGAGGATGTAGAGAGGAAATCTCTCATCAAGAATTTTAAGTGGGGAGAAAGCCCCAAAAGAAAAATTGGTAGCGGTCGTTTTGTGAATGATAATTCTGGGAGGAAAAATCATCACTATAAAGCTTCGAGTGGAAGAGACCATACCGGTGCATGGACAAATAGGTCCACACAATTAAAGGTCCATATGTAGCTATGTTAAGAACGTGGACTGATGAAAAGGCAGAGGAAAACATTACATCTTCATACCAATATGTGAATGAGCTGACCACTCGGTTAAAAACTGGCTGGAAACTTGCCAATGAAAATTTGAAACAAGCCAGGAAGAAACATGCTGCCTATTATAAAAGGAAGGCGAAAGACAGAAATTTGGCTGTGGGAGAGAAAGTACTGCTTCTTTTGCCTGGGAGTCAGAATAAGTTACAAATTGGATGGCAGGGTCCATATACAGTTTTAGAGAAGGTGTCTAGAACAAATTATAAGATAGATAAGAAGGGGAAAGAAAAAATCTATCATGGGAATCTCCTGAAGAAATATTTGGAAAGAGAACATCAGGAAGAGACACACTTGTTGACCTTGTCCATCGCCATGGAGATGAAAAAGGAACCACTTTCATCATTTGAATATCCATTACACCCCTGTGAGACAGCAGCACAGGTGAAAATCAGTACACATTTAACGAAAACTCAGAAAGAGAGAGTGCAACAGGTTCTAAATAATCATGCAGAGGTGTTAACAGACCGACCAGGGCATACAAACCTATTGGAATATGATATGAAACTAATAGACTCCACACCTGTCTGTATGAAACCATATTCGATTCCGTTTGCTAAGGAGAAAGCTTTGAAGGAAGAGATAGACTATCTATTGAAGGAAGGAATTATTTCGCACAGTGAGTCTTCGTATAGTTCCGGTGTTGTACTCTTAAGGAAGCCCTCTGGAGAACATAGACTCTGTATAGATTACAGGAGACTGAATGCTATTACAGAAGGACAGGTAGATCCATTGCCGGATACAAATCAGCTGTTTGCCAGGCTAAATAAAGCTAAATATTTCTCAAAAGTGGATCTGAGTAAAGGATACTATCAGATTCCAGTAAAGCCTGAGGTTAGACCATACCTAGCTTTTAGTACCTCAGAAGGACACTATGAGTTTAATAGATTGCCATTTGGATTGAAGAATGCGCCTAGTGTCTTCTCTAGAATGATGAGAAAATTATTGGATCCTCTGAATAATCCCTGTATAACAAATTTTTATGGATGATATCCTTATAGCAACAGAAACATTTGAGGAACACATTGACTCTCTGAACATGCTGTTTGATCGACTTAGGGAGGCAAATTTAACAGCCCGACCAACCAAATGTTGCGTTGGATGTAAAGAATTGGAATTTTTGGGACACACAGTTTATCAGGGAAACATGACCCCTGACCCAAAGAATTTAGAGAAACTACAGAAAGCCCCGAGACCACAAACCAAGAAGGACGTGAGATCCTTTGTCTCATTATGTGGTTTCTACCAGAAGTATATCAAAAACTTTAATTCCATATGTGCACCGTTAACTGAATTGACACGTAAAGGACATCCAGATCGCATTACATGGACACCACAATGTGAAATGACTTACCAAGAATTGAAGGAAAAGCTCACAAGTAAACCCATTTTGAAATTACCTGACTTAAGTCAAGAATTCATAGTAAGGACGGATGCAAGTAATATTGGGTTAGGTGCAACTCTACTACAGAAATCAGATGCATTGGATGGGGAATTAAGCCCAGTGGCATATGCTAGCAGAAAGTTGAATAAAGCTGAAATCAACTACTCAACTAGCGAAAAAGAATGTCTTGCAGTAATATGGGCGATAAAGAAATTCAATATTTATCTATATGGGAAGGCATTTAAGTTGCAAACAGACCACAAACCTTTATCGTTTCTAGCACAGGCTAAGCATGAGAACTCTAGGTTACTCCGATGGTCTTTACTTCTGGCTCCCTATAATTTTAGCATTGAGTATATATCTGGAAAAACCAATTTGGGAGCGGATTTTTTAAGCCGCCATCCGTGTGATGAGAATCACCGTAAACCCCAGAAATAATAATAAATTTCTCTATGTGAATATAGAATAAAGGACTGACATATAATGTCTGTTTTAAGAGGGGAGGTGTCGTGGAATATTCTAATCCACATATATAAATTATTAGGTAAATATAAAGCCTAATAAATACATATAATAAATAAAGGAAGAAGAATGGTAAAGAACAGTGCTGTCACAATGACTGTACTCGAAATCCCCTTGTTTTCTACTGCGTATGCAAATTGTAACGTTTCACGTTGATATTAAAGGCCTTCTGCAACATACACGCGTTTCCCAAACACACAATAAAATGTGCTGCCTTTCTAAGAAAAACCTTGAAATATGCAAGTTGACCTAAATTTTAAATTCCATTCATGTCTTTTTCTACACTATGTTACCAAAAACAAAAGACAGATGGACTAAAGGATAGCGAGAAGGGAGAGGCAGAAAGCCGAACACTAAACACGCGTCACGCGATACACAAATGCTGCCATCACGCGTGTAAGACTACATGCACTAACTTTTTTTCAGACGGACAGTGATAAATTCACTACCCTTCCCAGAGTTAGGTTTTAAAATCACAAAAAACGCTTATTAGGAAAGATAACATTATATGGGTTTACGTTTGAAAACATTACAGTACCCAGACAGCACATCTTCGAAACAGGAGGTAGAAGGAATTGCATATTTTGAACGCAGCCACGTAGCTCTTTTAAATTTGGATATTTGGGTTCCTTAGGGCTTGCTGACAAAGAATATGTAAAACGTTACGCAAATAGTCCAGGAATTAATAAATTATAACCAAAATAAAATAGTGGGGATGCCTGACAACATAAAATCATTTCTGCTCATAAATTTTTTTTATAACGTGTTTGAAAAAACCTTACGTTACAGAAATAGCCTACCATGTAAACTCCAAATTGATTGGAGCGCAACAAATGAAAGACTAACCACGATTGGTCGGGCTATAAATACTATCTTTCGTTGTTAGGGGAGACGTGGAAAGGTAACATTTTTTCAAACACTTGTCGAAACGTGGCCTCATTGGCTAGACTCGCTGATATACTCACTTAGGAGCGTTAGTTCGAGACCACTAGTGCAAACAAGCTTGATAAAGCAACAGTGCGTTGAAGCCAGCTCATATTTTGCTAAATAAAAGCCTGGAACATAAGCAGATGGGAATTTGTGCCAGTAAATGTGCCAGAATTCATTGCTAATCAACGTATCTGTGTTTATTCTATGAATTGTGGTAAGCTTGAACCATTCAGTATCTTTTAATGAAAATTGAATGTGAATTGTTAATTTATGCCTGTATATATATGTGTAGTTCAGTGGCAAACAGGAGATAAAGCCTATAATGCTCCAGCCTGAACAGAGGGTGTCGGAGGAAAGTAAAACGGCATGGAATGGCCAAATAGTACACTGACACCTGAATGATTGACTAGAAAGAAATAATGCTGGAAGTGCAGAGGCGTGGTAACCATTAAGGAGGTAAATACTGGTATAAAGTATTTCAGATGAAGCTGACAGTTGGCCTAACGCTCTGAACTCAATGTTTGTGATGTATTGTGATCAGTGTAAAAAGAGAGTATAAGTTAGTTATGAAGTAGAAGGTACATCCTTCTTGTTTACAGGGACCGTGGTCTTGATGGTATTGAGCAGCAACTGGTCAGAGCTTTGCTGAATCCAGAGTCGGACAGCATACTCCTTGGTCCATTTAGCTATCAGTGAGGTGTCTCCAGAGCCCAGGGGAGAATTCGAGCAGAAGAGTCTTTTCCTGCCGCCATCACGCCAGATAAGCTGATGTGACCGCTGAGCTCAACATTATGTACCCCGTCTTAAAATGACTTTGTAACATAAACTTAAGAGGGGAAGTAAATTGTGTTAATATCAATAACTGAGAACATCTCCGATACTAGTTTCCTTAAGACAAACTATTGAAGTCATGATGACAAATACCAACAGAGCTTGAACAAAACAAAACCAGTATTACCTCATATTACTACTACACAACTGACACACATAGGATATTTGTAATAATATATTTCACTACAATATTCATATTAATACATTCTGTACATAACTTGTAATTAAAATTGATTGTGATTCCTGGTTCCTTTGTATTTGAATCAGGACACACATATATATTCATGACAGAAATGAATACATATTGTTATTTGAAAAGTTATCAGTGACTCATTTAAGATATTCTCATAGATTGTTATATGTATGTGAGTGTCACAGTGTTGTCAAGTGTAGTGGAATAAATTAAATTGTTTATCTGTCTGTTGTTGTGACTTACACTTCATCATACACATACCCTAGACACATAACGTAGTCATCACACTATTCCAGAATAATTCTGACTGAGATAGATATATATATGTGGCAGCAAGTAAGGTTATCTATAATACACTACTCTTAATAGATATAGATACCTTCACAGCTGATCTCAGTCAGTACACTAAGTCCCCTATAAATATTTATAACATCTCATCTCACCACAGAACCCTGTTCTCTTTCATGACAGGAACGTGATTGCACTGATGTGATTACAACTATTGAAGGCTTGCAAACACTACATGGGGATCAGACAAGGATACTCTGAGGTTATGCCCGTTCTGTGATAGAAAAACGCATTGCTCCAAAACAAACTAGTCTCTTGACTGAGTGCAAAGCAATGTCCTTCGACTTAAGCTCCGTTGTTTGCCTATACATGGTCTGGGATAGTGAGAGCTATAATGCTTTATGTGCAAATATATAGCTACACTATATTGTTAGCTTTATTTTTTTTTTCTTTTAAAAGCGTAGGTTTAATGAAGCCTTTTTAATTAGTATCGTGATACATAACTGTAAACTATGTATGGAGAACTATGCATCTTTATATGGCCACCAGTTATGCACAATGCTACAATACACATATGTGCAAGTGAACCTCTATATGTGAGGCTAATTACGCCATCATTGACTTTTGAAATCATCAAAACGTCCTGAGATTCCCCATGTGGTGAAACATGCTGAGATCCCAGCATTGCACACTAAGCTTGGAGAAGTCACAAGCCCGAGACATGATTCTTTGGCATTGACCTGGTTGACTGCATTGTAGGGGGATCTTACTGTGGACCCAGTGATAGACAGGGGGAGCTGAGAAGTGGCTCTGTGCAGGATGTGACAATTCCTTGGGAGAGATCAGAACCAGAGCACAATATTTTAGCTCTGCATAGTTAGAGCCCCAATGGATAGCGGGGAATGCACAGTATGCCACGCGCTTCTTACTCTTTGCTTGGGACCAGTTGAGACGATCCTTTAAACGGGACAAAGAGATGGATCTCGATGGAGTCATACTGCTCTACAGTGGAGTCTCCATAATCGATAGAGCTAAAACGCACTTGAGTTGTATTGTGGCTAAAAACAAAGATGGGAAGAATATTTCTCTTTAGTGGTGAGCAAGGTATACCTCAGAAATTATAAGAACTATCACAGAACAAAGATGGCATCAAGATGGAAGATGAAGCACTAGAGAATGTGGGCAGGACATGGATGTATACCACCAGAAATAGTTATGGGAGCTTCAGGCGACATATTACTCCTGAGGATAATACAGGCAACCCGGTGCCACAAGACCATACCAAAGATTGGTACCATCATAATATTCAATAGGGTGACAACCGGTAATGTGGGAATCTGTTACGGTGGTTTTATTGATATCATCTGCTATAGTTGGCAGTGCGCAATTTTAGGTCAATAGAATTAATATAGACTGATGTTGATACTTCACGGATTAGTAAACGCAAAGTACACGGTCAAAATGTAACGTGTTAGCGTCGATAAAGTCACGCTTCGTGACTTAGATACCGGACCCTTGTTACGTTGTCCGTCAAGCCGTGAAGACGTGTCTTACCTCCTTCCAAGGTTAGGCTTTGCTAATAGCCGTATTTATGTAAATTGATATAAGAACTCAGGGTCAGTCCAGATGATATTATACATGAGGAATTTATAAGGTTGGTGATTAACCTGAGTTACGGAAGGATAGTTGATAAGTTGTTTGATTTATATTCGCCAAGACTCATGCGCTCATTTCTGGCTGTCTGGATCATAGCAGCGCACGTACACAGCCATGATGTTCTGTTGACATGAATTCGATATGACACGGACGTATAAGAATATATATTCAAGTAAAATCTAATGAACTGTATGTTAATATTATAAACTGCTTGAAATGTCTTCGTATGTGAAATTGGTAATAAATATTGGACTCAAACCCGAAGACTTACCCACATCGATAACGTTACGGTTGGTTCGTCAGATTGACAATGTTGATTGATATTGTGCATGAAGAACTCTTCCCATAAGAAGGTATATACTATGACAACGATATTCGTAAGGAACCAATGTCTTATTGGACATTTATTACTCAATGAGACAATCTAACGTTGACCCTCAATTGAATAATTATAAAACAAGCAAGCATGCACCCTCTACAAACAAAGAAAGAACCACGACGTATCAACCGTATCAGAATCGTATAGGCATTTCTCTTTGTCCCTGGGATAATTTACTCTAGAATCCTGGAGCAGAGACTCAGACGTGTGGTACAGTTCCGTGCAAATCGAAGTACACATTCAGCGGAGTAAAAAAGGCCAGTTATAAAGATGTATCTGTTTCTTGGATCTGGAAAAGACATTTGACAAGGCACCCTGGAGTAAACTTTGGCCTGCTTGGTAAATCCCAAGCACTTTTGAACCATACTATACAGAGCTACTATAATTTCAGAAATTATGAGAGAACGGCAAACCATAAATGAGGAGTTCAAGACAATCGCTAGTGTACGATAAGGTTATATTCTGTCACCTTACCTTTTCATACTCCTCATTCACGATGTCATCAAAGCATGTAAAGTGAGAACAAGAACGTATTCAGAGGGGTACTGGAAGACTGTATTTTATTGCTAGCTTCAGTTAATGATGTCTCCCTGATTGCTAAATTAGTAAGAAATTGGCACGAAGACTAAGATAGTTGTATACCGCTCCACCGTCTGATGCAAGTCATGGGCAATGATTACAACCCTCAAAAGCCAGCTCCAGAAATGAGATATCTGAGGAAGGTGGTTGAAGTAGCAAGAAGACATTATCCGTAACCAGACGATACGGAAAGGCTTCAAAATCCAGCCTCCACAGACTCAAGTAGAACAGTCACAACTACGATGGTTTGGCCATGAAAACAGAAGATCCAGAACTCGATGGCGATCCAAAGTTCGCTGCTAGGACAACATTAGTCTGCGAAGGACCCAAGGCTAGATTGGAACCAGGTCAATAGGATAGTATGGCGCTCTCTCTTGCTGTCACAGAATGACCTCGAAACTTTCATTTCTTTCGCAATCCCGTAATTCATTTTGTGCTCTTCACATTCTATTTTCCTACCTCAGACAATATTTTGTATGTTTGAGTTATTTTTTTACATTTCTTTCTGTTATAATTCGTTATGTTTGATTACAATTCTCAACTTCAGGGCAGAGGCCTTGAAAACTGACAGAGGAAAAGCACATACCGACACGTTTCTTTCTTTACCGACGCACATTCAATAATTGCAGCATTGTAAAGCCAAAGTAATACAGGCCTGGATGACCTCAGAATTATTGTCAACAATTCAAATTTGTTGTGATCCAACAATCCCATCTCATTGTAACATCACTGGCAATATAAAGAGATTGGCATAGGAAGGTGGAAATCTGCCTCAGCCTGATGCAAGAGTAACTTTCCAGGGGGCAAAGAATTTCATCAGAATCAGATACAGAAACAAATGGAATGTAGAGCATCCAGGTTACACACAACATATTGCATTCTACCAGCTAAACAGAAGAGAACAAGTGGTAATCTTCAGACTCTACACTGACCACAACAGATTGAGATACCGTCTATTCAACAAGATAAAGATAGGAACTACCGATCAGTGTAACCGTGGCACTGATAAAATGACTTTGCTTCAAAGTTGCACAACATATGCGGAACAGAGAAATCGCATATGGCCGACAACAGTACAATTCGCGGAAAAGCTTTACGGAGATTCAAACAGCCCCAAACTGTTTTCTTTGAAAAGATTAAAGTGGACATCTGAGAGTGTACGAAAAAGATCAAGTTTACTTGATCATACCTGCTGAGATAGTAGACAGGTGATGTAATATTGACCAACAGTCATGTTGGTAACATTCTCGTGTACCAGGTGTATCGCTGATTTGGCTATAGTGATTTCCTAATTTCTCTCGTGGAGAGACTACAACCAAGATTATCACATGATGAATGTTTGTTTGCACATGTATAGGGCAATAAATTATCCACGTGATGACATATTGCAGAAACGCACATAAAAGACGAATTGTTGTAATAGCTTCGGCAAGATATGATCAGTAATAAATTCAGGAAGTTGTGAGTTGTAAATGTGATAATCCTAGACGGAAAATCCCACTACCTTTATTTGGATAATGGCAGTTTGTTTCTCCAACAGTCTCAGAAAATTACACGATGAAAGTTATCATAACACGCATGATTGAATACAATTGGCTGGGAAATTCGAGATGTTATAAGCAACACTTATGATTGGAGCCTGGTCAGATAGTAACAACCACATGCTAGGGACGAAAGTTGCAATATAATCTGACACTTTCGCCGGTTAAAGCACTGTGAAATTCACCTCGTCAAGAAGACAGCCAGCTACCAAGAGTAAGGAATAGGATCACAATTCTATTTATCGGACCGGACATTGTTTGAACATCTTGTGGACATATTCCAGGAAAACTTCGCCTACATTAACACGGAATCCTAGGAATCTGAACACAGATTGGGAGCATGGTGGAAAGTAATATCCCAGAATGGCGTGTAAGAGGCATCTTAACAAGTTGCAGTAACTATTTCTCTGAACAAGGAGTCATTCTTCCTAAAGAGATTTTAGGTCGGTGGTACCAGTTGAAGGTACTATCTCTAGAAAAAGTATGTGGTATAAGTGGCCTGCTGTCAAGACGGGTCGTGAAGACGCTGGACTAGCTTCGTGATTAATCCCTGATATTTCTTTGAACTTGTCACAACCTCCAGACTTGACCAGTGACGAGTGCACCAGCTGCAAAGAACCAAACATCGGCTGGAGCAGAAACCAACAAAGTTACTGGCAGCTAAGTACAAACTTAAAAGCAGCCAAATGAACTTTCATACAATTCCCTCAATATCCATAACATCAACCTGTTACCTTTAAAAAAAAAAACAATTATTCATTTTACAGTGTTAAATGTAATTAATTATTAAATTTGTTATTTGTATATATACAAATTAATAGCTGATTACATCATAAGTGTACTACATCTGGATGTCTCAGTCACCTTAAATACACTTAAAACAGAGCTAATAAATTAAGATTTCAATGACAAATCAGTTAAGGGCTTGAACAAGCTAAATCACACGATATGTCTCTTCACAAAGTTTGTCGGGCAGATAATAAGACAGCTGTGCTAAGACTCATTCAGCACTGATTTCAGAATATATTGTGAAAACTCCCTTAAGGTAGAAGCATAATTATCCTTATATTTGCATCTATGCCAAGAGTAATCGCGTGCGAAAGTAGATTGTTATTGTTCATTGTTAATCAGAATTGACCTTTCTGCACTCCGCGCAAACCCATAGGCGCTCAGTCTTTCTCGGCAAATGTCGAAAAGTAAGAATGCCTATTGTACCTGAAGCGCACTGGTTGTATATACGACGGATGCATTCTCTCTCACTTCCATTTCTGCCACGTTTGATGCCAAACTCCAGCAGCATCAGCCTTGTTGATTCATCCACTGCAGATTATCCAGTAGGCGATCATTAATAGAACTTAATATATCCCTTATCCAAGTCCAGTGTCGACACTATGGGTGCTATCGAGGCCAGTCAGCTCTCTCATTGCCATGTACCCTGCATGACCAGGACAGTAGATCCACCCCAGTTCTTCAAGACTTGTGGATGCTATTGATGTTTTCCATTCCTGCCGCAACCATCCGTTCTGAACATTCCGAAGCATGGCTTGAGAGTCATGCTTTTGTCTGGGTAATCGCATATCTGGATCTAATCGACAACAATCCGAGCATGTATCTCATTGTCACAATGGGGGTATCACACGTACAGCCCAAAACTAGTCGCATCCCTTCATTTTGAATGCGTTCCAGTCGTTCACATTGTGACACTGACATCGTGAGTATTCCTAGCCCGTACTCAGTTGCTGAAATCACGAGCTGCCAGTCCTCACCTTCACTTCTGTATGGTCAGTTCGACATGATAATTGAATGATAGCCCACGATCAAACATTACTCCTAGATACTTCAGCATGTCTTGCCATTCAATGTTCTGCTCATTGAAAGTGATGTCTGTGTAGTGAAATTGACAGAGATACAACGGTAAAATCCTCCAAGGATAACATTTAAGGATAAAAACATAATGCGTAGGCTGCTGATGTACATGATCGCCTAGACCGCGGGTCATCATCCTCCATAATAATTGACTTGCTAGACAGGAGGGGAACGGCGGATCAAAAAAGAAAAAAAATATGACTGGAAAGGCTAAGGAGACGCAATTGGGGGGGAAACGGAGAAAAGTCACGTTTCTCAAGTTGACATAAAAAGTAAGCAACTCCACAGAAGGGACCCTAGATATGTTACGCCACGGTCATTTATTGGACGCTTTTGCGATACCAAGCTTTTGATTTGAATGGAGCGGTAAAACACAGATGTTAGGAATATTACAAAAATTAAAAAGTAATTTTTTCTTAATATTAATGTTAGGAATATAAAAATTAGCTGGCCGGATGGCCTATTCTGAGCAGTGAACTAAGATGGTCTTAATTTTACAAACGGATAGATAATATTGAAGATAATGACAAAAGACAGTGTAGTTCACATCATCGACAGACTGTGTTGAATAAAAAAAGTGTCGCAATTTGCACACAAAAACACGACCTTGGACGCAGGTGTTCAAATTTACTTAGTATGGAGGAGAGGGTTTTTTGAGCGGTAGCTGTGTCTAAATATAACTTTTAACGACAAAATTTTGGAGGGGAGAGAAAGGTTGGTTCAAAAATCAAGCACATTTTTTTTTTAGAAACACAAGTAGAGACGGACAGACTAACAGATAAACATCCATACTTGACTGAAGCATGACTGAAATGACTTTATGGTAGGAAATTTGAAATTTAAAATAAACCGAGGCAGTGATTGGCCACAGACAATCATATCATTAGCGCTCAGACGCGAAAGTGGGGCCATTCTTCAATAGTTGTTCAGTGATAGACACAGATTTTAAAGTGTGGTGATTCCATATGAAAGCAAGTGAAATAAATTTAGGGACGCCATACTATAGCCAGCAGCTCAGCTGAGTTTTGCTAGCAATTCTGTGTTATTTATTCATAATCTGAGCTGTGAGTTTCTATAGTCAACAAAGCAGTATCTGTTCAGTTGGTGACTTACTCGAGTGTATCTGTGCAGCACTTGTGACAGAGACCACCATTATTGCCCGCCAGCACGGAGAGGTGGGACCACCTGATTTCAGCACCAGAGCGACAACTAACAGATGAGTGAGCCTCTGGTCTGCTGGACTTTCACCAACGCCCTTTAGTTACTAAGAGCCCCATAAAGATTCCCACCATTTTCTGGACACTGTGTAGTCAATATAGACAGGTGTGATGAGGCCACCCCAACAGCACAAACAGTACTATCCTCCCAAGTAGATGAATACTAGAACATTTTAATAAAACTAACTAGTATAGTACATATATATGTACACTATTGCATTTATGATATAATATTCTGTGCATTTCTTTTCATAATCTCTAAATCCTTTTAAGTTCTGGTCAACCTAAAAAATTGACACAGAACAAAATAAATGTAATATACTTATATCAAAAAATTTTACACACGTGAGTTAGTTCAGTGTATTTTAACATTTATTAATATTATTAGTCTTGTTAATATCTGTGGGTATATTTATAATCCATTACACCACACTACATATCATAACCCTAGACACTTTACGTAGCCACATTCATTAAAAAAAAATTAAGTGTGAGGTCGTAGTGGTAGCAAGAAAGGCCTTCTGACAATTCACCACTACATTTTATCTCAGGAGCCTTCACAGCTGGCCTCATACAATTTACATTTAGTAATAACACCATCATACAATACCATCAAACACCACTACAATATTGGGGGGCTCTACCGCGATAATTAGCCCAACAGTAATATTAGGATCTCCTGGTGGGAGAAATAAGAGTAGGGAAATAAATTGTAAAATTCCCTTTAACATTAAAAGTGTCCCTGTAGATAAAAGTTGGTGAATCTTCACAGCCAGTAATAATTAATTAGTTAACTGGTTAGTTAGAATTAGTTAGACTATAGTCATAAGAAGTACTTAGTGTATTTACTGGTTAGAGATTTAGCTTGTATATTATTATATTGTCTAAAAAGTATGGCGGAGCTGGCAAAATTTAGATCAGCTGCTGTGCTCACCGCGAAGGAGATGGGAATGGATGGTCAAATTTTAATTCAATACGTAACGGCTGAATGTGATAAATATATTGAACGGGAAGAAAGGAGATTAGAAAAAGAGGCTGAAAGAAAATTGGAGTCTGACAGGTTGGTTGAAGAGAAGAGGTTAGAGGCTGATAGAGACATTAAGAGGCTGCAGATTGAGGCAGAAGAAAAACGACAGCAAAGGGAGGCAGAAGATAAAAAGGCCGAAAGGGAGGCAGAAGATAGAAGGTTGCAGAGGGAGCACGAATTACGACTAAGGGAGCTGGAATTACAAGGCCCGGCTCCTGAAAATGGTGCCAGCCCTTTTGCCTCAGATGCTACGCCTAGTCTGGGAGCCTCAAACTCAGCTATGGGGTTTCATTTAGACCATTTTGTTGAAAAAGACGATGACATAGAGGGGTACCTAGGACGTTTTGAGTTATTAGCTACTACATATGGGTTAGAGAGAGAGAGGTAGAGTTTAAAGCTATCACAGGGATTGAGAGGTACTTCTTATGAAGTATTTGCTAAAATGAACAGGGAAGACCAAGACAATTATGACATGTTAAAGCAGGCTTTGTTATTAAGGTACGAGAAGAATGGTGAATTTTATCGTAAGAAATTTAGAAATGCCAAACTGTTGTCTGGGGAGACATACCACCAATTCTCTGCTAGACTAGAAACCTATTTGGAGAAATGGACGGCTCTGGGGAAGACCCAAGATCTTAAAGAAATGATCATGATTGAGCAATTGAGAGAGTCCATGGCTCCAGACATGAGAAAATTTCTCATGGAACAAGGTGCAGAGAAGTTGGGGGAAATTTTAAATGTTGCTGAGAGGTATCAGGCAGCCCAGGCAGAGGTAAGTGGTGCTAAGAAGAAGCACATAGACAATTTTAAAGCTCCACAGCAATTTAACAAATTTGATAATAGAGAGCAGGGAAATAAAGGTAGGACAAACTTTGAGCGGCCAAGAAATGACTATCGCGACAGAAACTCACAGTTCAATGACCAAAAGTTCAATGAAAGAAAACCGTTGAACCAAGGAAAAAGATGGTGTAAATGGTGCAAGAAGGATAACCATAACACCGAATTTTGTAGAAGGAAACCTTCAAACATTGCTGCAATGAAGTCGGGGACGCAAAGATTAAAGGTTAATCCTAAGGGACAACAGGAACCTTATCACCCCCCAGTTTGTGAGGATGTTATTTGTAATGGGGTCACCATAAGGTGCCTTTATGATACAGGTTTGGATTATGATTCAGTTGTGAAGTCTAGCCTAGTGGACCCAAGTCAGTATACCACAGAAACAGTGGAAATACAAGGGGCGACTAAGGACATACCACTCATGACACTTCCCATCGCAAGGATAACGGTGAAAACTCGCTATGTGGAAGGAGAAATCAGAGCAGCAGTGATAGATGAACCAATCTACCCTCTGATATTGGGGTGTAGATACGTTTTCTTGGGGAATCCCGAGAAACCTGTGATCATGGCGACAGTGCAGACCAGGTCACAGAAGAAGGAGGAAGAAGGTGAACCTATAAATGCTCATCCAGAGGAGATGAGGAAGGCGCAGGCTGAGGATAGGACACTCAAGCCCTGTTTTAAAAAAATTGCCCAAATGCCACACACCTCCGAGCAAGGGGGAATATTTCATGAAGAACAAACTCTTATACAGGAAGGCCGGAACTGGAACAAATGGTCACAACCAGCTGGTTCTTCCCACTTCATATAGAGATAAAGTGATGGAACTCGGGCATGCGATTCCCTTCAGTGGTCACATGGGGATCAGCGCCACAGGACAGCGTATAGTTTGTCATTACTTCTGGCCAGGGATAACGGAGGATATAAAAAGATATGTCAAATCCTGCCCAGAATGTCAAAGGGTAGCTCCAAAGCACTGGACTGCTCCTGCAACTCTAGGGGAAATGCCCATAGTGGGAACACCTTTTGAGAGGGTTGCAGTGGATATTGTAGGACCTCTCACTCGGACCAAGAGGAGGAACAGTTACATCCTTACTCTGGTGGACACTTGTTCTATGTGGGGAGAGGCGGTAGCCCTGCCATCAATTGATTCAAAACATGTAGCAGAGGCACTACTTACAATATTTACCCGATTAGGATTCCCACATCAAATCTTGACGGATAATGGATCTCAGTTCAAGGGGAAACTAACGGAAGAAGTTTTTAAGCTATTTCAAGCCAGGCACTTTCATTGTAGTCCGTACCATCCACAAGGGAACGGCCAGGTAGAGAGGTTCAATGGGACTCTCATTTCTATCCTGAGAAAGCTGGCACACGAAAAACCGGATCTGTGGGATCAATTCCTGCCCGCCGCATTGTTTGCGTACCGGGAGGTACCACATAGTTCAACCGGGATGGCTCCCGCAACTCTGCTATTTGGGAGGCCAATAAAAGGTCCATTAGAAGCCCTATTAAGGACCTGGACAGATGAGAAGGCGGAAGAGACTGTTACCTCATCGTATCAATATGTGAACGAACTGACCACTCGTTTGAAAGCTGGATGGAAACTGGCAAATGATAATTTGAAACAAGCCAGGAAGAAACATGCAGCATATTTTAATAGGAAGGCAAAGGACAGGGAACTGGCAGTCGGAGAGAAGGTGCTGCTTCTACTACCCGGAAGCCAGAATAAATTACAAATTGGTTGGCAAGGTCCATATACGGTTCTAGAGAAGGTGTCTAGAACAAACTATAAAATTGACAAAAAGGGGGAAGGAAAAAGTTTATCATGTAAACCTGTTAAAGAAGTATCTGGACAGACCACTCCAGGAAAGCACCCCCTTATTGACCTTGGCTATTGCAACCCAAATGCAAAAAGAACCACTCACCTCACATGAATACCCATTACATCCTTGTGAAACAGCAGCACAGGTAAAAGTCAGTAAGCACCTGACTAAAAACCAGAGGGAGAGAGTTCAACAGGTTCTGGAGGAACATACACATGTATTAACAGATAAACCAGGCCATACAAATTTGCTACAGTATGACATGAAACTGGTAGACTCAAACCCAATCTGTATGAGAGCCTATTCTATTCCGTTCGCGAAGGAGAAGGCATTGAAGGAAGAAATAGAGTATTTGTTGAAGGAGGGGATTATTTCGCACAGTGAATCATCTTTTAGTTCTAGTGTCGTTTTGTTGAGAAAACCGTCTGGGGAACACAGACTGTGCATAGATTACAGGAAACTGAATGCTGTCACAGAAGGACAAGTGGATCCATTACCAGACACAAAACAGTTATTTGCCAGACTGAACAAGGCAAAATATTTTTCAAAGGTGGATCTTAGTAAAGGCTATTACCAGATCCCAGTGAAGCCTGAAGTGAGACCTTATTTGGCTTTTAGCACTTCGGATGGACATTATGAATTCAATATGCTACCATTCGGACTGAAAAATGCTCCGAGTGTGTTTTCAAGGATGATGCGAAAATTGTTGGATCCCCTGAATAACCCATGTATCACAAATTTCATGGATGATATTCTCGTCGCCACCGAGACATTTGAAGAACACATTGAAGCTCTGGAGATGTTGTTTGATAGACTTCGGGAGGCGAACTTAACTGCTAGGCCAACAAAATGTTGTATTGGATGCAAAGAGTTGGAATTCTTGGGACACACGGTATATCAGGGTAATATGACCCCTGATCCTAAGAATTTGGAAAAAAACTGCAGAGAGCACCTAGGCCGCAAACAAAAAAGGACGTGCGATCATTCGTGTCGTTATGCGGATTTTATCAGAAATACATCAAAAATTTTAACGCTATTTGTGCTCCTCTGACTGATCTGACTCGCAAGGGACTTCCAGATAAAATTATTTGGACTGCACAATGTGAACTAGCATTTCAAGAGTTAAAGGAAAAACTCACTAGCAAGCCTATTCTCAAACTGCCTGATTTGACACAGGACTTTGTCTTAAGAACCGATGCAAGTAATGTAGGACTCGGAGGGGCTTTGTTGCAAAGATCATCTTCACCTGATGGGGAACTTAAACCAGTCGCTTATGCAAGCCGCAAATTGAATAAGGCGGAACAAGGATACTCCACAAGCGAAAAGGAATGTTTAGCATTAATCTGGGCAATAAAGAAGTTTCAAATCTATCTGTATGGTAGGACATTTGTGGTGGAGACGGACCATCAGCCTCTCGTGTTCTTGTCTCAGGCTAAGCATGAAAACGCAAGATTGCTGAGGTGGTCTTTATTGCTTCAACCTTATCAGTTTAGTATCCAATATATCCCAGGCAAATTGAATGTCGGTGCAGATTTCCTCAGTCGGCACCCCTGTGATCAAAATTAGAGTAGTGGCAGACGTGAGGAGTAATTTTACCTATGTGTATCGCTGGTTTTGGAACTTGCCATAGGCATGTTTTCAAGTGGGGAGATGTGTAGTGAAATTGACAGAGATACAACGGTAAAATCCTCCAAAGATAACATTTAAGGATAAAAACATAATGCGTAGGCTGCTGATGTACATGATCGCCTAGACCGCGGGTCATCATCCTCCATAATAATTGACTTGCTAGACAGGAGGGGAACGGCGGATCAAAAAAAAAAAAAATATGACTGGAAAGGCTAAGGAGACGCAATTGGGGGGGAAACGGAGAAAAGTCACGTTTCCCAGTTGACATAAAAAGTAAGCAACTCCACAGAAGGGACCCTAGATATGTTACGCCACAGTCATTTATTGGACGCTTTTGCGATACCAAGCTTTTGATTTGAATGGAGCGGTAAAACGCAGATGTTAGGAATATTACAAAAATTAAAAAGTAATTTTTTCTTAATATTAATGTTAGGAATATAAAAATTAGCTGGCCGGATGGCCTATTCTGAGCAGTGAACTAAGATGGTCTTAATTTTACAAACGGATAGATAATATTGAAGATAATGACAAAAGACAGTGTAGTTCACATCATCGACAGACTGTGTTGAATAAAAAAGTGTCGCAATTTGCACACAAAAACACGACCTTGGACGCAGGTGTTCAAATTTACTTAGTATGGAGGAGAGGGTTTTTGAGCGGTAGCTGTGTCTAAATATAACTTTTAACGACAAAATTTTGGAGGGGAGAGAAAGGTTGGTTCAAAAATCAAGCACATTTTTTTTTAGAAACACAAGTAGAGACGGACAGACTAACAGATAAACATCCATACTTGACTGAAGCATGACTGAAATGACTTTATGGTAGGAAATTTGAAATTTAAAATAAACCGAGGCAGTGATTGGCCACAGACAATCATATCATTAGCGCTCAGACGCGAAAGTGGGGCCATTCTTCAATAGTTGTTCAGTGATAGACACAGATTTTAAAGTGTGGTGATTCCATATGAAAGCAAGTGAAATAAATTTAGGGACGCCATACTATAGCCAGCAGCTCAGCTGAGTTTTGCTAGCAATTCTGTGTTATTTATTCATAATCTGAGCTGTGAGTTTCTATAGTCAACAAAGCAGTATCTGTTCAGTTGGTGACTTACTCGAATGTATCTGTGCAGTATTTGTGACAGAGACCACCATTATTGCCCGCCAGCACGGAGAGGTGGGACCACCTGATTTCAGCACCAGAGCGACAACTACCAGATGAGTGAGCCTCTGGTCTGCTGGACTTTCACCAACGCCCTTTAGTTACTAAGAACCCCATAAAGATTCCCACCATTTTCTGGACACTGTGTAGTCAATATAGACAGGTGTGATGAGGCCACCCCAACAGCACAAACAGTACTATCCTCCCAAGTAGATGAATACTAGAACATTTTAATAAAACTAACTAGTATAGTACATATATATGTACACTATTGCATTTATGATATAATATTCTATGCATTTCTTTTCATAATCTCTAAATCCTTTTAAGTTCTGGTCAACCTAAAAAATTGACCCAGAACAAAATAAATGTAATATACTTATATCAAAAAATTTTACACACGTGAGTTAGTTCAGTGTATTTTAACATTTATTAATATTATTAGTCTTGTTAATATCTGTGGGTATATTTATAATCCATTACACCACACTACATATCATAACCCTAGACACTTTACGTAGCCACATTCATTAAAAAAAAATTAAGTGTGAGGTCGTAGTGGTAGCAAGAAAGGCCTTCTGACAATTCACCACTACATTTTATCTCAGGAGCCTTCACAGCTGGCCTCATACAATTTACATTTAGTAATAACACCATCATACAATGCCATCAAACACCACTACAGTCTGGTAGGTTTGATTTAAATATGGAGCACCACATCGCATAGGCTTTGTTGGGATTGACCTTTGATCCGCTTTCCTCACAACATTTAGAATATTTTGTGAACACTCCCTCAAGGCAGAAGCATCATCATCCTTCTTTTTGCATCTATGCCAAGAGTAAACTTATGCGAAGGTAGATTGTTATTATTATTGCATGTATCTCAGAAAGTTAATGCTCGTCCCAGTCCTGTTGGTTGAAAAGTTGCTACTTTTGCTGTGTAGATGTTAAACAGCACTGGTGATAGTGGAGCATCCTGGGGTAGTGCCGGGCAAATGCGCATTGGTTCTGATGTCCAAGTTCCCAAACGAAATGCAACTGATCTCTCCATTAATAATAATAATAAATTCTTTAAGCGCCAAACACGGCGCATAAGGCAGAAACCAGTGCTCTCCAGGTTGTTCGTTGTGACGCCACTCCTCTTAGCTCTTGCACATTATTTAGGCCCAACGTTCTTCCTTCTCTTATTATTGTTCTTCTGAGTGTTTCTTTTGGTCTTCCTTTTTTCCGCTTACCCTCAGGAACCCAAGTGAGCGCCTGTAGTGGTATTCTGTTGTTTTGCATTCGTAGGACATGACCGATATATGACCATCGTCTTTTCCTTATATAGTCGGAGACATATTTCTGCCTAGAGTCTTCTCTTATTTGTCGATTAGTCTTGAATTCTTTCCAACTGATGTTCATGAGTTTTCTAAGACATTTGTTCTCGAATGTATTCAGCTTGTTCTCCAATGATTTTGTTATTTTCCAACTCTCACAGCCGTATGTTAACACTGAGATAACATTTGAATTAAACAGACGAAGCTTGGTATGTATATTCAATGATCGTAATTTCCAAATGTTAGATAATCTATTGAAGGCGCTAGCTGCCAAAGCAATTCTAGTATGGATTTCTCTTGTTGTGTCACCATCCTGAGTCATTTTACTGCCTAAATAATTGAAACTTTCAACTTTCTGTAGTTTTTCCCCGTTCAAGATGATATCAAAGGTCTCGTTAGAAAAGTTCATAGCTTTAGTTTTAGAGGCATTTATTTGGAGACCAATTTTAACCGAGAGATGACACAAATTATTTATTGCTTCTTGGGATTGTCTTGGTGTTGAACTTAAGAATGCTACATCATCTGCGAAATCCAGGTCCCCCAGGAATTTTCCATTTGTCCATTTTATACCCAATTAAGGCAACTGATATCCACCTTGGTATCCAAGGGTTTACACTATATGCCATTCTACAGTTTATTAGGTTTGCAAAGTCCACACTGTTATAAGCATCCTCTAGGTCAATTGCGACAGCCACTGTTTCTCTTTTACCATGGAAACCCTCGTATACATCGTTCGTAAACGTTCCAGCGTTACCCCATGTTGTTTTCCCAGGTCAAAGCTACCAAGGAAAGATGTGTGCATTTTCGAGGTGGCTCATTACGTGTCGTGCATCTTTTCAAGTAATTTACCATAGGCATTCTGTAGTGTGATAATTCGATAGCTGTTGAGCAGTCTTTGCCAGGTTTAGGAAGTGACTGAAGGTAACTGTGTAGCAGGTGTCTTCCGGTACCTCAGCGTTCTGTATGCTGGTTTTGAAATTGCGCACCATATTTATAATGGCTGCGTCGTCAAGCTGTTTAATATGATGGTATTGTACAATTATAGAAGAATCAGTGGAAAGGCAATCGCCACTTATTATCACCTTCGTCGATTTTCAAAAAGCCTTTGATAGTCTACACCGCCCATCATTGTGGAAGATACTTACAATCTATGGTTTTCCAACAAAATATGTGAATATAATCAAAGCGCTATATGACAATGCAAGATGTTGTGTTAGAACAAATTTTGGGAATACAGAATGGTTTACAGTAGAAACAGGGGTGAAACAAGGCTGTATTATGTCACCACTACTTTTTGGAATAGCTATTGATTGGGTTATGAGAAACTATACCCACAATGAACAATTGGGTATAAAATGGACAAATGGAAAATTCCTGGGGGACCTGGATTTCGCAGATGATGTAGCATTCTTAAGTTCAACACCAAGACACTCCCAAGAAGCAATAAATAATTTGTGTCATCTCTCGGTTAAAATTGGTCTCCAAATAAATGCCTCTAAAACTAAAGCTATGAACTTTTCTAACGAGACCTTTGATATCATCTTGAACGGGGAAAAACTACAGAAAGTTGAAAGTTTCAATTATTTAGGCAGTAAAATGACTCAGGATGGTGACACAACAAGAGAATTCCATACTAGAATTGCTTTGGCAGCTAGCGCCTTCAATAGATTATCTAACATTTGGAAATTACGATCATTGAATATACATACCAAGCTTCGTCTGTTTAATTCAAATGTTATCTCAGTGTTAACATACGGCTGTGAGAGTTGGAAAATAACAAAATGTTGGAGAACAAGCTGAATACATTCGAGAACAAATGTCTTAGAAAACTCATGAACATCAGTTGGAAAGAATTCAAGACTAATCGACAAATAAGAGAAGACTCTAGGCAGAAATATGTCTCCGACTATATAAGTAAAAGTAGCTGGTCATCTATCGGTCATGTCCTACGAATGCAAAACAACAGAATACCACAACAGGCGCTCACTTGGGTTCCTGAGGGTAAGCGGAAAAAAGGAAGACCAAAAGAAACACTCAGAAGAACAATAATAAGAGAAGGAAGAACGTTGGGCCTAAATAATGTGCAAGAGCTAAGAGGAGTGGCGTCACAACGAACAACCTGGAGAGCACTGGTTTCTGCCTTATGCGCCGTGTTTGGCGCTTAAAGAATTTATTATTATTATTATTATTATTGTACACCATCAGGACCGAGAGCAGTGTTTCTGCTGGTTTTCAAAGTGTACACCACTTCCTCTTCAGAAATGAGACCGAAGTATACCTTGTATCTCGCCCCTGAGGGAATTTTCCAGAACACTGTCCTTTATTTTCACGCGGACACTTTTGTCACCTTTATCCATTCGCTCCACATTTTGATTGAATAATGCTCCTCCCTTCTCTTCGTCAGTCTTCATGCTTAGTCGGGTAGAGCTTTTGATATTAGGAATGAGGACGCGCTTTTCCTATTCATTCTTCGATGTACACACCAGCATTTCTGTAGGGTTTTTCCCACTTTGCCTCTCTTGCTAAGCTCTTGAATCTATTAACGGCTCTTTGCTTTTTCTCCTTCATCTCTTCAACCTCTCCATCATTCATCATTCCTCTGTTTCGTGCCTTCCGCCATTCCTTTGTTGCTCTTTCCTTTTCTATCTATGCTTCCTCCACTGTCTCATTCCACCAGGGGTTCTCGCTGTGTTATATTTGGCATTTTGACGCAATGTGTGTGAAGGGTTGTTACAGGAGTGAGCCTGTAGGATACTTGAAGATCTGTTTAGGTTTCCTGTTCCCATGAAACTGGGACCACTGCCAGTGGTCCTACCCTTTGCAATGAGTATGACGCAAGGTAGGTGATCACTTTCTTGTGCACCTATTACATCACAACGTGCCATGGTGGTGGCAGCACCATGAATGCCAGATGTATGACACGATTTGTATCCCCAGTTTAGTTGCCAGTCTAGTTGGGCGCCCATCATTCAGGATGGCAAGTTCATGTTAAGTCTGGCTCAAAGCTAAACAGCTTATTTATCGTGATGTTCCCCCACTCCTTGGATCTAGCTTTGAAATCGCCAACTCACAATTTAGAATCTTCAGACAATTCCGCCAGAAAATTACAATGATTCTCTACTGTCTTCTTCTTTGTACACTCTCAGACGTCCACTTGAATGTTCTAAAAGAAAGCAGTAGTCAGTTTGAGGCTATTTGAATCACCGTAAAGCTTTTCCACTAAAGAAGCTAAGTCGGTCATACGCGCTTTCTCTGTACCGCATACAAGGGGCAATTTTAAAGCAGATGTTCAGCAGTCATTTTATCAGTGCCACAGTTACACTGATCGGTAGTTCCTATCTTTAGCTTGTTGAATAGATGGTACTGTTGCGTGCATATTTTGACGCACATATTACAAAAATCGATATGGCTATTTAATATGGAAAAGATATAGACATTCATTCATTTGTGTATGAAAATGCTGTCTATAGTAAAGCTAGATAACTCATGATTGATTTACACTTTTGATCATAGGAGTAATCGTTCTTGATATTGATTCGGCGCATGGATATGACACCCATGTCCGTACTTATTTGTTAGGGCCAGAAAATATATTAATTTGCTTATTATGTTTATGGCCTGAATTCATATGTATTACATATTATTAGTACAAGTAGAATCAGTCCTATATTGTATATTTTTGATGGGTAGGCAGGACTATATTCTTGTTATGCCGCTCTAGCGGAAGTAGGAGTTGTCTTGACTAGTCGTGATGAGTTCCGAGGTACCGTTTACAATGGCGGTTACGCATTTTCCAGGGCTGGTAGATTCTTCAGTAAAAATGATTTATGAAGTGGTTTTTTTCTTCTGTAGGAGATTGTGTCTCTACTAGAGCTTGTGTTAGAGACTCTCCTAATGTACGGTACCATGTATGAGTCGGACTCCAGGTAATTCCAGACCCTATTTTTGATGATCTCATGTCGGTTAGACCTAGCTGGAATTTTGTGCTTCGCAACGCTAGGGTCACGTTTGTATCGACAAAGATGACGGGCTTCCATACAACAATTATGTCTACGTGAAGTAACTGGATTACTGTAGCACTGTATGGAGAAACTTTAGGAAATCATTCATATGTATTTCGAATTAACTTTGGCTTATATATATATACCCTCCTGTGAGCGAGTGAGCGACAACTCAGGAAGGCGGCCATGTTACATTCCTGTCATCGTATTTTTGAATCACTGTCCAAAGAACGGGGCATGTATCTTACTATTCGGACAGTGGCAAGGAGATCTCAATTTTGATAGAAACCCCTCCCATGGTTTCATAATATGATATAAACTGTGAACATAAAGCAACTTTAGTTACTTACCGATCCGCCTTCACTGACGCGCTTAGTCAGATAGGGGATGCGGCCATTATGTATCATGACATTGGAAGCTATTGATGTACTACCCATTATTTATGAATGTGTCATGACTTGGGATCTACTATGTATGCCTGCAAATTGATGTGTCAACCTGTACCCATGATTTACTCGTTATGTCCCAGTGTGTGCGTCTAAATAAACTGTGTAAACAAAGATTCCAGCAGTCTGCATGGTGCCTTGTAGACACAAGTGAATGAGTGGTTAGATTGGTCAGAACACGAACAGTACACCATTCGTGTTAATCACACTCTACACTTCTACTCCATATATACACCATCCTGCGTCGGTTGAATTGACCAAGTTTAGGGCCTGCTTCCCCTGGAGCCTTAGAGGGAAACTACTGCTTACAGTGCCTTTGCCTTCCCTAACTCAGGACTAGGGTGAGTTACCCATTTACAGCTGGGTAGACTGGAGCATGCCTGATCTCAACAACTCTGTACACTACAATGGACATATACAGTAGTGGCACCACAAACAACATGTTACAGTGATTGATAGTGGAGCTTAACAGAAGAAAGAGAATACACCACACTTCTTTACAGACTGACACTTTACAGTGGTGAGCCAGATCCCTGGGTCCAGCCTACGCAGTTTTGTTGTGTTGAGAATCACATTTTACAGTTGCAAGAACATTTGTTTGACCACATCAACACCAGTAGGACAGCTATACAATCAATGTCAGCTTGACCTGTTCTGACAAGTGTAGCAATATCTGGGTCAGCACTTGTTGACATTTGGCACAGTACAGTCAGTGTTCTAAACTAGTGATTGTTTATCCTGCTGAAATAGAAGAGCAATGTTGAACTTGAAGTGCAAATTTCATCGTTGGATCTTCTTATGTGCTCAAAAAAATTGAACAGTGTAACAGTTAGAAAGCAAATCTATTACTCAATAAAGTGGTAGTCTAATTTGTTAAAACTGAGCATACAGTACAATACATTACAACTGCAACACATTTCAGTATATAATGTACACATTTATGATTTATATGTATTTATGTTTATATATTATTTGTTATATGTGTGATTGTTATGTGTTTGCGGGCCTGGATGGGAGGTGACTAGAACAGGAAATACCAAGTGATATTGGTCTTGTTCTGGCGTTCTATAGGGAGCAATTTCTTAATTGAAATTTGCATGCAACATAGTTTGCAAATATTTGGTTAGTTGTGACGACTGTTTCATATTTGTATTTGTAACATTTTTCTGTTTTTTATTTTTGTTTGATTTGTTTGTATAATTGTAGGTCTCATCTTTCCTTTCATTTCAGTTCTTTACACCCTTATGTTTACACACTGTGGCGATATTTGTCTTGTTATCTTATTGCAGTTATCATCACAGATTCTGTGATCATTTTTTTCATTTCTCCTATTTAAATTAATTTGATCTCTGCAAATGTTTTCAGATTGTCTTTTCTTGTTTGTCCTTTGTAATGTCTTTAGTTGACATATGACATAGGAGGTATAGTTGAATACACTTATATTATAGTACAGATCAGTACTTTATGATTATTATTGTTATAAAACAAAGTATACAAGACCTTTGTAAGGCTTGTCTCCCAAAGTGATTGGTATAGAAAATAATTTTTTCCACAGGTACTCAAGTGATCATTGATTACATTAAGGTATACAAGACCTTTATAAGGCTTGTCTCCCACAGTATTTGAGATATACAGTTATTGTTTTCCACAGGTACTCAAGTTATCATTGGTTATATGATAAACAAAATAACCATGCAGGTTTTTCACTAAGACTAAGTCTATGATATAGACTTGTCTCCCATTAAAGTGAAATAAGGTAATTTATTTACTTTTTCAGGTTTCTGATTTAAGAAGACAAGATGTCTACATTAGATTACTTTATTGCACAAGGAAAATCTCTTGATAAGACTGGAAAAGAGTTAGAAGAATGGGCAACTGCTCAATTTGCTATTGCACTAAAATCAGAAGAGAAAAAACAAAAAGATGAGAATAAATGGAAAGTAGAAATTGAACAAAAGAAGATAGATGCTGAGAATTTCAGATTGCAGATGCAAGCTGAGGAAAGAAAAGCTGCTGCTGAGGAGAGAAAAGCTGCGGCTGAGGAGAGAAAACTTCAAATAGAAGAAAAAAAATTAGAAGCTGCTGCTGCTGCTGAAGACAGAAAAGCTGCTGCTGCTGCTGAAGAGAGAAAAGCTCTGGCTGAAGAAAAAAAGATTAGAAAAAGAAGCTGATGCTGCTGCTGATCTAAAGAAATTGCAGATGCAAGTGGAGGAAAGGAGATTTGATGCAGAACAGAAGAAATTAGAAGCTGCTGCTGCAGCTGAACAGAAGAAATTAGAAGCTGCTGCTGCAGCTGAACAGAAGAAATTAGAAGCTGCTGCAGAACAGAGAAGATTAGATAGAGAAGCTGAAGAGAGAAAAGCAATAAGAGAACATGAATTTGAGTTAGAGAAATTAAAATTGACATGTATGAGTAATGTTAATCAGGCATCTAGTGGTAATGGTAAACCCTTTGTGTACAAGGTCAAGATACCAGCGTTCAACCCTGCCAGTGATGACATAACATTTTGGCTTTCTAGATTTGAACGGGCATGTCGAGCTCATAATGTTGACAAATCACAGTATGTGAATCAGTTGTCTGAAAATCTAAAAGGGGAGTCTCTGAGTAAGTTATATTTCGTTGAAGAGGCCGACAAGGATAATTATGATGCTATTAGGGTATCTCTGATAAAGAAATATCAGCTGCCTGAGGAAGGTTATCGTCTTTTGTTTAAAACAATGAGACCGGAGGTAGGTGTAGAATTCTCAGAATTCATCTCAAAAGCACAAATTACACTTTCACGATGGATTGAATTATCCAAAATAGAGAAAACTTTTGATGGTCTTACGGATTTATTGCTAAGAGACAAGGTCATGTCTTCGGTAAATAAATCATTCCTAGAGTTCTTACATGAGCGTAAACCTAGTACATTAAAGCAAATGGAAGAATATTGTGACCAGTATGCCACAGCACACCCTGACATGATTCTTAGTAACTCTAATATTAAAGAGAGTATGCCAGTTGCTTCGGCAACAGAATATAATCAGAATTACTCACACAAATTCCAAGGAGCTAAAAATAAATTTGATAAAAAGGTTAATTGGAATAAGTATCAAAACCAAGATAACCACTCAAATCAGGGTTCTTCTTCGAAGAACTGGAGTCGGGCTGATAGTCCTCGACACGCGAGGGGTACCCATAATTTTAGACATTCTCGAAAGGGGAGTAGCTATAGGAACTACCCAAGTGCTTCATGGAGAGAAAAGAACCAATATTACAGGGATACTCAGTATAATGAGCGTGATGATTATGATCATGAATATTATGATTCAAACCCAAATAGGGGTTATAAAAGAGGAAATAATAATTATAGAGACAATTATAACCGAGGTAGATCACAACACAAAAGACATGGTAAATCTTATTACCAGGCTAACTCTGCACAACAGGAGTTCCACGACGCCGGTAATCAGAATAATGATAAAAAAGACTCCAATAGTGTAGCAAATTCCGCTTTCGATTTTGCTAGAGCATCTCAGTGTTCGCAATGCAAAACATTATTCGATCCAACCACAGTTTCTACTTTAAGCTGCGGTCACCCGCTTCCCGCTCTCCCTGCGTCAATCGCGCATAATGGAAGGGGTGCTCTTGTTTTCAATAGAGGCCTAATAGATGGTACTCCGGTATCAATTCTTTTCGATTCGGGGTGCACTACCATCGGAGTGAGGCAATCACTCGTAAATCCTTCTCGAGCTACAGGCGATGTAGTCAAATGTGTAACATTTGGTGGCACATTGGAGAAGTACTCCACTGCCATTATCAATATTGCTACGCCTTTCTTTACAGGAGAGGTGCAAGCATGTCTCTTGCCGAATCCGATCGCTGATCTTATCATCGGTCGCATTCATGGAGTGAAAGAATGCACTCCACAGCAAATTTCTAATTGGGAAAATGTTAATATACAATCTGCTAATGCAGTAATCACTAGGGCTCAAGCTCTTAATATGCCACAATCTTCACATTCTGAAGATAATGATGCGCAGATCCAAGATGATCCCTTGGAGATTTCCCATGATTCCTTTATAAAACAGCAGGAAGATGATCCTACTCTAAAGAAATTCTTTACTCTGGCAACAAAAGGTGATCCGAATAAGGATACAAATCGTAAATCTTGGATTACGATGAAGAATGGCGTACTTGTACGTATGGTACAAGACTCCGCTAAGTCCATTCATGCTCAAATCCTTGTGCCTAAAAATATGAGAGTTAAAATCTTACAGCACGCTCATGATTCGCAGTGTGCTGGACATATGGGTTTTTCCCGTACTAAAGCTAGAGTTCTTGAATCTTTCTTTTGGCCTGCTGTGAATAAGGACATACGAATCTATTGTCGATCTTGTAAAGTATGTCAAGAGATTAAATCCAGAGGTCCACGCCATGATGCACCTATTCAGGCTGCAGACATTCCCATTCGACCATTTCAAAAAATGGCGATAGTCATCATTGGTCCATTTAAGATAAAGTCTGCTAGAGGACACCAATTTATTTTGACGTGTGTTGATATGTGCACACGTTGGCCGGAGGCTGTTCCTCTAAAGAGCATAACTACTGCTGATGTCGCAGATGCTCTTTGGTTAATATTTTCTCGTCTGGGGTTTCCAGCAGAAATATTATCCGACCATGGTACCCAACTCATATCGGATACCATGTCTCAAGTAATGTCGACTCTTAAGATAGAGAGAGATCGCTGAGTAGTATTTATCATCCTATGTCCAATGGGATGGTGGAACGTCTGAATAGAACTCTGAAAAACCTACTAGGTAAGATAACAGAAGATCATCCTCAGGATTGGGATAGGGTTTTACCCGCGGCTCTCTTTGCATATAGAGAGGTCGCCAACGAACATACAGGATTTTCTCCCTTTGAACTTGTCTTTGGCGCGAAACCGCGAGGTCCTATGTCCTTACTTCATGATCTTATAACTGCTGATAATATTGTCGATGACACAAAATCCTCTTATGAATATGTCATCGCACTTAGACACAAGATTATTGAAGCATGCAAATTGGCAACTGCTTCTTCTGAATTTGCGAAACAGAAGGCAAGGGATTTTGCCAATAAAAAGAGATGCTTGCGTCAACTTTGTCCAGGTGACAAAGCATTCGTCTTGCTACCTTGTAGGGAAAATAGACTTCTTATTTCTTGGAAAGGTCCGTACGATATAATATCAAAAGTTTCCGATGTTGACTATATCGTCGATATTGACGGGAAGCGTAAAACCTTCCACATCAACATGCTCACGGAATTCCATGAACGTCCGAATTATTTACAACCTGTTTTCCAGGTAACGGACGATTTTCCAGTCCAACATGGACAGTACTCATCTCTGTCAGTAATACAGGATGAGGAAACGAGTTTCTCGGATGTAAATCTACCTTTTCCAATGATTCCTCTTCAATCTAATGAATCATGGAAAGATGTTGCAATTTCTCCCGAATTATCTCCAGGAGAGCAGAAACAAGTTTCTACTATGTTAGAACAATTTCAGGATGTCCTTACTGACATTCCTGGTCAAACTGATGTCATTCAACATGATATTATTCTTACTGACCATAGTCCTATAAGAGTCAGACCGTATCCTATCCCGATACATTTTCAAGCACAGGTAGAGAAAGAGTTGGATGAGATGATAGAGTTAAAAATTATTGAACCATCCACATCAGCATATTCTTCGCCGATGGTTATTGTACGAAAAAAAGACAATAACATACGTCTTTGCGTGGATTATCGCAAATTAAACCAAGTGACGGGGAGCCGCGCTAGCGTAGTGGTTACAACACCGCTCTGGCGACCGGGTGATACAGGATCAAACCCGGCCGACGGCATTTGAGGATTTTTCGTCGACCGGGATTTGGACTGGATTAACTCGAGACCTGGCGAGGACATTTGAAGGAGTGTCGTCGACCAGGGACTGGCGGCTCCTGAGCCGACCCAGCTGCAATGGGTACCTCCGAAATCGGCGAGTATTTGCCTGAATGGCGAGGGACACCTGTCTCTGTACAAGAAAAAAGGAATACTCACGTAAAATCAATGTCAGGTTAGACATAAAAAAAAAATAATAATAACCTGAGATTTCGCCTCGAGTATTAGCGAGCGAACGCAAAAAAAAAAAAAAAAAAAAAAAAAAAAAAACCAAGTGACGAAATTTGATGCTGAACCTATGCCTTTACTAGAAGAGCTACTTACGAGACTATCGAATTCTCATGTCTTTACTAAACTCGATTTGTCTAAGGGATATTGGCAAGTTCCATTATCCGAACACGCCAAACCGTTGACTGCTTTTTCGACGCCTAGGGGTCTATTCCAATGGAATTTCATGCCTTTCGGTCTTATGAACGCCCCTGCAACATTCGTACGCATGATGCGTCGAATCCTATCTCATCGCTCAGATGTCATTGCGTATCTTGATGACATCTGTCTTTTCAGTGATACTTGGAACGATCACTATAATAGGATAAATGAACTATTGTCTATCTTACGCGAGCATAACCTGACAGCGAAACCATCGAAAGCATGCATTGGTTTTAGCGAAATATCTTTCTTAGGACACCGTGTTGGTCATGGGTTCCTAAAAACAGAAGATCATAATACAAGTAAGATACTTAACATTTCTATTCCTAAGACTAAAAAGCAAGTGCGAAGTCTCTTAGGTCTAATACAATTTTATGGACGATTCATTCCGAATCTGTCCTCCATTATGTCACCTCTTTCTTCCTTGCTAAAGAAAGGGTCTCCTAATGTAGTCCATTGGACTCAAGAATGTCAATCCTCTTTGGATAAGGTTAAAACTATGTTTTCTACTTCACCTATCCTAGTATTGCCTTCTAAGGATAAGACATTTATTCTTCGTAGTGACGCTTCATCCACCGGGATTGGAGCAGCACTAATGCAAGAGTACTCTGGAACTCTGCATCCTGTGATGTATATTTCTCGTAAATTAAATGCCGCAGAGAAGAATTACTCGGTCCTAGACCGTGAATTATTGGCTATGGTTTGGTCAATCCTTAAACTGCAAAGATTTCTTCTTGGCGCGCATTTCATCGTGGAAACTGACCAGAAAGCTCTTACGGCTATTCAGAGTAAAAATCTGAAGAGCGCGAGATCAACGCGTTACGCAATTGCTCTGCAGCCATTTCATTTTTCGGTGCGAGCTATCCGTGGGTCAGAAAATGTGATGGCAGATATTTTGTCTAGATGCCCACATGATTCATAACTGTTAAATTATATACCTAACTTTGATACAGTTGTTCCTATGTTGAAATGTGTACACATAGGTAATATCATATATTGATTGTAACACTACTTAGCGGTTCATTGATATTTATTCACCGCTGATCTTTCAATGTTTTTTTTTCGTCTTTGATGATCATGATGTTAAGATATCGTAGATGAAATTTATGTATAAACTAATGTACAAATTGTGTCATTGGTAATATTGTAGTATGCGTTGGTGACACCTCTCTGGAAATATTTATACTTAGAGAAGTACTTTCTCTAAGGTCATAAAACTTATGCTTATCATCTGCGCATTGTTATTGGTGCGTTGTGAGCCTATTGTATGTTGCTCCTAGATGTATTTCAAAAAAACAAATGTACCATTTTTTTTTTTCCGAGGGGTGTGGTAATCTGTTGCGTGCATATTTTGACGCACATATTACAAAAATCGATATGGCTATTTAATATGGAAAAGATATAGACATTCATTCATTTGTGTATGAAAATGCTGTCTATAGTAAAGCTAGATAACTCATGATTGATTTACACTTTTGATCATAGGAGTAATCGTTCTTGATATTGATTCGGCACATGGATATGACACCCATGTCCGTACTTATTTGTTAGGGCCAGAAAATATATTAATTTGCTTATTATGTTTATGGCCTGAATTCATATGTATTACATATTATTAGTACAAGTAGAATCAGTCCTATATTGTATATTTTTGATGGGTAGGCAGGACTATATTCTTGTTATGCCGCTCTAGCGGAAGTAGGAGTTGTCTTGACTAGTCGTGATGAGTTCCGAGGTACCGTTTACAATGGCGGTTACGCATTTTCCAGGGCTGGTAGATTCTTCAGTAAAAATGATTTATGAAGTGGTTTTTTTCTTCTGTAGGAGATTGTGTCTCTACTAGAGCTTGTGTTAGAGACTCTCCTAATGTACGGTACCATGTATGAGTCGGACTCCAGGTAATTCCAGACCCTATTTTTGATGATCTCATGTCGGTTAGACCTAGCTGGAATTTTGTGCTTCGCAACGCTAGGGTCACGTTTGTATCGACAAAGATGACGGGCTTCCATACAACAATTATGTCTACGTGAAGTAACTGGATTACTGTAGCACTGTATGGAGAAACTTTAGGAAATCATTTAGGAAAATCTTTCTTATATATATATATTTCGAATTAATATATATATATATATATATATATATATATATATATATATATATATATATATATATATATATATATATATACCCTCCTGTGAGCGAGTGAGCGACAACTCAGGAAGGCGGCCATGTTACATTCCTGTCATCGTATTTTTGAATCACTGTCCAAAGAACGGGGCATGTATCTTACTATTCGGACAGTGGCAAGGAGATCTCAATTTTGATAGAAACCCCTCCCATGGTTTCATAATATGATATAAACTGTGAACATAAAGCAACTTTAGTTACTTACCGATCCGCCTTCACTGACGCGCTTAGTCAGATAGGGGATGCGGCCATTATGTATCATGACATTGGAAGCTATTGATGTACTACCCATTATTTATGAATGTGTCATGACTTGGGATCTACTATGTATGCCTGCAAATTGATGTGTCAACCTGTACCCATGATTTACTCGTTATGTCCCAGTGTGTGCGTCTAAATAAACTGTGTAAACAAAGATTCCAGCAGTCTGCATTGGTGCCTTGTAGACACAAGTGAATGAGTGGTTAGATTGGTCAGAACACGAACAGTACACCATTCGCGTTAATCACACTCTACACTTCTACTCCATATATACACCATCCTGCGTCGGTTGAATTGACCAAGTATAGGGCCTGCTTCCCCTGGAGCCTTAGAGGGAAACTACTGCTTACAGTGCCTTTGCCTTCCCTAACTCAGGACTAGGGTGAGTTACCCATTTACAGCTGGGTAGACTGGAGCATGCCTGATCTCAACAACTCTGTACACTACAATGGACATATACAGTAGTGGCACCACAAACAACATGTTACAGTGATTGATAGTGGAGCTTTACAGAAGAAAGAGAATACACCACACTTCTTTACAGTGTGAGAGAACTTTACAGGTATCTCAATCTGTTGTGGCCAGTGCGGAGTCTGAAGATTACCACTTGTTCTCTTCTGTTGAGCTGGTAGTAAACATTATTCTGTGTGTGACCTGGATGTTCTACATTCCATTTGTTTCCGTATCTGATTCTGATAAATCTCATTGCCTCCTCGAAAGTTATGCTTGCATCACGCTGAGGTAGATGTGAACCTTCTTTTGCCATTCTGTCAGCCTCTTCATTTGTTTCCGTATCTGATTCTGATAAATCTCATTGCCTCCTCGAAAGTTATGCTTGCATCACGCTGAGGTAGATGTGAACCTTCTTTTGCCATTCTGTCAGCCTCTTCATTGCCGGTGATGTTACAATGAGATTGGATCCATTGGATCACAACACATTTGAATCGTTGACAAAATTTGTGGAGATATTCTGAGGTCATCCAGGTCTGTATTATTTTGGCTTTTCAAAGTTGCAAGTACTGACTGTGCATCAGTAAAGAAAGCGTCTCTCTGTGCTTTCTTCTGTCAATGTAACTTCTGCTTCCGTTTTCAAGGCCTCTGCCTCTTCCCTGGTTACTTAAGAATTGTCCTGTTGCCACTGACAGCCTTTTCTCTGCACTAGTGCTTAAGGTTAGAAAGACACCCCCACCTAAATTTTCTGTTGCATTTGTTGCTGATCTATCTATGTATGCATGGGTCCATGTGTTGTGTGGGTAATGTTTCTCTATGTATTTTGTCGCTGTGGATTATCTATCTGTTGCAGCTTGGCTCGTGTTTTCTTTCAATTTGAGGGATGTTTTCTATCATTTCAGGGAAACGATTCTGTTTCCAAACTGGAAGCTCGTGTGCAGTGTAGATGGGTTTAATAGTGGATATTTCATTTTTGGAAACTGCTCTCATCTGTGGTTTGTTTGATTCTACAAAGTTGCTTCATTTGCCTTCTAACAGCATTCGTTCTATGGCACATTGGGTGGTCTGTTAGTTTTTTTGAATTTTGTGGCCAGTCGCTGAGCCCTGCAGTCTCTTCTATCTTCCATTGGCTGAAGGCATGCAAACTTTTCGAGTTCTGTTATAGGTGTTTGTCGTGGTTAAATTGTTAGAGTATTTGTCGAGTCAGACAATTGTAGTGAAATGGACAAGGAGAGTGGACTGACAGAATCATAGATAACACACGGATAATGTGTAAAATAGGGTGAACTGAGACGAACCTGGCAGAGGATTCATTAAAGCTATCTCTCTTTCCAAGCCTCAACACACTTATATATTCTAAAGAACCACCCGCTCTCTCTCTTTTCTCTTGTTCAATTAGAGGCGATAGTAAGAGCTACACAAGTTAATTATGGATGAAGGGTCGTGAACAGCGCGTTAGTAAATGAGTAAAATTTATTAAAGGAAGAAAATATATGAAAATAATGTATATCAGCACAACAACATAAGAAAACATCAATAATCACATCAAGTTTTTTCAACTATCCAAGTGAACCCCAACAAACAAACACCACACCAACACAAAACCTGCAGAACACCGAGAAATAAATAAACAGAGTTACAATCCGTCCGCTTTTGTGGGACCAAATGCAATAGCTCCATTTAGTGTCTTTATTTGTATATATCCTCATATAGGTGATGAATTACACTATAAATCCATTGTAGGCGCTATCCATGCACCGATGAACACACACTAATCACGAGATAGGCTGTATATTACTATGTCTATATTCGGCTGACCGCTAATACGTGCGGAGGTTTTGAATGACCCGAAACACACAAGACGAGGTAACTTTGGACAAACGGTCCGCTGCGCTATTATCCAGCGCGTGAAATTTTACCTGCGTACTTGATGTTTAAATCCAGCTTGGATGGTTTTGAGCTTATTGTGACTGCGCACTCAGTTTAAGCACACAGTCTTGGTGCTTTCAATTCTGCTGAAGACGCTGGGCTGATAGATATGCTGGAAGTCACTATGCTCTGACTGGTGATCAAGAGGCGAGTAGGAAACCACTACTGCCAAATACGATTTCAGATTGTCTATGGCTCGTTATGCACTGCGTGAGCTCATTTCCCGTTAGAGGGATGAGCGTTGAAAAAGGGTTGTACTTCAGGTATAGGTGACAACTCGTGGTGCTAACTGCTTTCAGGAACCGCGAGATCGAGGAGAATATAACGTTCTTCGCCTGAATGAAATCCTGCTGTAGCAATGAGGTGCCCTGAAACTGAGACCCAAAAAGAAACGATCTTTACATCAAGCAAACAATAAAATTACAATAACGTTATAATAAACAGTTATGCTCCACTATGCGATTGATAATTATTGTTACCATGGCTAGGATAGTCTCGGGCTGTCCTTTTCCATATGAGTCACTCTCCTGTTACTTCCACTCTATCAATTTTCAGCTTGCTCCCGCATAGGCTAATATATCTTGTACAAACATGTACCTGTCAGGAGATGTACCTGACAGGGAAATCTACTCCGTCCTCTTCCAACTCAACATAAGGGAACCCTAACCCTGTAGTTCCAGCTGAGTGTATATGTGATTCATCTTACAACGTTAAGTAAATTTACATAAAATACAGCATTAGACATTACATAATAAATGGTGTGCGCCCCTTGGAGCCGATACACAAAAAGGGGAAAAGTCATAACCTCCCAAAAATTGAATACATGAAAATTGTAATGTTATAGCTATGATAATAGGTTGTGACTGAAACCTAAGATATAATGTTATCTATGGCTGGTGACTGCTTTCTGTGAAAGATATAAACTGGTGTCTAACTACATAAGTAATCATATAAAATTCCACACAACCACTAGAAGTTTCTATCAGAAAGTATTAAATGACTATCTCTTATAATTCAGTCTTATAGTTATTTTAGCCTACTCTTAACCCATGGTAAGCACTGAAAGGACTACTCTGATTCTTCGCATAGTAAGCACCTGTTATCGTAAGTTTACCATTACCCCATTGTAAACTATGACACAGGGAGACACGTACTGCTTAAGCACCCGTTAACTAAGGCGGTGGACGGCGCTACATTATCACTGAACTAATTACAGGGATAAATTACCTAAAATAATTCAAGTCACACTCCTATCAGGTATATATAAAAGCTAACATGAATATACATATATATTATAAAAGATATCTACTTACGCCGAGATGACGAGAATAGGCAACACAATCTAGTTGTGTTGTGCTAACATCTGCCTGTCTCATTTGGTCATCTACGGGCAGGACAATTTTTCTAGTGTGCTTGTCCCCACCTGTTCCCACAGATGTTCGGCGTATAACGTAATCAGGAGTAAGACAAACGTTATTTCTAGAGTCTACATCAGAAGACAACAACCGCGAGAAAGTTTCGTACATATGACATAATGTTATTCTGTGAGCGATCAAGGGCCAGAACAAAAATCTCTGAACGAACGTGAGTTTTTTCTCCCCTTTGTTCCCGCTACCGACTGTATTAAGCTAGCGGTTCGCTTCAAAGAACTATTTCTCGCTCGAGATCAAACCTGTTACGAGCCACACGCGTTTCCCCGAGTCAGACAACCCAGGTGCAGCTTAGGTAATATTATCGTAAGCTAAACCACTACTGACCAAATGTTGAATTTATAATGAAGGCCAGAACGAAATAAAACCGCGGGTGGGGTCTGAGAGGGTTTTTCTTTGGTATAAGTATCAGTATAGCCTCTTTCCATGCCTGCGGGAAAATTCCTCTTTTCCATCTGTAGTTCATTACTGACAGAAGCTTCTTTTTTTGCCCTTGTGCCGAGACCTATAAACATTTCATTGGTTATTCCATCTTTGCCAGATGACTTCTTTTTCTTTAGTGACTTTATTGCCTCTTCCCTTTCTGCCATAGTCAAACTTATCATCATATGCTCTTCAGGTGCAATCTGTGTGTTGTCATGAATCAACTGTTCATTTGTGACGATTTTCTTCCTGTTAGCGGGGACATCAATGTGATTTCCGCTAGCAAAGTATTCTATAAATGCATTTGCAGCTTTTTTGCCTGTCAGCATATTGTCGCCGTCTTTGAGTGAGATTTGTTTGTAATGAGATCCTTCGTTGTTCAAGGCTCTAACCAGTTTCTATAGCTTATTGCCGTCTTTAACTAAGTTTAGATTTTCAGTTTTTTCTCTCCAGCACTTTTTTGTTGTTTTATTTAATGTTCTTCGGTATTTTCCAGTGGTGGCTTTGAGTAATATGTTTGCTTCAGTTGTTTGTTCTTTTTCTGCTGCGTTTCTGACCTCTGTTACGTCATCTTCGAGCCGTTGAAGTTCTTCAGTCTAGTAAGGTTTGTAATTTTTTTTCCCCTCTGGGAATGGAATCAGTATCTGCTTGCAGTATGGCTCTGTTTAGGCTTTCGACCATCATTTTCATATTGCCGTGCCGTGTGTTAAATGTTTCACAAAACCTGTCTGACAACATTGAAAACCTGTCCCAGTCAGCTCGTTTGTAGTTCCATCGAGGAAGTAGTTTTACTTCCTGCGGAACAAATTCCATTTTTATGACCAGCTCTATTTGTTTATGGTCAATACCTGCTAGCTGATCAAGCACTTGTCTGTCTATTTTGTGAATGATATCTCCTGTAGAAAAGGTTAGATCTGGAGTGGAAGTAGTGAGCCATCTTCTGGAGTAAAAACTGGAGTTATCATCGGGACTGTTGATTAGGTGAAAATTTGTATCTATCTCCCAGTCCTCCACTTCGTCTCCTCTGCTGTCTGTATCTGGCTATCCCCACCTTTCAGAGTGGCATTGAAATCTCCAACCACTAAGCAATTTGAGTCCTTTATTTCCATGCAGGACAGTGACAGACCCTTGTTTGGTGGGCCATACAGATTGTAAATACGGCTGCACATTTCATTGATTGTTATGTCCGCCCCAATTATTTCAGATGATTGTTGAGGTTCACGGATACTTCGCTGCTTGGTAGAGAATTTTGCCTGAGTATTGGAACACCTCCTTTGTGTCCTTTTCGGTCGAGTCGGAAGGCCTAACTGAAAATCTGTGGTTGCTGTTGAGGTGAGTCTCTTGAATGCATGCAACATCTACTGTATATAGACGGTTTGTTAAGGGAAATTTTTTGTTGCGAACTCCTTCCGCATTCCACTTCAGAATGCTGAGTGTTTTGTGAGCTTTGTCAGTAATTCTAGCCCTTTGCCTCTGTGTAGTCCAGCGGAACGCTACGGAGTTATTTTGTTTAGTATGTAATTACGTCATCATGGAGCGGCGTACGTTGTACTGTTTCGTTAGCCCTGTGGCCCAGTACATCCGATTTCAACGGGCATTTATGTCGTGTTGCCTTCCTTAGCATTTGACTGTCCCCAGCCTTCCTGCAAGGCAGCAGTGTGCTCTCACTGTCTGAATGGATTCTAAAAAAACATGTAGAAAATCACTAACGTCAAAAGTTAAGTCGCCATATTGGCAATGGGAGATCACAGAAGATGATCGAAATGAGCATATAAATTGTAGACTCGCCACTCCTGACCGCCTATATTCACAGCAAGCCCCTGAAAGCCAAAACGAAATCCTATTTTACAAAAAATAAAACAGACCAATAAAACAAAACAAGGAAAAACACAAAAAATTCGTCAAAATTTTGTAGTTTCTGTGCCAAACTGACAGTCTAATTTATAAACCAGAAACAGGCAGTCTATCACACACACTCACATACACATTTATTACACACACACACACACAAAATGTAATTTAAGTTGTCACAGTTTTTGTACCAAACGAAAAATGTTATAAATATTAACAAAATAATTCCTTATTAAAAATCACGCACGTAGAACCTAAAGAATTCTATTAAATGAATTTAGAATTACAATACACAATAAAAACTTTTGCATCTTTTCAAAAGAGAATGTCTCTGTCAACAAAGCATTAAACACTGAAAAACGTTTTTCTACTTCTACTGACATGATATGAGCATACTTAAAATAAACTGTCCGCTGAAAACTCACCAAGAAAACGTTTTTCCCCGGTCACACATCTACAGCGTTTTATATTCCACATTGTTAAAACTTGTTCGGTTTTCTTTTACACAGCGTCTCCCATATCTCCATTCACACTAAGGTATTAACTATTTCTTCATCAAATCTATCAGATCTATTAATAGAACTGCTGACTTCTTCAAGAAAGTAATGGCACCTGGCAGAAATCCAAAATTTGACTTCATTTTGGAAAATTTAGCAGCAACATTTCTTTGCAGGGGTTTAGGGAAAATTATTAAACAGCATGAAGGAAACAGTGTAGTAAAGAAATTTTGAAAGAAAAAAATAACGAAAAAACAACACTAAAATATTTTAATGAAACATGCAAAATTTTGACTAAAAAGCAACAAAACACCACGACAGGCATGGGAAACAAAGAGCCAAGGATCCAGACCCCGAGGACGACCCAGAGTCCGCTGGGAGGACAACATTGGACAATCTTTGAAGGACCGAGGATTAGAGTGGAACCAGGCCAGGAGGAAGACAGCCGATAGAATAGTCTGGCGCTCTCTCTTCCAAACCTCTACACCTCACGGTAGAAGGGGAACGACTAAGTAAGTAAGTAAGCAACAAAACAATGTTCTTTAATGACCGAAAGGTCTAAACAAAAAGCCCTAAACTGTCAAAATTCTTAAAATATGCAAAATAATGCCTTAATAAAGTCTCTTTAATCAGCTTAGTAATTTGTATAAAGCACATTTATATTCAACTGAGCAACGTTTCTGTTATGCAACCACAAAAAAAATCATCAAAATTCTAGCCTTAATGATGACCTAAGATTAGTTGTAATCAGAGATACAATAATCAATATAAAGCAAACAACACATACCATCAATGTAGAGAAAAAATGAGAGAGAAAAACAGTTTATAATTATTAACACAATCTATGTTACCAATTTCCCCGATGGTTTCTGATGAGAATAAGAAAGAATAGGCGCCGTTTGCATCGTAGTACATGACAAACAACGTTTGCATCGTAGTACAAGACAAACAACGTTTGCATCGTAGTACATGACAAACAACGTTTGCATCGTAGTTCATGACAAACAACGCTTGCATCGTTGTTCATGACAAACAACGTTTGCATCGTAGTACATGACAAACAACGTTTGCATCGTAGTACATGACAAACAACGTTTGCATCGTAGTACATGACAAACAACTGCGCTAGAGATCGGGGCAGGATTCCTGCCATGGAACCAGATCTATACGGACAATAATGATCATTAACACCATTAATATAGTTTTATTTGAGGAAATCGTGAAATACGCCAAAAATGTCTCTTCTCAGTTAAGAACGAAATTTTTAAATTCGTTAAATTCTTCAGTATTTACACTAACATACCTTCTTAAATTGGCAAAATCAGCATGAGCTACGGAACGGTCCTTATTGTTTTTAATATCTTTACCAGGTTTTGCGCATATCCCCGTTGTAAAAATCATAAAAATGGACACAGTTAGAGTAAATCGAGACATCTTGAAAACAAGAAGATTAAAGAAATACAGCAGTTTGAATGGATCACAGCGGCCTACTTTTAAACAGTTGTCAGACCTACTTTTTAAAGATAAGAAATCTGAACTTATTTTTAGTTATAAGTAATAAAAAATAATGAATCTACTTCGGCTACGATAAATTCATTTGCCACGATTACAGGTTTTTTCACTATAACTTAATTTTTTTTTTGTAACAAACTAATTGTCACGAACTTCCGGCTCAGATCTAAAAACGTAAAGTTTTATGTACAAATGACCAGCTGGGCGGAAATAGATAACAGATGAGCAAACCTAAAGATATATTCTGTCTTAGAAAAAAATACTACAAACTCTCACAACACCAACAACAGATTGAGACACCATCTATTCAACAAGCTAAAGATAGGAACTACCGATCAATGTAACTGTGGCACTGATAAAATGACTGCTGAACATCTTCTTCAAAGTTGCCCCTTATATGTGATACAGAGAAAACGCATGTGGCCGACCCCAGTTCCTTACGTGAAAAAAGCTTTGCGGGGATTCAAATGGCTTCAAACTGACAAAACTGCTTTTTTTGAGAACATTCAAGTGGAAGACGTCTGAGAGTGTACGAAGGAGAACAAGAAGATATATATATATATATATATACATATTGTGTGATAGGGTGGGCGAGATGATGATGATGATGTTGTGATATGTGATCACTCTCGTGCACACTCGCAACCGACCCGATTCAACAATAAAACTCTGATTCTTAAGGCAGGGGCTGTATTTATTTTTACAACCCATTCAGTGACTAAGAGCACACTGAAGCAAACATTAAACAAATAAACCAACAAACCAAACACCAAACAAACACCCAGCATGTGCTCGATTGCTAATGTGTTATGTCTATGATCCTCTTCTACCGACACAGGGCCAGCCTAACTTCGTTTCACTCTCGTCCCGTCTGAATCTCCTAACTGGCCTGTTTGCCGCTCGCTATCTCTCCATATAAGCACTCGAGCGAATCACTCAACCCACTGCGCGGTGCGTAGTAATTGCGCCCTGCAAATAACACTTGCCTTAACTGCTCTATCAGGCACGAAAACACAGATATGGCCCACAACCATCAAACGTAACACACGACTATCAAATATAACACACCAAAACGAATTCTTAGGCTTTATTATGGCCTAGTCATCAATCTTCTTCTTTGTCAGAATTTTCACATCCCAGCAATGCTTGCTCGCGCCGTCACGTGGGCTGACAGTCACGTGGGTTGCGCGCACATCGAAATTACACGGGCGATAAATATGCCATGAACACGAAGGGGGAAGCCGGGGTGTCCCCACGGCCCATCATATATATATATATATATCATCATCATCATCATGTAGCATGTCCTTTGCAGATCGTCGCTCTCATCACAGCCGGCCGGAAAGATTCTCGATCTCTAGCCAGCCCTCCTGCCTCCTCCAATGTCATGTTCAAGGTGTCTTCAATGTCCTGTGTCCACCGTCGTCTTGGTCGGCCCCTGCCTCGCCTTCCAGGTACCATACCCTCCATCACTGCTCTCTCTAAGCCACTGTGGCGTTTAATGTGGCCAAAATATTTCAGTTTCCGGGATATGATATTGTTAATGAGCCAGTTTTCCTCGATGTTCAGGTCGTGTATGATGTCTATATTTTTCTTCTTCTTGGTCCACGATATTCTGAGAATTTTTCTGTAGCACTTTGCTTCGAAAGATTCGATTTTTTTCTTTAATGTTCGAGTAATGGTCCATGATTCACATCCATATGTTGCTACCGGAAAGATGCACGTTCTCAGAAGTTTTACTTTTATTAATTTGCTGGTGTTATGCCATAGGTTCTTCATTTTATTTAACCTCTGCATTGCTATGGCCAGTCTCCTTCTGACCTCTTTTGAGCAGTCTCCATTGTTGTTAATTATGGAGCCAAGATATATATATATATATATATATATATATATATATATATATATATATATATATATATATATATATATATATATATATATATATATATATATATATATATATATATATATCACTTGTTAAGGTTCGGGAGAGAGAAGAAATACAAGTAAACTGAACGAAAGAATATACTTTCTTTGCCACAGAATGATAAAACGTTAAATAGGAAAAGAAGAGACTATTGAAACGAAAAAACATGTCTACCAGAGCTTGAAATTACAAAGGCAGTTTTAGGAGATAATGGCTAAAAACTAAGTGGTACTATGTTCAGAAACCACCCTTTAAAGCACCGTAACAGAAGAATTTAGAGAGCAGCTGGGGTGAGGCTCCTTTTCATGGCAGAATATTCGTGTCTGAAAATAAACTGAGAATTTATGAAAAAAAAGGACACAAAATGCCAGTGCCATATTATTCGGGGTGTGGCAGGGGGGTGCCCCGGGTGTCGGCCAGAACAGGGGTGTCAACGGACATTATTATGACAGTACTATTCTGTTTAAGGCACCTATACATTGTAGTATGGCCGCTTGTGTACCCTGACAACCTGTGGGTTGTTATGGCAAGTTGTACAACTGTATGACAGGAAACTCTTTAATGAGCGATACAACAGGAGGCAATCTGATCATCAGAAAAGTCCCCCCGTCGACCAAGTGTTTCGGCCCCTTACTCTCCTTTACACACTAAGGGGGGGGGGGGGGCGGGAACACCTGGGTCATGACTCCCAATTGTCAGCCTACTGTTGCTTGTGTAGAAAATGAACGCACTCCACCATGCAGCTTTAAAATCCACCGGAGGCAATTGTGAAAGCAACCCCTATGTAGAACACAAATTATTGTCCCTTTTTCCATCGCCATTGCGGTCGTTACACAGCACACCACGACCAGGGACTGACACTGACCCACCAGCGAGAAGCCGACGAGGCGTGACGAGCTCTGACGACTGAAATCTACCTGCACCCGACACCCCATAAAACATACCGCGGGTTACCTGTAAGCCAACGCTCTGTCACCAGTACAATGATAAACTCAATGTATTGCGGACAGAAACATTTTGTAATTCGCTGGATGTTTCCTGAGCCGCAGGTATGGCTAGAGTTACTGTTCCGAGTTCCATAGCCCATTGCGGCTGTTCCACAGCCAGCTTGATGCTTTTTCCGCAGTTTCGCTGAACCTCTTCAGTGCCATTGTTCCCGACTGTCTCCTCAACACCAACAGTTTCAAAAGATCATACACTGAGGCAGCCACGAGCCCTCTTACTCCTACCTCAATAGCAATGACCCTTGCAGTGAGCCCATAGTGTCTCAGGTCCGCGGCCAGATCATTGTACTTGGCCGCTTTGAACGGATGTTGCTCATCCAATCTGGATTCAAAAAGCACGGTCAGTTCAATCAATGTAACCTGATGAAGAATGCAGCACTATATCTGGCCGTCTTCGAGACTTTTTGATACTCTCCGGATACGCCCCTTGCCCAGGTAGGGTGTTAAGTTAGATTTTAACGGGGAGTTGTATGTGTGAGATCCTCACATGCGGGTCTAGTAATTTATAGGCGCACATGTGAGCTCATCTAAATTAATTGTATGTGCTATTATTTGCGCGCCGTCGTGCACGATATTTGAACAGAATAGCGCGGCTTGCTGCGTCGATCTGTTGTCATCGAGCTATGATGAGGCAAACCGATATATTTTTCGTCCAAGATAGACGTGACTTTTGTGTATTTGCCCTAAGTCAAGGGAGGACACACGCTTGTTAATGTAATTATGAATTGAAACATGAGGAAGCCATTTCTTGAAGAACATTGCCAAGAATACTTCCAGTATTATATTTGGCCAGTAAAAACGGCTCGTATCCTGCCTCAGATATTTGAGTTCCTTCGGCATTAAATGAGAGCTTCGGCTGGACCAGATATGTCCTTCCGTTAGTGTGTCCCTCTAATGTCAGGAGCAAATTATCATTGAAATTAAGATATATACGTAAAGATGAACATGGTCCATCTGTCAGAAACCATATATTCTGCCAATACAGTGACCTTGATGATGTGACGGCCAGTGTAGTCAATCAAAGGCCATATCAGTGCTTACTTAATGATGTATGATGGCCACCACATGATCGTATATTTATGAAATGTTCCTGCCATGCAATCATATTGATGTTCGTCTACCTTACTGATGTCCAAGTTTCGTGCTCAATAAAGTGTATCGACAATGTTCCCTACGAGTCCTACATTTGTTCATCTTCAAGTTGGTCATACAGGGTTGAGGCAATGCCGATATATCAATATCAAAACGGCCCACACACACCATTCGCTTTAGTAAATAACATCGTCGGCCATAGACTGTAAGCCCGACAGTGTGACAGTGAATGCGTCATTTTAGGAACTTTCCTTTATAACAAATACAGACCATAGCTTAGTTGACAGAAGTTAGTTAAAATTTAATCATAAATTATTATAGGAACAGACCATAGGGAGAAGGTTAGCGTGGATTACTCTTTTTATCCAATCGTGAGATGAATAAGGGGCAGAAGCAACGCTGACCTAGATTTTGAGCTGAAGGAAAGCGTGTCAAGTTCCGGCTGAAAAGTTAGTTGCAGATTTTGAAGTCTAAGAGACAGACGCATTTTTTCTTATGCTGCAGATTTCTGAGGATTTCATTTATTCTAAGGAAGTTGTTCCCCAGTTTTAGTGTTGATTTGTGCATTGATTTCCCACAAGGAAAAGCAGTAAGTAGAGTGCTTCCTTTTGAAATACCTAAAACATTTTCATGTCAAAGCAAGATAGCTTTTGCCCCCGCAGCACACAGTAAAAATGGCTGCAAGTTATACTTTGATGTAGAATGCAGTCTTTTGAACACCTAGGTAGAAACACTGACAGTTTGATAGAAAATGAAGCTCCTCAGGAAATGAGAGAATGGTTTAATCCTCTGAGGAACTGCTAGTATGCATTTACCGCTAGCTAATATTTGAAGGAACAAGTAGCTAAGAGTTGAATCAGGGTGATACACTTGATATGAACCTCCCCATGCTATGTTAATGAAAGCAATGTGCATTTGTGGATGAACGAAATATGCACACTCTAAATCTTTATGCCATCATGTAAATATGTTTATGTTGGAATAAAAATCACGTTAAGACCAAAACAAAAGGAGATTGTCTATTAAATCCTTCGCTACACATATAATTGAAAGAAAGGAAAGAATGGCTGCTGAGACACTTAACATGTCATATGTTAATGCTTCAACTCAATACAACACCTTTAGAGGATAGTCCCCGAACCTGGAAAAAACTGTAAGACTGTAAGGGAGTAATTTCCAACTCTAGCAGACTAGCTAGTTCTACATCTAACACTCTCGATATAAACAGCAACCCCCAATACCCTACCCGGCCACACATTCCTTATTTGATGCCATATGACCAGTCCTCTATAAAAGAGCAGAAGCATTAACGAAAAATGGACCAATTAATGGAAAATTTCCAGCAACTAGGGGTAGAACAGCAGCAACAACAGGAAAACAGATCTGCGCAAGCACAACCGCTGCAGCCCCCAGTCAATCCAAATATGGAAGAACCCACATTGATAGCGCTACAGCGCTTTACTGAGAACATACAAAAGAATAACACTTATGCAAAATTATCCCAAGTCAGGTCCATAGTACAACCATTCGATGGAGACAAGAAGAAATTCAGGAGATGATTGGCCGACATGGAAAAATTTGCGGCAATAGCAGAGGCAACAACTGATGAAGAGAAAAAGAAAATCGCTCTGCTAAGCTCTGATTCGTTCGTGACTGATTTTCTAAGAAGGAGGTCCCAGCAATACCCCACAGAGGCCTACGAGTCCCTTAAAAAAGAGCTCACCCAGAGATATGGAGAAATCATAGACAGAATGCACGCTTGGTCAGTCCTTAGACAGATGAAACAGGAAAGGGACGAATCTGTACAACTTTATGGCGATAGATTCCTCAATATGGCAGAAGAGGCGTTTTGTGGAGAAATACCTACCACACCTGATGTAGAAATACAGCTAGTAGGGATATTTGTCGATGGCCTTAGAGCAGAGAACATCAGAAGGCATCTCATTAGAAAAGACACCAAGACTATTGCTGAAACAATCCAAGCAGCAATACAGGAAGAAAATCTTCACCGAAGGTTCCAACAAAGAGTAAGTAGGGAACACCGACCAGACTATAGGGACTATACTGAGCATGAGCCTATGGAAGTTGACCATGCCAGGAGGCAATGGACTCGCCCACGACAACAAGATGATAGACCTCGCAACTACAGACCCCCCACACAGAGGACAAATGACATTAATAACGTCAAGACAAATGGATGCTTTACATGCGGTAGGTTCGGACATAGTTACAAGTCCTGCAGAGAAAATTACAATAATGCACCATTCAGAAGAGAAGGAGGTTACCAACCACAACAACTCGCACCACCCACACGTAATTACACAAGAAATCAGTATACCAGAGGCACACCTCAACCCCTCATGCGTCAGGGAAACGGACGTGCCACTCACTAAACAGGACCGTTAGTGAGGGTGACTATCATAGAAAATGGTCCAAAACAAAAGAAATAACACAGAACAGAAATAGTCAAGTGAGCCCATCCAGAAAAATACATTATGAAGAAATGCTGAATGATGGAACCAAAATACATCCGGACCTCAGTTCCTGCATCATGTCTATACAGGGCCAGCAGTATAGAGCACTGGTAGATACAGGAGCATCCATTAGTCTTATTAGGTTCCAGCTGTTCAAGAAGATCCAACATTTAGTACGATTTCAACAGTCCAAAACACACCTAGCCTCAGTCACGGGACAAAGACTAAATTCAGTTGGGACAGCATGGGTAAAATTTTCTTTAGGTGAAACAAATTTTGAACACCCATTTGTCATTACAAAAGACATGTCTAAAAATCTTATCCTAGGGAGGGATTTCTTCAACAAAAACAAAGTTAGAATATACTATGACCTCCAGAAAATCAAAGTCAACAATATTTACATCGATCTCCAGGACGATATCCACATTTCGTCCTTGGTAAGACTTACAGCTCCCATAACGGTGGCCCCAAACTCTCTAGTCATAGCAAAAGGCAGAGTAAAAACTTCTGAGTACATAACACCAGGGCAATCAATCCAAATACAGCCCCTAGCAGAAGAAAGCATTATTGATGACCCATTGTTACAAATTACAGAGGGAATCGCTGAAGTCTCGAAGTCCAGAGATTTCCCCATCATGATATTGAATATGTCAGGAAAAACTACCACTATAAATAGAGGCACAGTTGTAGCACAAGTGGATACGTCAACAATAAGACAGACTAAAACCAATAGAGACCATTCACAAATTGTCTCAACCACTCCCACTGGACATAGTACACGAAATCGCAGTACAAATAACCATGGTACACGAAAGGTAAACAGTTATAAGTCATATGCAGAAAATGGCAGAGATACCAGTCACAGTTATGTTACACCACAGCATACCCTACCCAAACCGCAGAAACAAACCAGTCCATGTATAAGAAGGAGAGAAATAATGCAGCCACGGTATGAGAATAACTATAATCGCTCATTTTTGCGCCCCAACACACCAAAAGAAAAGATGAAGTGCTGTATATCAGAAAGAAACAGAGAAACAGAAATTGTCTTGCCAGGAGGATATCCGAAGCGACAAGACAGAGATACATGCCCCATGGAGTATCAATATAACTCAAAAACAGGTGGATATGATAAAGTCCCAAAACCAATTGAATGTTCCGAAGAAAAGGAAGAATTCTTATACGACTCCACCACAGGAGGATACTATAGCAGCAAAGTTGGAAACAGAAAGAATGAAATATTTTCGCTCAGGGAAAGAAGACAGCCCTATAGCACAAACGGAAGAAATACAGTAACGTACGCGGATAAGCGCAGTTACGGCAGAAATAATCGGAAACAATGGCACAATAACGACTACCCCAGAAATAATACAGGAAACGTATATACAGTAAATGCAGTGACAAATGGAAATGCACACAGCACATGGCAGAGGAGACAATACCAAGCACAGCCCAATGAACGGCAAAGAAATACGCAAAAGAAAGCCACATACCAGGAGCAGAGATTTTCACAAGATGCAAGAAAAATGCCCCAATACTATGGGAAGGAAACGGAGCCAGTAAGACAGACCAGAAATATAGTGGCAGATCATAAACACAGAGAGAGAATAGCTCAGTTACTTGCAACCCTGAATGCCACAGAAGATAATGAGCCACGCTTGAAAACGTTTGTAGAAAAGCACCAGGATGTATTCGCACTCAATGACATGGAATTAGGCAGAACTAACACTGTCACAATGGACATTCAAACAACCACAGAGGAGCCAATACATATGAAACCCTATCATACGCCCTTGAAAAACAGAGAACTCGTGGAAAGGTCTATAAATGAAATGCTACAGGCGGGAATCATCGAAAGATCCAGATCCCAATGGTCCTCCCCCATCGTTATCGTAACAAAGAAAGATGGGTCCAGTCGCTTTTGCTGCGATTACCGAGCCCTGAACAAAATATTACCGAGCCCTGAACAAAATCACAAAAGTCATTTCCTACCCCCTCCCCAGGATAGACGATCTACTTGCGACGTTAGGAAAGTCTACATATTTTACCACACTTGATGCAAGGTCAGGCTTTTGGTGCATCCCCATGACACCTGAGGCAGAACAGAAATCCACATTCTGTTCGCATATCGGAAGTTTTTTTTTGGAATGTTATGCCATTTGGTCTAAAAGGATCGCCAGCAACATATATGTCACTCATGGATGAAGTGTTAAAGGGTCTACATCCATTTGCCCTGGCATACATAGACGATATCCTGATACATACCGCAGGCACGATGGAAGACCACCTCCGCAAGGTTGAAACAGTGTTTGATAGACTCAGGCATCACCAAATAAAGTTAAAACTGTCGAAGTGTGAGTTTCTAAAGACAGAAACAAAATATTTAGGCTTTGTCATCAATAGACATGGCATCAGACCTGATGAAGATAAAGTCAAAGCCATAAGAGAAATGCCTATCCCCAAGACGGTGAGACAAACACGCTCATTTATTGGTACAGTGGGTTACTATAGGCGCCACATCATCAATTTCTCCAGAGCAGCAGAGCCTTTGATAGCCCTTACCCGCAAGTATGCACGTTTCAAATGGACAGAAGACTGCCAGAGATCTTTTGAGTATCTTAAAAATGCCCTAACCACCATCACACTGCTTGGACATCCAGACATTTCTCAGCCCATGATACTATACGCCGATGCCTCGAATAACGCAAGTGGTGCTTGTTTGGTCCAACCAGTACTAGAAGATGAAACACCCATCCTACCAAACATCCCCAATGAGAAACCCATTGCATTCCTATCACACGCACTATCGAAGACACAGAAAAACTGGACCACCATTAAGAAAGAAGCATACGCCATACACTATGCAGTACAAAAGTTTGACTTTTATGTCAGAGGAACCAAACTCATTATACGAACGGATCATCAGCCCCTGGTTAACTGGCTCACCAAAACACAATAACAGCCAAAGAAGTTACAGACATGGGCAATGAATTTGCAGTCCTACGACACCACTATCGAACATATCCCAGGCGAAATGAACACCTGTGCAGACCTCTTATCCAGGATTAAATATGATGATGAAACTGAAGTGAAAACAAATAGAGTCAAAAATGATGGCACATCCTCAGAGATTGACGATAATGCTAAAGAAATTAATGAAATTACTTCATCAGGTCGAAGAAGTACCTCAGATTCCGCCACTCAAGTAGAAGAAGAAAGTCAAGATATTTTTGACATGAGAGTAGAACAAGCAAAAGATGCAGAAATTGTCAAGCTGCTCACATACGTGAAGGAAAACCCAACAAAAAGTAAAGATTTTACAGTACACCCAACGGATGGAGCTCTATACTATATTGACCATAAACAAGAAGGGACACTAAGAAAAGTCATTCCAGTACATCTAGTCCCAGAAGTATTGCTACAGTTTCATGATAACAACGGGCACATGGGAAGAGACAAAACAATTGATGTTATAAAGAAAAGGTATTATTGGCAAACCTTCTACAAAGACATTACAGAGTACGTGGCCACCTGCAAAACATGTAAATTGCGAAACATGAAGCCACATTTAATTCCCCTTCAAGAAATGCAACCTTCCCATTACCCCATGCAAACAGTAAGCATTGACTTATCAGGTCCTTACCCACTCACCCAATCAGGCAACAAATACCTCCTGCACATAGTTGACCAATACTCTGTTTGGCCAGAAAGTTACCCACTCAGTGATGCCACATCGCAGTCCATCACGCAAATTTTTTTACAAGAATTCATTCCCAGGCATGGCTGTCCAAAACGAATCATTTCAGACAACGGTAAACAGTTTATCGGTAACCCATTTAAAGCCACCTTACACCAGCTGAATATTGAGCATACTACAACCACTTATTATTGCCCAAATGCAAATGGCAGAAATGAACGCATGCACGCCACCCTACATGATATTATTAGCAAATATATCAAGGGGAACCACCAATACTGGGACCTATACATTAACCAAGCTCTTGAAGCCATCCGAGTAAACGTGAACGATACCACAGGAATGTCACCCTTTTTCATGCTATACGGAAGAGAACCAAACTTTCCGTTAGACAACCTACTTCGCCCACAAAGAAAATACATGGGAGAAGACCCCATCGAAATAATCCTTCAAGAAAAGTATAAAGCTCACCAGATTGCACAACGAAATACGCAGAAGGCATTTCACAAGAAACAGAAACAACATGATAAATCAGCCAAGCTACCAACGTACAAAATAGGAGACAGAGTATACTACAAGAAACATGTACGCAGTTCAAAATTCGATGACCGATGGTTGGATGGCTACAAAATCATGAAACAAACTACGCCCGTAAACTTCATTATCTGGAATGAAGAGAAACAACACCAAACAAAAGCTCACGTAAAACAACTCAAAATTGATAATCACCGACCCGTTCCGCCTCTGACGACAAATACAAGACCAGTCAGAAAGGCCACCCTAAATTATAATCCATCCAGTACAGATCCGTCTGACATATCAGAGTCAGAGACGACAGACTCTGAATTTTACCAAGACGACCACATACCCAGACCACCTACAGATGAAATACAACGAGCAAGACAACAAAGGAATTCGTCAGAAAGTGAAGAGGACATCCCACCACTTGAATTACGTAATAGACTACAAGACAGAGACCTGCGCATTAGAAACGAAGAAATCAGGCCACAGACGTCACACGATGACAACAACAAAGCAACTTATATTCACACTCAAACTTACTCCCGCGGTGATAAATCGTCAGCTGATACCTATCACACCCCAAATTCAGGCAGCTCCAGTTTTAACACTAGTGAAAACCAAACACTGCTATACCACAAGAACAAGATTGGTCGTTCAGAACAATCAGATCCTGAAGAAACTATACCCAAGCAGATTGTTGAACCATATACCAGCAATCTTTATGGAGACGAAACAGAACAAGACATGAGAGAAGACAGTGTCGGCCCCGGCACAGCTTTGTCAGACCCCAACGAACAAAATGACAGAGAAATGGTAGAACTATACGAACAAGAAACAGACATTGATACAGCCAGTTCTATTCAAACCAGTGATGCGGATAGCACATTATTTATACCAGTCAGCTCCAGTTTCAAACGCACCTATACAGCAGGGTCAGATGACTCACCTCCTGTCATTAAATGCATGAAATTGCCACAAAATGAAATCAGACGAAAAATTTTGAAGAAACGCTATCATGTTTCAAAGCTTAGCCGAGAAGTATTAGCCTCAGCTCAACTTGTCAAAAACAACAGTGTGCAGATTACTGTGCCCACTGTAAACAGTGTTAATATACCGCAGACCCAAGTCAGACGAAAAATCAAGGCGAAACATACACCTGCTTCAAAACTAACAGATGTCCCAGCCATACAAACCCCAACCACAGTGAAACCATCACCGCAATCAAAAGATGTTAAGCCATCACCGCATTCGTCAATGTCCTCAGTGCCCCAACAATCAGCAAATGCAGTGTTGCCTACCACATCCATTACCACTGCTACCCAATATGATGCTCGCCTATCCAGTGGAGACATTGCAAAGTTGGAAATGGTTGAAAAACTAAAGGACCTACTACTAAAACTTTGCTGAAAAACACGCCCAGGTGTTTTATGTGTTCGCCAATCCGAACACGGTCAACGCATATGTGCACTGATTGATTAACAAATGTACTAACTTTCCCATGTACTCTATTTTCAGTTTTTGACAGTGCAAATGACTTGCTTCCAGACTAAGATGTCAAAGCCTCACTGAGAAAGTTATTTTTTCCAGCCTTAAAATACTGATGCCCAGAGAACAATCAAGACCAGCCCACGGAGGATTTTCATTAGATAGTATAGTTTTGTGAAATCAAAATGACAAAACAATTGATAACATACGGTGTTACGAGTTTACAGACATTATTTAGTTACAGACATTTTCTTAATATTTAGAATGTTACACAACCTTACCTATAACACATGTGTCACACTATTCTGTTGTAACATTCATCTCTACTTTTGTAACTGATCATATTCCACGCTTCATTCACCAGACTTCTTGTTCTTGCAGCTCCAGAGTTCTGTAATTTCGCATATTAGTGCATTTTCACGCAGGCACTTTACACCAGTAGTTTTTCTTACCTCATACTAATGTTTCTTTGATCTCAATTATGCTAAACTCCTTTATATCTATCACCTTGATCAATCATAGTGTTCCTACTATGACATCTGTTAACAGCATATAATTCATACCCAAAACTAGTATTGCATGTTATGCTATCTTTCTCCACAGGATTATTTACTTTTCCAATGTACATTATTATTTTAGACCCAGATGTATATTAGTACTGTCAAGATTTTAAAACATTCTCCAAAAGAGATTCCATATCCCAACCTTGACTCTCTATAGTAAGATTTTCTTCACTCCACTGTTACAACATCTTTAACTTACTATTTTTCCTTTCCACTATATTGAGACGACATTCTAGACTTGTGATCTTTTCAATCCCAATCATATTCATTCCTTGGAATTACAATCATATTGTAATCAGGAGATCCTTGATGTACCCTTTCCTCGCCACTTATTGACAACAGATACTGCTACAATATTCATTCTATTCTAACCTAAACTATTACTTGCAGCCCTATTGGTTAGGATTTACTATTAGGAATATTGGTAGTAGCTAGAATGTTTAGTGAATTGATTTTTATCATTCTTTCGTACTTGTGATACAAACAGAAAAGAAAATGAAATGTAAAACAGAAAAGAAAAGAAATCACAAGAAAAAAAAAAGAAAAAAAAAGGAAAAAAGAGAAAAGAAATCACAAGAAAACAGAAAAGAAATGGAAAAGAGAAAAGAAAAAGAAATCAAAAAGAAAAGAAAAGAAGTGAAAGACAAAAGACATAAGAGAAAAATGAAAAGAGACAAGACATAAAAGAAAAAAAAATATAACATATTGAATGTTTTTTATAGAATGTGTTATATCTTTATATGCCACCCTTGCACATTTTGATGATATGATGATAAACCAATATTGTAAAACATTGACTGCCCTGATGTTAGCAGCCGACATAAAAGAAAAGAAAAAAGAGAAAATAAATCACCACATCAGAGTGAGAAATTAGTTTTTACTCCTACTGCCCATTACCTGCATTTTGTTGATACTGCCTATGACAAGTACCCCAATGACATTTGCGCATGCTGATTTTTGCAAATGAAAAATCCTTTGAGAGCATTTGTATATGCTAACCCCACATTGAACAAATTACAACTATTTGTTGATGCTGCCTTTGCCCCATGTTAAAGAAATGACATTTGCACATGCTGATCTTAGCAAATGAAATACCCTTCTTTATGCATTTGTATATGCTGCCCCAGATTTGAACACCCCATACTTGATACCACTAATGGCACATGAGATGAAGAAGCAACTGTTTATGTATGATGAAGATGCAATTTCCTATTAAGGTGAAACTTTATGTTGTCACAGCTGAGATTTTGTTGTAATGTTTATGCACAAAATCCCCCACATTAACATTGGAGGAGCAATAATTTTAGTCTTTCGTGGTTACGAGATAAGACAAGGATATAATGGAATATTTGATGAATACCATGGACATGGAACAAATCAGAGCAGATGATTGCTGCACATATGAGGACCATAATTGAAGTCACTATTGAAGTGATTACCAGTAGACAAGAGACAAATAGATTATGATAATCCCATGGAACCACAGGTACTAAGGACACAAAATGGAGATTAAATAATGGAAAAAAAATAATGACTGAATAATTACTACGCCCAGAGGTAAGAGAAATAGAGATACATCCGCATTTTCGGAGAAGATATCTCTTTGATTTTTGCTTATTGCCTTTGTAATATGAACATTGTTGTATAACAAATGACTATTCCTTATCACGAATTACAGAATGTTGTAAGATAGTTGAAATAATTTGACAATTTAATATACTCATAACATACCCAGAATCACAGAGAAAAAAAAAATTAAATACATGATTGATGAAATTGGACGTACTGAGATCTGCTCACCCCGAGGATATTGGATAAAAATAATGTTATCCCAAGGACAGACATGTCACAGAGATATCATGGAGATATTATGACATAAGAAAAGAATACTTAGATTGGAAATGCAGCAAACTTTGTCAAGGACACCATGAAATAGACCCCGCCCCACACTTAAGATAACTGACGGACGACATTTTTGAATTATAAGTACCATAAGTCACCCATCTGGCTGTAGTCGGCGGATGTTACAGGCACCACATAATTCTGAATAACTTTCGACCTGCGAAGGCAGAGTTGGTGTCGAAATTTTGCACATATGTAAAAAGACATGTTTTTGTTCATGTTTTGGTAAAGTCTAGACATTTGTGTTAATGGTTCCATAAATGATTAGTTGATATATTGTTGATAAATATTCGCAGATATAGTACATGGACAATTAATAAGGATGTATTTCCAGTACAGAATAAGAGGAATAGGAAGGATCAACATTTTAAATATTGGAGCACCATGAGCGATGAATTGGACTTATAGAGAAAATGGAAATGGTACACTGTATGCAAGGATAACCAGAAATAATATGGATAAATAGTAGTCAGAGTGCCAGGAACTTTGTCTTATAAGGATATTGTAGATTCCTCACGATCAATTGAATATTTTTTCTTCCCTTCTATGTCACATTTTTTTGAGTGATGACCTTAATAATGTTTTGGATGATTTACAAAAATTTTTCATCTCATATTGTCAAAAGTTCTTACATCTCAGTTGATTGTTCCATAAATCATTGTTTGATGTGTTTTTGATAAATGTATTGCTAGATAAGGTACATAGGGAGTTACTAAGGAGGAATTCTCAAGATAACAGGAGGACTAGAATAGATACAATGATATTGGAACACCATAAATGATACATTGGTGTTATGGAAAAAAAAAAGGTGACAAATATAAACTGTATACAAGGATGCCTTGAGAGTGACAACATGGATACATATTGTCAAGAGTATAAGCAGTTGTCTTAACAGAGAAAATAAAGTAATACGGAACCCAACGTAGAAAATTCATGATGATTTGAAACTATCTTTTCCTTTTCCCTTATATTTCATAATATGATAGTAACATATTCGTCTGTTGGTTGCTGAATAATTTGATGTTTGAAAATTGATGTATGGCAAGTCAAAGAAGATCTTTGAAAAAAAAAATATATATAAAATAATATTTCTAGGAAAGAGTTCACAGGAAAAAATACTGTGTTGACAGAAAAGAAGGAATGATTAGAAATAACTGACTAATGGACAGGATCACCACCAGACGTACGGATATTGGAGACAAACATCACATATTTTGAAGAAGAAAAAAAAATGTAATATAGAACATTTTCTACAGTGACGGACTTAGAACGAATTTATACACTTACCATTTAGAAAATGTGAATAACAGGAAACATTCAGATAAATAAATAAGGATAAGCCATGAGGTTTTAATGTTTTTATTGTGACAAAGATGATTGCTTATAAAAATGATGCTGGTTATATTATCGTTTGAAAAATATGCATATTATGTCTAGAGAAGTTTTCCACATGTAATAATGAGCAAGTAGCTCATTCAAAAAAAAAAAAAAAAAAAAAAAAAAAAGAGAAAATGATGAGTACCCATGAAAACATTGGCTATTCTATGAAAGTGGATTACCATTACCATAGGAATTGGAGATTTTGGACATTTCTTGGAATATTGCAGAGTACTTGGAAAATAGAATAAATAAGTACGCCAGGAAGAAAAAAGATTTTTTTAAAGTACTTGCAGGCTTTTAATATGGAGCAAATAACAGGAACAGAAAAGAGATAACACCCCCAACATATTTAGGAGAAGGTAATCAACTATATTTTTGAACGAAATGTCATGGATTATGATAATGCAGCCAAATTCTGCAAATAAGATATTTTATTGTTCATTTCCCAGTGTTGCCACTCGTCACATTTTTTGGTGATGACCTTATGATTGTTTTTAGGATTTTGTTGGTCAGGGTTGCCAATTTGTAAATTTGGTTGAAATATGTATTGATAGGAAAGATAGTTTGCCTTTTTGGAGATGATGTCCACCTATAAGGCCCCTTTATAGACGACAGTCCCATATAGACATAGGAGCTCAGATGTAGGAATTTCGTTAAAATTTTCTGAAATATTTTTGGACTTAGAAAATTTTTGAACTTGAAAATTTTTTCTTTGAAAATATTTTTGACTTACAACATTTTTGGGATGAATTTTTGTTATTGATAGAAGCCCCGGGATCTATATGTGACAGGGAATGCGTCATTTTAGGAACTTTCCTTTATAACAAATACAGACCATAGCTTAGTTGACAGAAGTTAGTTAAAATTTAATCATAAATTATTATAGGAACAGACCATAGGGAGAAGGTTAGCGTGGATTACTCTTTTTATCCAATCGTGAGATGAATAAGGGGCAGAAGCAACGCTGACCTAGATTTTGAGCTGAAGAAAAGCGTGTCAAGTTCCGGCTGAAAAGTTAGTTGCAGATTTTGAAGTCTAAGAGACAGACGCATTTTTTCTTATGCTGCAGATTTCTGAGGATTTCATTTATTCTAAGGAAGTTGTTCCCCAGTTTTAGTGTTTGATTTGTGCATTGATTTCCCACAAGGAAAAGCAGTAAGTAGAGTGCTTCCTTTTGAAATACCTAAAACATTTTCATGTCAAAGCAAGATAGCTTTTGCCCCCGCAGCACACAGTAAAAATGGCTGCAAGTTATACTTTGATGTAGAATGCAGTCTTTTGAACACCTAGGTAGAAACACTGACAGTTTGATAGAAAATGAAGCTCCTCAGGAAATGAGAGAATGGTTTAATCCTCTGAGGAACTGCTAGTATGCATTTACCGCTAGCTAATATTTGAAGGAACAAGTAGCTAAGAGTTGAATCAGGGTGATACACTTGATATGAACCTCCCCATGCTATGTTAATGAAAGCAATGTGCATTTGTGGATGAACGAAATATGCACACTCTAAATCTTTATGCCATCATGTAAATATGTTTATGTTGGAATAAAAATCACGTTAAGACCAAAACAAAAGGAGATTGTCTATTAAATCCTTCGCTACACATATAATTGAAAGAAAGAATGGCTGCTGAGAAACTGATCATGTCATATGTTAATGCTTCAACTCAATACAACACCTTTAGAGGATAGTCCCCGAACCTGGAAAAAACTGTAAGACTGTAAGGGAGTAATTTCCAACTCTAGCAGACTAGCTAGTTCTACATCTAACACTCTCGATATAAACAGCAACCCCCAATACCCTACCCGGCCACACATTCCTTATTTGATGCCATATGACCAGTCCTCTATAAAAGAGCAGAAGCATTAACGAAAAATGGACCAATTAATGGAAAATTTCCAGCAACTAGGGGTAGAACAGCAGCAACAACAGGAAAACAGATCTGCGCAAGCACAACCGCTGCAGCCCCCAGTCAATCCAAATATGGAAGAACCCACATTGATAGCGCTACAGCGCTTTACTGAGAACTTACAAAAGAATAACACTTATGCAAAATTATCCCAAGTCAGGTCCATAGTACAACCATTCGATGGAGACAAGAAGAAATTCAGGAGATGATTGGCCGACATGGAAAAATTTGCGGCAATAGCAGAGGCAACAACTGATGAAGAGAAAAAGAAAATCGCTCTGCTAAGCTCTGATTCGTTCGTGACTGATTTTCTAAGAAGGAGGTCCCAGCAATACCCCACAGAGGCCTACGAGTCCCTTAAAAAAGAGCTCACCCAGAGATATGGAGAAATCATAGACAGAATGCACGCTTGGTCAGTCCTTAGACAGATGAAACAGGAAAGGGACGAATCTGTACAACTTTATGGCGATAGATTCCTCAATATGGCAGAAGAGGCGTTTTGTGGAGAAATACCTACCACACCTGATGTAGAAATACAGCTAGTAGGGATATTTGTCGATGGCCTTAGAGCAGAGAACATCAGAAGGCATCTCATTAGAAAAGACACCAAGACTATTGCTGAAACAATCCAAGCAGCAATACAGGAAGAAAATCTTCACCGAAGGTTCCAACAAAGAGTAAGTAGGGAACACCGACCAGACTATAGGGACTATACTGAGCATGAGCCTATGGAAGTTGACCATGCCAGGAGGCAATGGACTCGCCCACGACAACAAGATGATAGACCTCGCAACTACAGACCCCGCCCACAGAGGACAAATGACATTAATAACGTCAAGACAAATGGATGCTTTACATGCGGTAGGTTCGGACATAGTTACAAGTCCTGCAGAGAAAATTACAATAATGCACCATTCAGAAGAGAAGGAGGTTACCAACCACAACAACTCGCACCACCCACACGTAATTACACAAGAAATCAGTATACCAGAGGCACACCTCAACCCCTCATGCGTCAGGGAAACGGACATGCCACTCACTAAACAGGACCGTTAGTGAGGGTGACTATCATAGAAAATGGTCCAAAACAAAAGAAATAACACAGAACAGAAATAGTCAAGTGAGCCCTTCCAGAAAAATACATTATGAAGAAATGCTGAATGATGGAACCAAAATACATCCGGACCTCAGTTCCTGCATCATGTCTATACAGGGCCAGCAGTATAGAGCACTGGTATATACAGGAGCATCCATTAGTCTTATTAGGTTCCAGCTGTTCAAGAAGATCCAACATTTAGTACGATTTCAACAGTCCAAAACACACCTAGCCTCAGTCACGGGACAAAGACTAAATTCAGTTGGGACAGCATGGGTAAAATTTTCTTTAGGTGAAACAAATTTTGAACACCCATTTGTCATTACAAAAGACATGTCTAAAAATCTTATCCTAGGGAGGGATTTCTTCAACAAAAACAAAGTTAGAATATACTATGACCTCCAGAAAATCAAAGTCAACAATATTTACATCGATCTCCAGGACGATATCCACATTTCGTCCTTGGTAAGACTTACAGCTCCCATAACGGTGGCCCCAAACTCTCTAGTCATAGCAAAAGGCAGAGTAAAAACTTCTGAGTACATAACACCAGGGCAATCAATCCAAATACAGCCCCTAGCAGAAGAAAGCATTATTGATGACCCATTGTTACAAATTACAGAGGGAATCGCTGAAGTCTCGAAGTCCAGAGATTTCCCCATCATGATATTGAATATGTCAGGAAAAACTACCACTATAAATAGAGGCACAGTTGTAGCACAAGTGGATACGTCAACAATAAGACAGACTAAAACCAATAGAGACCATTCACAAATTGTCTCAACCACTCCCACTGGACATAGTACACGAAATCGCAGTACAAATAACCATGGTACACGAAAGGTAAACAGTTATAAGTCATATGCAGAAAATGGCAGAGATACCAGTCACAGTTATGTTACACCACAGCATACCCTACCCAAACCGCAGAAACAAACCAGTCCATGTATAAGAAGGAGAGAAATAATGCAGCCACGGTATGAGAATAACTATAATCGCTCATTTTTGCGCCCCAACACACCAAAAGAAAAGATGAAGTGCTGTATATCAGAAAGAAACAGAGAAACAGAAATTGTCTTGCCAGGAGGATATCCGAAGCGACAAGACAGAGATACATGCCCCATGGAGTATCAATATAACTCAAAAACAGGTGGATATGATAAAGTCCCAAAACCAATTGAATGTTCCGAAGAAAAGGAAGAATTCTTATACGACTCCACCACAGGAGGATACTATAGCAGCAAAGTTGGAAACAGAAAGAATGAAATATTTTCGCTCAGGGAAAGAAGACAGCCCTATAGCACAAACGGAAGAAATACAGTAACGTACGCGGATAAGCGCAGTTACGGCAGAAATAATCGGAAACAATGGCACAATAACGACTACCCCAGAAAATAATACAGGAAACGTATATACAGTAAATGCAGTGACAAATGGAAATGCACACAGCACATGGCAGAGGAGACAATACCAAGCACAGCCCAATGAACGGCAAAGAAATACGCAAAAGAAAGCCACATACCAGGAGCAGAGATTTTCACAAGATGCAAGAAAAATGCCCCAATACTATGGGAAGGAAACGGAGCCAGTAAGACAGACCAGAAATATAGTGGCAGATCATAAACACAGAGAGAGAATAGCTCAGTTACTTGCAACCCTGAATGCCACAGAAGATAATGAGCCACGCTTGAAAACGTTTGTAGAAAAGCACCAGGATGTATTCGCACTCAATGACATGGAATTAGGCAGAACTAACACTGTCACAATGGACATTCAAGCAACCACAGAGGAGCCAATACATATGAAACCCTATCATACGCCCTTGAAAAACAGAGAACTCGTGGAAAGGTCTATAAATGAAATGCTACAGGCGGGAATCATCGAAAGATCCAGATCCCAATGGTCCTCCCCCATCGTTATCGTAACAAAGAAAGATGGGTCCAGTCGCTTTTGCTGCGATTACCGAGCCCTGAACAAAATCACAAAAGTCATTTCCTACCCCCTCCCCAGAATAGACGATCTACTTGCGACGTTAGGAAAGTCTACCTATTTCACCACACTTGATGCAAGGTCAGGCTTTTGGTGCATCCCCATGACACCTGAGGCAAAACAGAAATCCACATTCTGTTCGCATATCGGAAGTTTTTTTTTGGAATGTTATGCCATTTGGTCTAAAAGGATCGCCAGCAACATATATGTCACTCATGGATGAAGTGTTAAAGGGTCTACATCCATTTGCCCTGGCATACATAGACGATATCCTGATACATACCGCAGGCACGATGGAAGACCACCTCCGCAAGGTTGAAACAGTGTTTGATAGACTCAGGCATCACCAAATAAAGTTAAAACTGTCGAAGTGTGAGTTTCTAAAAACAGAAACAAAATATTTAGGCTTTGTCATCAATAGACATGGCATCAGACCTGATGAAGATAAAGTCAAAGCCATAAGAGAAATGCCTATCCCCAAGACGGTGAGACAAACACGCTCATTTATTGGTACAGTGGGTTACTATAGGCGCCACATCATCAATTTCTCCAGAGCAGCAGAGCCTTTGATAGCCCTTACCCGCAAGTATGCACGTTTCAAATGGACAGAAGACTGCCAGAGATCTTTTGAGTATCTTAAAAATGCCCTAACCACCATCACACTGCTTGGACATCCAGACATTTCTCAGCCCATGATACTATACAACCAGTACTAGAAGATGAAACACCCATCCTACCAAACATCCCCAATGAGAAACCCATTGCATTCCTATCACACGCACTATCGAAGACACAGAAAAACTGGACCACCATTAAGAAAGAAGCATACGCCATACACTATGCAGTACAAAAGTTTGACTTTTATGTCAGAGGAACCAAACTCATTATACGAACGGATCATCAGCCCCTGGTTAACTGGCTCACCAAAACACAATAACAGCCAAAGAAGTTACAGACATGGGCAATGAATTTGCAGTCCTACGACACCACTATCGAACATATCCCAGGCGAAATGAACACCTGTGCAGACCTCTTATCCAGGATTAAATATGATGATGAAACTGAAGTGAAAACAAATAGAGTCAAAAATGATGGCACATCCTCAGAGATTGACGATAATGCTAAAGAAATTAATGAAATTACTTCATCAGGTCGAAGAAGTACCTCAGATTCCGCCACTCAAGTAGAAGAAGAAAGTCAAGATATTTTTGACATGAGAGTAGAACAAGCAAAAGATGCAGAAATTGTCAAGCTGCTCACATACGTGAAGGAAAACCCAACAAAAAGTAAAGATTTTACAGTACACCCAACGGATGGAGCTCTATACTATATTGACCATAAACAAGAAGGGACACTAAGAAAAGTCATTCCAGTACATCTAGTCCCAGAAGTATTGCTACAGTTTCATGATAACAACGGGCACATGGGAAGAGACAAAACAATTGATGTTATAAAGAAAAGGTATTATTGGCAAACCTTCTACAAAGACATTACAGAGTACGTGGCCACCTGCAAAACATGTAAATTGCGAAACATGAAGCCACATTTAATTCCCCTTCAAGAAATGCAACCTTCCCATTACCCCATGCAAACAGTAAGCATTGACTTATCAGGTCCTTACCCACTCACCCAATCAGGCAACAAATACCTCCTGCACATAGTTGACCAATACTCTGTTTGGCCAGAAAGTTACCCACTCAGTGATGCCACATCGCAGTCCATCACGCAAATTTTTTTTACAAGAATTCATTCCCAGGCATGGCTGTCCAAAACGAATCATTTCAGACAACGGTAAACAGTTTATCGGTAACCCATTTAAAGCCACCTTACACCAGCTGAATATTGAGCATACTACAACCACTTATTATTGCCCAAATGCAAATGGCAGAAATGAACGCATGCACGCCACCCTACATGATATTATTAGCAAATATATCAAGGGGAACCACCAATACTGGGACCTATACATTAACCAAGCTCTTGAAGCCATCCGAGTAAACGTGAACGATACCACAGGAATGTCACCCTTTTTCATGCTATACGGAAGAGAACCAAACTTTCCGTTAGACAACCTACTTCGCCCACAAAGAAAATACATGGGAGAAGACCCCATCGAAATAATCCTTCAAGAAAAGTATAAAGCTCACCAGATTGCACAACGAAATACGCAGAAGGCATTTCACAAGAAACAGAAACAACATGATAAATCAGCCAAGCTACCAACGTACAAAATAGGAGACAGAGTATACTACAAGAAACATGTACGCAGTTCAAAATTCGATGACCGATGGTTGGATGGCTACAAAATCATGAAACAAACTACGCCCGTAAACTTCATTATCTGGAATGAAGAGAAACAACACCAAACAAAAGCTCACGTAAAACAACTCAAAATTGATAATCACCGACCCGTTCCGCCTCTGACGACAAATACAAGACCAGTCAGAAAGGCCACCCTAAATTATAATCCATCCAGTACAGATCCGTCTGACATATCAGAGTCAGAGACGACAGACTCTGAATTTTACCAAGACGACCACATACCCAGACCACCTACAGATGAAATACAACGAGCAAGACAACAAAGGAATTCGTCAGAAAGTGAAGAGGACATCCCACCACTTGAATTACGTAATAGACTACAAGACAGAGACCTGCGCATTAGAAACGAAGAAATCAGGCCACAGACGTCACACGATGACAACAACAAAGCAACTTATATTCACACTCAAACTTACTCCCGCGGTGATAAATCGTCAGCTGATACCTATCACACCCCAAATTCAGGCAGCTCCAGTTTTAACACTAGTGAAAACCAAACACTGCTATACCACAAGAACAAGATTGGTCGTTCAGAACAATCAGATCCTGAAGAAACTATACCCAAGCAGATTGTTGAACCATATACCAGCAATCTTTATGGAGACGAAACAGAACAAGACATGAGAGAAGACAGTGTCGGCCCCGGCACAGCTTTGTCAGACCCCAACGAACAAAATGACAGAGAAATGGTAGAACTATACGAACAAGAAACAGACATTGATACAGCCAGTTCTATTCAAACCAGTGATGCGGATAGCACATTATTTATACCAGTCAGCTCCAGTTTCAAACGCACCTATACAGCAGGGTCAGATGACTCACCTCCTGTCATTAAATGCATGAAATTGCCACAAAATGAAATCAGACGAAAAATTTTGAAGAAACGCTATCATGTTTCAAAGCTTAGCCGAGAAGTATTAGCCTCAGCTCAACTTGTCAAAAACAACAGTGTGCAGATTACTGTGCCCACTGTAAACAGTGTTAATATACCGCAGACCCAAGTCAGACGAAAAATCAAGGCGAAACATACACCTGCTTCAAAACTAACAGATGTCCCAGCCATACAAACCCCAACCACAGTGAAACCATCACCGCAATCAAAAGATGTTAAGCCATCACCGCATTCGTCAATGTCCTCAGTGCCCCAACAATCAGCAAATGCAGTGTTGCCTACCACATCCATTACCACTGCTACCCAATATGATGCTCGCCTATCCAGTGGAGACATTGCAAAGTTGGAAATGGTTGAAAAACTAAAGGACCTACTACTAAAACTTTGCTGAAAAACACGCCCAGGTGTTTTATGTGTTCGCCAATCCGAACACGGTCAACGCATATGTGCACTGATTGATTAACAAATGTACTAACTTTCCCATGTACTCTATTTTCAGTTTTTGACAGTGCAAATGACTTGCTTCCAGACTAAGATGTCAAAGCCTCACTGAGAAAGTTATTTTTTCCAGCCTTAAAATACTGATGCCCAGAGAACAATCAAGACCAGCCCACGGAGGATTTTCATTAGATAGTATAGTTTTGTGAAATAAAAATGACAAAACAATTGATAACACACGGTGTTACGAGTTTACAGACATTATTTAGTTACAGACATTTTCTTAATATTTAGAATGTTACACAACCTTACCTATAACACATGTGTCACACTATTCTGTTGTAACATTCATCTCTACTTTTGTAACTGATCATATTCCACGCTTCATTCACCAGACTTCTTGTCCTTGCAGCTCCAGAGTTCTGTAATTTCGCATCTTAGTGCATTTTCACGCAGGCACTTTACACCAGTAGTTTTTCTTACCTCATACTAATGTTTCTTTGATCTCAATTATGCTAAACTCCTTTATATCTATCACCTTGATCAATCATACTGTTCCTACTATGACATCTGTTAACAGCATATAATTCATACCCAAAACTAGTATTGCATGTTATGCTATCTTTCTCCACAGGATTATTTACTTTTCCAATGTACATTATTATTTTAGACCCAGATGTATATTAGTACTGTCAAGATTTTAAAACATTCTCCAAAAGAGATTCCATATCCCAACCTTGACTCTCTATAGTAAGATTTTCTTCACTCCACTGTTACAACATCTTTAACTTACTATTTTTCCTTTCCACTATATTGAGACGACATTCTAGACTTGTGATCTTTTCAATCCCAATCATATTCATTCCTTGGAATTACAATCATGTTGTAATCAGGAGATCCTTGATGTACCCTTTCCTCGCCACTTATTGACAACAGATACTGCTACAATATTCATTCTATTCTAACCTAAACTATTACTTGCAGCCCTATTGGTTAGGATTTACTATTAGGAATATTGGTAGTAGCTAGAATGTTTAGTGAATTGATTTTTATCATTCTTTCGTACTTGTGATACAAACAGAAAAGAAAATGAAATGTAAAACAGAAAAGAAAAGAAATCACAAGAAAAAAAAGAAAAAAAAAAGGAAAAAAGAGAAAAGAAATCACAAGAAAACAGAAAAGAAATGGAAAAGAGAAAAGAAAAAGAAATCAAAAAGAAAAGAAAAGAAGTGAAAGACAAAAGACATAAGAGAAAAATGAAAAGAGACAAGACATAAAAGAAAAAAAAATATAAAGAAAACATATTGAATGTTTTTTATAGAATGTGTTATATCTTTATATGCCACCCTTGCACATTTTGATGATATGATGATAAACCAATATTGTAAAACATTGACTGCCCTGATGTTAGCAGCCGACATAAAAGAAAAGAAAAAAAAGAGAAAATAAATCACCACATCAGAGTGAGAAATTAGTTTTTACTCCTACTGCCCATTACCTGCATTTTGTTGATACTGCCTATGACAAGTACCCCAATGACATTTGCGCATGCTGATTTTTGCAAATGAAAAATCCTTTGAGAGCATTTGTATATGCTAACCCCACATTGAACAAATTACAACTATTTGTTGATGCTGCCTTTGCCCCATGTTAAAGAAATGACATTTGCACATGCTGATCTTAGCAAATGAAATACCCTTCTTTATGCATTTGTATATGCTGCCCCAGATTTGAACACCCCATACTTGATACCACTAATGGCACATGAGATGAAGAAGCAACTGTTTATGTATGATGAAGATGCAATTTCCTATTAAGGTGAAACTTTATGTTGTCACAGCTGAGATTTTGTTGTAATGTTTATGCACAAAATCCCCCACATTAACATTGGAGGAGCAATAATTTTAGTCTTTCGTGGTTACGAGATAAGACAAGGATATAATGGAATATTTGATGAATACCATGGACATGGAACAAATCAGAGCAGATGATTGCTGCACATATGAGGACCATAATTGAAGTCACTATTGAAGTGATTACCAGTAGACAAGAGACAAATAGATTATGATAATCCCATGGAACCACAGGTACTAAGGACACAAAATGGAGATTAAATAATGGAAAAAAATAATGACTGAATAATTACTACGCCCAGAGGTAAGAGAAATAGAGATACATCCGCATTTTCGGAGAAGATATCTCTTTGATTTTTGCTTATTGCCTTTGTAATATGAACATTGTTGTATAACAAATGACTATTCCTTATCACGAATTACAGAATGTTGTAAGATAGTTGAAATAATTTGACAATTTAATATACTCATAACATACCCAGAATCACAGAGAAAAAAAAATTAAATACATGATTGATGAAATTGGACGTACTGAGATCTGCTCACCCCGAGGATATTGGATAAAAATAATGTTATCCCAAGGACAGACATGTCACAGAGATATCATGGAGATATTATGACATAAGAAAAGAATACTTAGATTGGAAATGCAGCAAACTTTGTCAAGGACACCATGAAATAGACTCCCCCGCCCCACACTTAAGATAACTGACGGACGACATTTTTGAATTATAAGTACCATAAGTCACCCATCTGGCTGTAGTCGGCGGATGTTACAGGCACCACATAATTCTGAATAACTTTCGACCTGCGAAGGCAGAGTTGGTGTCGAAATTTTGCACATATGTAAAAAGACATGTTTTTGTTCATGTTTTGGTAAAGTCTAGACATTTGTGTTAATGGTTCCATAAATGATTAGTTGATATATTGTTGATAAATATTCGCAGATATAGTACATGGACAATTAATAAGGATGTATTTCCAGTACAGAATAAGAGGAATAGGAAGGATCAACATTTTAAATATTGGAGCACCACGAGCGATGAATTGGACTTATAGAGAAAATGGAAATGGTACACTGTATGCAAGGATAACCAGAAATAATATGGATAAATAGTAGTCAGAGTGCCAGGAACTTTGTCTTATAAAGATATTGTAGATTCCTCACGATCAATTGAATATTTTTTCTTCCCTTCTATGTCACATTTTTTTGAGTGATGACCTTAATAATGTTTTGGATGATTTACAAAAATTTTTCATCTCATATTGTCAAAAGTTCTTACATCTCAGTTGATTGTTCCATAAATCATTGTTTGATGTGTTTTTGATAAATGTATTGCTAGATAAGGTACATAGGGAGTTACTAAGGAGGAATTCTCAAGATAACAGGAGGACTAGAATAGATACAATGATATTGGAACACCATAAATGATACATTGGTGTTATGGAAAAAAAAAAGGTGACAAATATAAACTGTATACAAGGATGCCTTGAGAGTGACAACATGGATACATATTGTCAAGAGTATAAGCAGTTGTCTTAACAGAGAAAATAAAGTAATACGGAACCCAACGTAGAAAATTCATGATGATTTGAAACTATCTTTTCCTTTTCCCTTATATTTCATAATATGATAGTAACATATTCGTCTGTTGGTTGCTGAATAATTTGATGTTTGAAAATTGATGTATGGCAAGTCAAAGAAGATCTTTGAAAAAAAAAATATATATATAAAATAATATTTCTAGGAAAGAGTTCACAGGAAAAAATACTGTGTTGACAGAAAAGAAGGAATGATTAGAAATAACTGACTAATGGACAGGATCACCACCAGACGTACGGATATTTGAGACAAACATCACATATTTTGAAGAAGGAAAAAAAATGTAATATAGAACATTTTCTACAGTGACGGACTTAGAACGAATTTATACACTTACCATTTAGAAAATGTGAATAACAGGAAACATTCAGATAAATAAATAAGGATAAGCCATGAGGTTTTAATGTTTTTATTGTGACAAAGATGATTGCTTATAAAAAAAATGATGCTGGTTATATTATCGTTTGAAAAATATGCATATTATGTCTAGAGAAGTTTTCCACATGTAATAATGAGCAAGTAGCTCATTCAAAAAAAAAAAAAAAAAAAAGAGAAAATGATGAGTACCCATGAAAACATTGGCTATTCTATGAAAGTGGATTACCATTACCATAGGAATTGGAGATTTTGGACATTTCTTGGAATATTGCAGAGTACTTGGAAAATAGAATAAATAAGTACGCCAGGAAGAAAAAAGATTTTTTTTAAGTACTTGCAGGCTTTTAATATGGAGCAAATAACAGGAACAGAAAAGAGATAACACCCCCACCATATTTAGGAGAAGGTAATCAACTATATTTTTGAACGAAATGTCATGGATTATGATAATGCAGCCAAATTCTGCAAATAAGATATTTTATTGTTCATTTCCCAGTGTTGCCACTCGTCACATTTTTTGGTGATGACCTTATGATTGTTTTTAGGATTTTGTTGGTCAGGGTTGCCAATTTGTAAATTTGGTTGAAATATGTATTGATAGGAAAGATAGTTTGCCTTTTTGGAGATGATGTCCACCTATAAGGCCCCTTTATAGACGACAGTCCCATATAGACGTAGGAGCTCAGATGTAGGAATTTCGTTAAAATTTTCTGAAATATTTTTGGACTTAGAAAATTTTTGAACTTGAAAATTTTTTCTTTGAAAATATTTTTGACTTACAAAATTTTTGGGATGAATTTTTGTTATTGATAGAAGCCCCGGGATCTATATGTGACAGGGAATGCGTCATTTTAGGAACTTTCCTTTATAACAAATACAGACCATAGCTTAGTTGACAGAAGTTAGTTAAAATTTAATCATAAATTTTTATAGGAACAGACCATAGGGAGAAGGTTAGCGTGGATTACTCTTTTTATCCAATCGTGAGATGAATAAGGGGCAGAAGCAACGCTGACCTAGATTTTGAGCTGAAGGAAAGCGTGTCAAGTCCCGGCTGAAAAGTTAGTTGCAGATTTTGAAGTCTAAGAGACAGACGCATTTTTTCTTATGCTGCAGATTTCTGAGGATTTCATTTATTCTAAGGAAGTTGTTCCCCAGTTTTAGTGTTTGATTTGTGCATTGATTTCCCACAAGGAAAAGCAGTAAGTAGAGTGCTTCCTTTTGAAATACCTAAAACATTTTCATGTCAAAGCAAGATAGCTTTTGCCCCCGCAGCACACAGTAAAAATGGCTGCAAGTTATACTTTGATGTAGAATGCAGTCTTTTGAACACCTAGGTAGAAACACTGACAGTTTGATAGAAAATGAAGCTCCTCAGGAAATGAGAGAATGGTTTAATCCTCTGAGGAACTGCTAGTATGCATTTACCGCTAGCTAATATTTGAAGGAACAAGTAGCTAAGAGTTGAATCAGGGTGATACACTTGATATAAACCTCCCCATGCTATGTTAATGAAAGCAATGTGCATTTGTGGATGAACGAAATATGCACACTCTAAATCTTTATGCCATCATGTAAATATGTTTATGTTGGAATAAAAATCACGTTGAGACCAAAACAAAAGGAGATTGTCTATTAAATCCTTCGCTACACATATAATTGAAAGAAAGAATGGCTGCTGAGACACTTAACATGTCATATGTTAATGCTTCAACTCAATACAACACCTTTAGAGGATAGTCCCCGAACCTGGAAAAAACTGTAAGACTGTAAGGGAGTAATTTCCAACTCTAGCAGACTAGCTAGTTCTACATCTAACACTCTCGATATAAACAGCAACCCCCAATACGCTACCCGGCCACAACAGTTCTGACATCACCATTGTCAGCAATGCCAGTAATCTAAAGTAAAATAAACCGGTAACATAGGGTCTACCGTAATCTCCCAGTCATTTGCACAGTCAAGAAGAGATGGTACACCGATACCTGATTTACTCGGTTTGGAGCGTGCTGACTTTCCTGCTCTCAGAAAGTATGTTTTGCGGTGTTCGGCCTGACTGTGCTATTCGCCTTCATCCTTGATAGCTCATTTAGCACTTTGTTATGACGCCATTTGTATCGCTCTTGCCCTAATGACACCTTGCAAGCTGAGAGCACGTGCTCAAGCGTCTGCTTCCCATAGCATAGGGGGCACTGATCATCATCCGACTTTCTCCATCTCACAAGGTTTGTGGCAGACGGCAGGAGGTCATACATCGATCTAACAATGAAGCTGAGCCTAAGAGGTGCCATATGCCATGTATAATTCTATGTCGTTAGCAGGCTCCTTCCCACGTAGTCCACTGGCCTGATCGCGCATGCTGCACCGCTTTTTGCAACCTCTTATCGTTCTCAGCTCCTCCTTTGTCTCTGCGCTCCCTGCTTGATGCCTTGGACCACCACCGGATGTCTCTATGGCCAAATCCCCGTCTATTCGTCTTAGTGTATCCGATTACCATCCTCAGCTTGAGCGACTCTTGGGCAGCATCTTCTTCCACTTCCTTCCCGTTTTCAGTGTGGGCTGAGTGGACAACTACGTCATCTGCTGACTCATGCAACATCATTCTGAGCCTTGCCTTTCATACTTTGTACTTTTCAATGACTGACTTGAAAGGAAGCACAAGCTTTTCTGCATATCACTAATTCCAAAATTATATTGCTAAGTAAACACACTTATCGCAAGGAAATGTATGCTGCTGGAAATTCAAAACTGTCTTTTACCTAAATATTTGTCTCTTTATTAAGAACAACAAAATATCATACATTCTCAAAGGCGGATATTATTATCGCATGTTAAAATAAGTATGATCTGTTTTACATGTTTTTGTACAAGAGACAAACGTTATCTGAAAAAGATATTAGACATCGTTATTTAACACAGACCTATCGTACATTTAAGATTGAGGGACGGATAACTGGCGCAGCATCTCCCCTCATTGATAAGCAAGAACATTATCATTGGATAAATCCTGCTTATCGTATGAGACTATGGCTGGTAACCAGCTACCACAGTGACACACAGAGTGCCCACCTCCGTGCTGAGGATGCCTGCTTTTAACTACACATCCGACCTAACTCCTCATACCCAGCTTTCGTCTTCTACCATGACATATGCGAAGGAACCAGCTCTGACCCCAAGCATGCAATGTTCCCAGGCAAGGGAAGCTTTCGCTTGACCTTGAACCTCAAAGAGGCATCGAAATCATGGACTAGACTTGGCCATGATTTTATGTTTCAAATGTAAAAATGAAATCCACAAGAACACTACAGTACATCTTATAGAATATACACAATCAAGACAAATATTACATCAAATAATGAGTTCCCTGATACAAGCAACAGCATGTATATTTGAATGAGCCTTGCTATGGAGAAATGTACTCGTAGTAAACATGGTATTAAAGAAAATGGTGGACATTTCGCACAACAAACACTTTCTTATGAGATTTCCTATTTGATGTGCACAATATATGAATCTAATGTTACATGTGCAAAAGGCATCGAAGCAATCATGCTGCTTTTGCCAACGTAGCAACGAAAACATTGCTGATGGTATGTAGCAGGTTGCACCAATTTTCTTAGTCATTGTTACCGGAAAGTTGCATGGACAGAATCGACATTTTTCTTAACTCTTAGTATACGAGCTGCCTTTCATGACTACCATTACAGATTTTGCAATAAATAATTTATTTATAAAGATAACATAAGTGTTATATATCAGAATGTGAAGAAATGAAACCCCTACATCATGCACGTAACTAAATTGATCAGTGGTTTGAAACATGCATTCAGCTTTAAATTTTTGCTATTGACGGGGATCGATCATCGGCCTCTCTAGAAGGCCGCTCGTATACTAAGAGTATAAAGCAAGCCTTGATGCTGTGCATGTGCACAACATATCACCAACCTCTAAAGTATACTGCTCAGTAAACACACTTGAAGTGTGAAAATATGTGCTGGTATAAATTCAAATTGCCTTTTGCCTTAAATATAAAATATTGCTCTCATTATTAAGAAAAATAAACATCAGACATAACACTTTGCCCCCAGCTTTCGTTTCTATTAAATATGGATAGGAACCAATTATTGTTTACATAAGACTAGACTTTATTACTATCTGCCATATAAATTGCATTTAGCGTTGTTTTCTGCTACATAGACTGCATTTGACGATATTCAGGCTTCAATGAACATGCAAGTGGACCTGTAGATTGTCACATAATTATTAGATCGGTGAACAGTTAAAACTGATGCAGTTTATATTAAAAAAAACAGCCTCTGCTCTGTTACAACGACAGATGTTTGTTCAGGTGGGGAAAAATATGACTTGACAATGTAAAATGCACATACGTTATCTCAAATAGTCGTTTGAAATCCCTTTTGAACCCTGACCTATCGTAAATTTAAGATTAGGCAAGGGATAACTGGCGCAGCATACCCCCTCCTTGATAAGCAAGGACATTATCAAAGGATAAGTCCTGCTCATCGAGTGAGACTATGGCCGGTAACCAGCTACCACAAGGATGCACAGAGTGCCCACCTCCGTGCTGAGGATGCCAGCTTTTAACTACGCACCCGACCTAACTCCTCGCCCCCAGCTTTCGTCTTCTACCATGACATATGGGGAGGAACCAGCTCTGACCCCAGGCGTGCAAAGTTTCCGGGCAAGTGAAATCGAAATGGACATGTTTTTTACGTGTACACCTGTGACGTCACACACCCTTAGCAACAAGATGAATCGATCAATGGAAGCCGCAATTCAGCGACCTTAAAAAAAGAATTTCAAAACGCTTCAATCAACAGTGGAAACTAAGTTCAACCTTCATTATCATGACATATGAACTCCTTTGTCTGTTGGCACAGCGGGCACTGTACAAACTTATTGATTCTAAAAGCTAAGTACTTGTTTGCACGTTACGCTGTTAAGTCCATTTCGCTCAAGTCACCAACATGTCTTTGGCATGTCATTGTTAAATGTTGAATGTGGTATTCATATGTATTATTGCGTATTGTACATGTCAGTGGGCGGTTGGATCGGGAATTCTAGATATGTCTACAATGTCGCTTCGCAGACCGTAGAATCTAGAATCGTTCTAATAGGGATTTGTTGAGTAATTCCATTTTGCAAAGAAACCCATTGAAGTTTTGCCGATGGTTACTTCGTTTGCACTTGCAATTATTTGACCTTTGGTGTTGGGTGTGAAGTCCTGTATATAACCGGTGTATTTTGCTGTACTCAGTTTCATTTTTATTCATTTCTGTAGTAATGTTCGTAATCTATCCCGTCAATTCTGATCTTGCTATAATTTATTTTCATATATATTGTAATAACAGCCGATATGATAGTCTGGCGCTCTCTCTTCCAAACCTCTACACCTCACGGTAGAAGGGGAACGACTAAGTAAGTAAGTAAGTAAGTATACATTGTAATAACCGTTTTATGAGTCCATGTCTACGTCATCATTTTTAGTGTACAGATTTAATTTCGCCTTAGTTCATCCTTGACCTTTCAGCACTTCCGATTTTTCTGCTCAGTTCATAAAATCATTTATATCTGTGAAATTGTCACTTTTGTATCGTGCTTCTGTTTGTAAAGCTTTAGTTAATTGTTTGTATTGTTAGTGTTCATTTCATAAATTAATAATGTAATTATATTATTATAAATTAATTCTTAATAAGATAGTAAATTAATTTGATTAATTTTTATTAAATTATTTGATGACTTAGGTGATGTCATCAATTTGCACTAGTGGCCCAAGACACTAGTCTTTATTCATTATGACTAGGGCATGAGGTCATAATATAATGATAAATTATTGAAGTAAGATAGCTCTTAGTGAATAATTGCTTGGTAATCACACCATGCAGAGGTGATGAATTAGGAAACTATATTAGATATTATAAATATATAATACATTAATATATTTAAGGATTGAAGATATTGAATTCATGAAATATTGTCAGCATCATAAACAAATGTGTTTATAACTAATTAGTGTTTTCTTAAGAATATGTGGTGGTGATATAAAATATTAATTAAAAATAACTTGTTGACTTACAATTAGTTGTAAAGGAACATAATATAGTGTTGATTGGTTATATTGAGTAACCATACGTTATATATATAAGTTGTTTGACTAATAGAGTCACACATATATAACTGATAAACGGATTTTATTGTTGACTAATATTAATTTTAGACTAAACAGATATATTATTAGATTAAAATGTTCCCTTTAGATCATTTTGTTAAACTTGGAAAAGAATTTAATAAGAAAGGGGACGCATTCCAAGAATATGCAGAGACAGAACTTGCTAAATATAAAGCAGAATTAGAAGAACAGAAGGCTATTGCAAAACGTGAAGAAGCAGAACGTAATGCCGAATTAAAGAGAGAACAAGAAGAACTTTAAGAAAAGAAGCTGAGAGAAAAGCTGCATTGAAGAAGGAAGAGGCAGAACGTGAGATGAAAGAAATTGAGAAAGAAAACAGAAAAAGAGAAATGGAGGAAAATACAATGAAACAAGAAAAGGAGTTAATACAGCTGCGGATGGCTGAATTAAACTTAAAAGCTCAAGTAGCTTCAGGTGGAAATAATAATACTGATACACATAATGGATCTTTATCCAATAAAAACAAGATTTATTATAACTTTAAATTACCACATTTTAAGTTGAGCTTTGACGACTTGGCATCATACCTAGCACGGTTTGAACAGGTATGCATAACAAATAACTTACCTAAACACGCATGGGCACTGAAATGTAATGAATTTTTAGATGGTGAACCATTAAATGAAACAGAGAATGTGGATCCTCCAATAGCAGGGGATTATGATGCAATAAAAGCTTTATTGTTAAAAAGGTTCCATTTAAATGAGGAAGTATTAAATCAGGAATGTTACAGATGTTAAATGCTATTTTGTGGTAAGGTCGAGTCGTGCCTGGACAGTTCAGTGTTGCGGTGTATTTAGGTCAGCAGCGTGAGGCGCTGCCAGGGTGTAGTGCAGACACTCACACATAAAACAGCATACATGTTTCTCAGGTGTGTAGAACTCGTAATAGGATGTTGTCGAGAGTAAAGGTGTGTGTGTAGGAAACAGCAGATCGTGGACACGAAGCCGTATAGGCTCTTATTCATCTACACATCAAACTCACTCCACCACAAGTAGAAGTCATAGACGTGGATAATGCAGATGACTTTTCTTCAACATTTATTACGGCAACAGTACGCTGACAGACGACACAGTCAATAGCACAAAGGATCATGGACATTTCATGTGTGGTAATGATTATAAACATCAAGCATCATAAATCTTGCATAGCCCATGTATAAGATGCTAGTAGAGCTGGCTTGACAATTTACGTTCGTTGATACTGTAGCTCAGAGCCCCTGACTAAACGCGTCAGGTAGTCCTATAACAAATATGCCGCACGATAAAGGCGGTTCCAGTTGCTTAATATCAAAGTCTATGAACTTGTTTAATGAAAGTCAAGACTTCATCTGGCTTCACACGCCAGACACATCTTCTTCTGCTCAAAGATATCGGCCGTAATATCGGGCCTCTATAATGTGAACAACTGTGTATTCTTCATGGGCAGGCATAATCATCCATGCCGAAACATACCGCCAACATGCGGTTTTCATAATAATCTCTCTACACTGGGCTTCTGTAATGTAGTTAGACGAATAGTCTTAGTTGGCTACATCGAGCACACACAATGGACTGTGTATCTCAAAGAACTGTGAGCTCTACTCACAGGTTGCCACAAAATGTTCTGCAACTTAGGCATAATAATTAAGTTTCTTTTACCTTTGACAGAATCCGAGAAATACACAAATAATAACTGTCGTCATTCTTGACGAACAGAATAACTCTGGGGAGAATCACTAACATCACAGTCACACTGAAGACCATATTTCCCCCAGATAATGCAGAGAAGTACAACGGACATCTTAGTCCGGTCAGAACCCAGATCATCACTCCCTGACGGAAGTCTACCCGTTCGTGCTCAAAAAACTTGCGCATGCGTAGACAGAACAGATCTGAGAACAGCTAACCCCGACTTAAGACAGGTTAACACAATGAATACAACGAAGGCAAGATAACCCCCAATCAACCTGTCCCAGTGAGTTTACCTACAGTTCTCTACCTTAGATCATCAAAAAATATTAAATAGATTTACGTCTTATGAAACCGTCAAAAACGACAGCAACAGGAAGGCTGTAGACTTTGGTTTAAAACGCTTCTACCTGATTTCAATAAAGACTTTACAGGTTTTATTGCGAATATACGCAATACCTTTAACAGATGGGTGGAACTGGCAGGTGTTAACAAATCTTATGATAAATTAGTTGATTTGTTACTGAGGGATAACGTTTTATCCTCTATCAGTCCACCGTTCTTTTCTTTTCTACAAGAACGAAAACCATCTACCATTACTGCATTAGAAGACATGGCAGTAAATTATTGCTTCCCACATCCTAATGCGAGCATACCTAACTCACAAAATAAGAGAACCTCTACCTGTGGCTTCTAATATGGCATTCCAGGGTAAGGGTAGATCGATAACTTATAGCATGGATAGGAATTATTGACATAGAAGGAATAATGACTACAATGACTATTATAAAAATAATAATACATAAGGGAACGTCAACAGAGGTAGACAGCAGAATAGGAATCAGTCACCTCAATTCAGGTACAACAATGGTCAACACAATTCAAATCAGAATCTATCATACAACTCTAACACTAATAACAATGGTAACAGGTGGAATAAGAATAATCAAGGCTCCAGACCTAGACACAACAGTCACCACGGGGGACAACAAAATAATTTTAATAACTATTCTAGACATCGGTCTCAGTCACGTAGACCGTCACATTATGATCACAATATCGGGGCTGCACTTACTACTATTACGACCCAAGGGGTTCCACATGATGATAAACCAATACAATTATCGTCCACATGGTATGATATGAATTATAACGTGGCAAATAGTTGCCCAGACTGTAATCTTGTTTTTCAGAAAGCAAAAGAGACAGTATTGAATTGCGGACACATTCTACCAGAGGTAGGTCTTGCAGCTAATGATGGAACAGGCTCTCTAATATTTAACAGAGGAATAGTAAATGGGTCTATCGTCTCTGTTTTGAGAGATTCCGGATCCACCACCATTGGAGTCTGACAGTCACTGATCCATCCAAGTTGTGCTACTAACGAATATGTTAGGTGTATGACCTTTGGTGGTACAATTGAGTACTACCCCACTGCTATAATTCATGTTCATACGCCTTTCTTTACAGGAAATGTTAAGGTATGCATGTTGAAAAATCCAATTGCAGATCTGATGGTGGGTCGTATTCACGGCAGTAGAGATTGCACCCCAGAAGATATTATTGAATGGGAAAGGAAAAATTTGCAATTTTATGGCAATGCTAACGCCATCATTGCAATGGCTATATTACGTGCCAAGAATCTTAATACATGTGGCACAGCAGTTTCAAATTTTAGTCTTTTTACTATTTCTGAAAAAGAGGAGAATGATGAGACTCTCCATCAAAATAATAATAAGGATAATATCAAAGTTAATATTGACACTACATGCACACCAATTGTCACTCAAGTTGACAAGGTGATGCATACATCTTATGATGTCCCTGTACATACTTCGACCAAGGTCAATATTACAACTCCGGTGAATGTGAGAAAATCATTTCGAGGCAGGTACACCTTCCCTCGACATGATAATATCGCCAATTCAATTAATAAATCTTGGCGACAGAATCATATTGAAATTAATTCTAAGAAAAATACTGAATTGGGTTACGATGGGAATGACTTCACTAAAAAGAGAAATAATAGTGAGTTTAGAATGAACTTGTACAATAAAGTTCATACAAATACGTCTGACGGCAAAGTTGTTACTTTGCACAGCAAGGAAGTGTCTACAACATGCAGGACACGTACTGCCTTAAATACTAATAGATATCGTCATAATTTCAGTTATGATGATACTTCAACTAATAAAATTATTACGTTTATGGATAAAGTAAATTTAATTCTCTGGATAAGACCAGATATACAAATCGTCATTGTTCACAGTTTCGTGACAATGATATTACTTACATGGGTAAAAGTGCATATTCTCGCAATGTGTTAGTGCGCATTCTGCCACAAGATACTACATGGCAGGCACTTAGTAATTTCTTTAATTACACGGCAGACGTTAAGTTTGTGAGTCTGTTGCCACCTACCAACAACAGGTATGGTGAAGCTGTGGTTACATTTCGTAACAACAGAGATGCTCGGATGGTTATCCAGCGTGATAATGGTGCTTACATTCACCACCATTGTCTAAAATTACAATTAGTACCTGATTCTACGCCATGAAGATAACAGAATACAGTAACACTGTTCGTCACATCTTTGATCACTCAGCATAGTCAGTCATCATTTCTTTTCTTTATTGGTCAAAAGAACAAATTCTAATACAAACTTAAAACCAAAAAGTGCAAAAGGAAATAGTTATCTAAAGATAATACAAAACTTAAAATAAAATGACACTAAATATCCCAATTATAACCAATTTTTAGGTTGAACAGGGTAGACCAAGATGATGAACGAGAAGAGGAAATAATGGTCAGCTGTTAAGTGACCACTCTCCACCCATCACCTTTTGAAAAAAAAAATTTCCACAAACGAAAAAGCAGAAAGACAGATGCCGCGCTGGTGCAATGGTTACCACACTGCGCCAGCGATCGGGTGATCCAGGTTCAAGCCTGGGCGAAAACATTTGAAGGAGTGTCGTCGACCGGGACTTGGACTGGATTAATTTGAGCCCTTCGCGAAAACATTTGAAGTAGTGTCGTCGACCAGAGACTGGCGTCTCCTGAGCCGACCCAGCTCTAATGGGTACCCTCCGAAGACGGCAAGTATCTGCCTGAATGGCGAGCGGACACCTGTCAGTGTACAGGGAAAAAAGGGATACTTACGTAAAAATCAGTCTCAGGTTAAATATACTAACCGGAGATTCTCGCCTCAAGTAATAGCGGGCGTACGTTTAAAAAAAACGCAGTTAGACACGTGTATTGCGTTTTTTGTTCTGACATGTGTCATTCATACACATGCAACACACTGAACACTCTCACTCACTTACACGTAGACTTGTGGGACCTAAGACCAAAGGATAGCCACATGTCACATGTTGTTTGAGGTTTCGGTCGTGTCATACTAAAGCAGAAGGTCTAGATTATAGAACCGAAGTTCACTAGGGCCATCATTGAGCAACTAAGGAGCGCCATACTGTGTAATTTATCTTCGGGTGTTAGGCTCCATCAGTGGTTGGTGGCCTAGTACAAGACCTGCAACTAATACTGATGTGAAATATTAACGCTATCAGAATCAAGGACAATCACATAACTTTATGATAAGTATATATGAGACTATTCACTCAGCCAGCGTGAGAGGTCAAACAAAATAAACAGTGTTATGATGAACAATTTGTTCTAAAGTCAGGATTCAAGACAAGGACATTTTAATTAATAAATGAAACTCAACCAGTCAATTATTTGTGTAGATAATGTTTAATTTATATTCATGCAAATGTCACAATTTTTCATCTCGTATATAATAAATGATTCAGTAATTGCATTTCTCAGACTTGTCAACTTTATCTTGTTGAATTTTCAAAGTTACTGAATTGTTATTTATCATAGGGTAGTTACTGACAAAGGTGGCAATTTAGGCTCTGACTTTAATCTCATGACCATCTGAAGAAGAGACCTTCACAGCCGTAACTATACCTGTAATGCCAGTGCACTTCTCTAAGAGTGAGTTATATTCTCTCAGACATAATTGTTTTCTGGTCTATCAGTATGTACTACTGACAACAACACTTTAAAAACTTTTCGTCACACCAGAAAGGGCCAAAGCCTCGACTTCGACCTCAACAAGGCATCGAAGTCGCGGACATAATATGCAAGTTTCTGTTTGTTTCATTGTCATTATACTTAAATGACGCGTCCACGCGTACATCATCACGCATGTATATCAATTAGAAGTTATTGATTAACGCTCCAAATATTGGAGTCTGCAGGGTATCAATAGCATTCTGATATGTACTTCATGGATTGGTATGCATATAAACTGTCCTGTCATTAAAGCTATTGTTATTATGTCAGTCATTGTGCCATTTATTAATGCTCTCTACCGCTACATTGTTTTATGCTATGTTCTTCTTGTTGATTATGAGAAGATTTAAATGGCATATTCTCTTAAAATTATGGTGACAAAGTGCTGGATTCGGTAACACATTCGTCATAACTAGGCTTGTTCCTGTATAATACCTTGTAAGGAGAATAATGGCAAGGAAATTCATTTTTCCCATGTCCCTAGCATGGGACAAAGCCTCGAGTTGGACCTTGGGCCTAAACAAGTCATCAAAGTCACGGACAGAATATGTCCATTATACTTGAATGACCTAAAATCCGTGGTCGTCCACGCGTGTATCATCACGCTTGGATATAAATTAGATGTTGTTGATGAACACTCCAAACATTGGAGTCTGCAGGTTAACACTTTCAAAATTCGAATGAAACAAATAATTATAATGAGATAACTTGGTGAGATGAAAAGTGAATCGTGACTATTATACTGTGTTATCATTGCAAGAAAATAAATCAGGACTGATGGTATATAGCCAATGTTCGTTTCTCAGTCATTGTTACCAAAGAGTTGCCAGGACAACATCAAAATTGTTCTTATGCAAGCCTTGATGCAGTGCCTATGCATTGCATATCACTAATTTCAAAAATGTATTGCTAAGTAAACACACTTATCGGAAGGAAATGTATGCTGCTGGAAATTCAAAACTGTCTTTTACCTAAATATTTGTCTCTTTATTAAGAACAACAAAATGGCATACATTCTCAAAGGCAGATATTATTATCGCATGTTAAAATAAGTATGATCTGTTTTACGTGCTACTGTACAACAGACAAACTTTATCTGAAAAAGATATTAGACATCGTTATTTAACACAGACATATCGTACATTTAGAATTGAGCGATGGATAACTGGCGGAGCATCTCTGATAAATCTTGTTTCTTGCACGGAATTGACATGGACTATTGCTCGTTCAGTTGATAAAGACTACCGTGGATAAAGTCTAACCTTCGGTCACCAGTGTAGGTTGTATAGTTACAATCGTGTTCGAAGGGGTGTTGTCACAGTGAAGACAAACACAGGTCAACTCGACCTCAGCAGTGGTGTATTGATTTGGAGTGAGGATACAACAGTACGCGAATGCTGGAAAATGTGTAAGACGAACTACTGTTTACGTTTTCTTGCATTTTTATGGACACACACTTCAACGACACAGGAACAGGAAACATCAGACAGGTTGGCATAAACAGCATAGTGTTGATCAATGGTCTACCATCATAAATTAGCATTCATGTTGAATAACATTGCAATGGAGCATCTGTATACAAGCACTTAGATTTCCATTGTTTATAAATACAATCATCAGGCCTTACTGACCGAGCACGTCAGTTAATAAATAGGCCTACTGTTCAAACTTGACTCCTAAACAGGACCTCTTTCTAGCGAAGATTCCTTTAGGTGAATTACATCAAATCTCTTTGAAGATAATGTTAACCCACTAGTATTGGGGATTTCTTCATACCTGTGATCTCTTAATAATCACCTGATAAAAAGGGGGCATTCCTGTTCTCTGGTTGATGATCGGCAATAAGTAGGGTTACCAAATAAATAGAATTCCAAAATGGCTGCTGGTTCCCTGTTGAGCATCGCTCACTATACGGATGTATAGCAAATCTTCAATCGAAGCTTTGTTCATCAACAATAAATGATTCTATAAGAATCAGCATATTCTGTCCTCATAATTTCTGCATATAAACATATTCAGTGTTGCTAGATAACATGTCGTCCCGACATATACATAGGTAAATTCATATCGACATCTGCTCATCTGAGCCTAGAAATGAAGGGGTTCAGTGAACAGTTCTTTACCTTGCCATACGAAATATACTTGCAAACACAAACACTCTACTGGCGTTACTGAATTAACACTGGGGAACTCATGGATTTAACAATCCTAGAAGAAACTAGCTTCGTCCCCATAATCAATCGAAGAGATCACAAATTTGGACAGGTCTCAGACATGACGTCCCGCCAGGCTCCTGCATCACCGAAGAACTCCCTAACCTATCTTCATGCGCCGAAAGCACCTGACCCCAAAGTACAGTACAAGGAAAAATAGTTCCACTTAAACATACTAAGATATCAAGATATAAGACATACTCGTCCTACATAGACAAGAACTACACATAGATTCGGGCCATAGATATTCTGAAGCAAGAACAATCTATTCCTACCCAAACACAGAATAGGTCAATGTAAATCTAGATTCCTCCGCTGAGTTCGATCTTCAGGAAAGATACCAGAACCGATAACTCACAGAATGAATACCCATCGCCTAATCTGAGTTCTGTCCCTTTAGACTGAAAATAGTGAATTCAAAGATAAATATATTTTTTATCAGACAAATAAATACATTTTACATTTGTATGCGTATTTACAGTAATCTGTGCGCCCCACAAAAGAATATGTGCGCAACAGACTACCACACCCCCCGGGAAAAAAAATGAAATCATTTTTTTTTCATCTGAGAGCAACATACAATAGGCTCCCAACGCATAAATACTGCGCAGATGAGAAATATCTGGAATTATTTAAGCCAAATTAAGGCAAAGTCGAAATATAGATCGACTGGTGAGAATACATCTCAACCTCTCAGAGAAAGCATTTCTCTTAAGCATAAATGTTTCCAGGGAGGTGTCACCAACGCATACTACTATACTTGCAATGACACAATGCATATAACAATTTCATATTTAAGCATTATAAGTACATGATTGACAAAAAAGAAAAATCATCAACGAGTACCGCTGAATATATATATATCAATGAACGTAGTGATAGTAGTGATACAATCACTATATTACAAATTACAATGTGTATCTATCTTGATATAGAAAAGAAAAATCTGTTGTCGAGTTGGGAGTGTTAAGAAGTCCAAGACTCAACAGTTAAGTGGAATCATGTGGGCATCTAGACAGAATGTCTGCCATCACATTATCTGATCCACGGATAGCTCGTACCGAAAAATGAAAAGGTTGAAGAGCAATTGCATATCGAGTCGACCTCGAACTCTTCAAATTCTTACTCTGTATAGCCGTAAGAGCTTTCTGATCGGTTTCTACTATGAAGTGTGCGCCTAGAAGGAATCTTTGTAATTTGAGAATTGACCATACCATAGCCAACAGCTCACGGTATAAAACCGAATAATTCCTTTCTGCAGCATTAAGTTTTCTGGAAATATACATTACCGGATGCAGAGTTCCAGAGTACTCTTGCATTAGTGCCGCTCCAATCCCAGTGGATGAAGCGTCACTACGAAGAACAAATGTCATATCTGTAGTAGGTAACACTAAAATAGGTGGTGATGAAAACAAAGTTTTGATCTTATCCAAAGAGGATTGGCATTCTTGTGACCAGTGGACCATATTAGGTGACCCTTTCTTTAGTAGTGTAGAAAGAGGTGCCATGATAGAGGATAGATTCGGAATGAATCTTCCATAAAATTGAATAAGACCTAAGAGACTTCGCACTTGCTTTTTAGTCTTAGGAATAGAGATGTTAAGTTTCTTAGTGATATTATGGTCCTCTGTCTTTAGGAAACTTGACCCACTCGATGGCCTAAGATAGAAATTTCGCTAAAACCAATGTAGGCTTTAGAGGGTTTCGCTGTCAGGTTATACTCGCGTAGAGTAGATAGTAATTCAACTAACCCTGAATAGTGATCTTCCCAAGTATCGCTGAAAAGACAGATGTCGTCTAGATACGCAATGACATCTGACCGATAAGATAGAATTCGACGCATCATGCGTACGAATGTAGCTGGTGCGTTCATAAGGCCGAAAGGCATGAAATTCCATTGAAAAAGGCCTCTAGGTGTAGAAAAAGCCGTGAAAGGTTTGGCGCGTTCAGATAAAGGAACTTGCCAATATCCTTTAGACAAATCTAATTTAGTGAAAAAATGAGATTTCGAAAGCCTAGTAAGTAGCTCTTCTAGTAAAGGCATAGGTTCAGCATCGAAATTCGTAACTTGATTCAATTTGCGATAGTCAACGCAAAGACGTATGTTATTGTCTTTTTTCCGAATAATAACCATCGGCGAAGAATATGCAGAAGTGGATGGTTCAATTATTTTTAAATCTATCATCTCATCCAACTCCTTCTCAACCTGTGCTTGAAAATGTATAGGGATAGGATAAGGTCTGATCCTAATAGGATTATGGTCAGTTAGAATAATGTCATGTTCAATGACATGAGTTTGTCCAGGGATGTCAGTAAGGACATCCTGAAATGTTTGTAAAATAGCCGAAACTTGTCGCTGTTCTCCTAAAGACAAATCCGGAGAAACAGTAACGTTTTTCCATGATTCACTCGAATGAAGTGGAATCATGGGAAGCGGAAGATTAACATCCGGAAAACTTGTTTCCTCATCCTGTATTACGGACGGTGATGAGTAATGACCATGTTGGACTGGTGAATCGTCCGTTGCCTGGAAAATAGGCTGTAAATAATCCGGACGTTCATGGAATTCCGTAAGCATATTGATGTGGAAGGTTTTATGCTTTCCTTCAATATCGACAATGTAGTCAACATCGGAAATTTTCGAGACTATATCGTATGGACCTTTCCAAGAAATAAGAAGTCTGTTTTCCCTACAAGGTAGTAAAACAAATGCTTTGTAACCAGGACAAAGTGATCGTAAGGTTCTTTTCTTATTGGCAAATTGTCTTGCTTTCTGCTTAGCAAATTCAGACGAAGAAGTTGCCAATTTGCATGCTTCGATAATCTTTTGTCTCAGCGCGATGACATATTCATAAGAAGATTTTGTGTCATCGGTAATATTATCAGCGGTTATAAAATCATGAAGCAAAGACAAGTTCAAAGGGAGAAAATCTCGTATGTTCATTGGGGATCTCTCTGTAAGCGAAGAGGGCCGCGGGTAAAACACTGTCCCAATCTTGAGGATGATCCTCAGTTATCTTCCCTAGCAAGTTTTTGAGTGTTCTATTTAGCCGTTCGACCATCCCATTGGACATAGGATGATAGATACTACTCAAAGATCTCTCTATCTGCAGAGTCGACATCACTTGAGACATGGTATCCTATATCAGTTGGGTGCCATGGTCTGATAATATTTTTTCGGGGAATCCCAGACGAGAAAATATAAGCCAAAGAGCATCTGCAATGTCAGCAGTAGTAATGCTCTTCAGAGGAATAGCCTCTGGCCAACGTGTGCACATGTCCACACACGTTAAAATAAACTGATGTCCTCTAGCAGATTTGATCTTAAATGGACAAATGATGTCTATCGCCACTTTCTGAAATGGTCGAATAGGAATGTCTGCAGCCTGAATAGGTGCAGCATGGCGTGGACCTTTGGATTTGACTTCTTGACATACTATACAAAATTGACAATAAATCCGTATGTCTTTGTTCACAAAAGGCCAAAAGAAAGCCGCAAGAACTCTTGACTTTGTACGGGAAAAACCCATGTGTCCCGCACTCTGAGAGTCGTGTGCGTGTTGCAAAATTTTAACCCTCAAATTCTTGGGCACAAGAATCTGAGAATGACTTGACTTAGCTGAGTCTTGCACCATACGTACAAGTACGCCATTCTTCATTGTAATCCAAGATTTACGCTTTGTATCCTTATTCGGATCACCTTTTGTTGCTAGAGTGAAGAATTTCTTTAGAGTCGGATCATCTTCTTGCTGTTTTATAAATGAGTCACGAGAAATTACCAAGGGATCATCTTGGTTATGCACTTCATTATCTTCAGTAGGTGAAGTTTGAGGCATATTAAGAGCTTGAGCTCTAGTGACTACAGCATTAGCAGTTTGCATATTTTGTTTTTCCCAAACGGAAATTTGTTGTGGAGTGCATTCTTTGACTCCGTGAGTACGACCGATGATAAGATCAGCGATCGAATTCGGCAGAAGACATGCGAGTACATCTCCTGTAAAGAAAGGAGTATCAATTCTAATGATAGCAGTAGAGTATTTCTCTAAGGTGCCGCCAAATGTTACACACTTGACTACTTTCCCAGTGGCACGAGAAGGATCTACAAGCGACTGCCTAACACCAATTGTGGTGCATCCAGAATCAAAAAGAACTGAGACTGGATTGCCATTTACTAAACCTCTATGTAAGAGAAGAGAACCTCTTCCATCATGCGCGACTGACGCAGGAAGAGCGGGAAGAGGATGGCCACAACTTAAAGTGGACACCGTAGTTGGTTCAAATAATGTTTTGCATTGGGTGCACTGAGATGCTCTCCCAAAATAAAAAGCGGAACATGCCATATTATTAGCATCATTATTATCTTTAGTCTGTTTATAGGCTTCATATGACTCTTGCTGTGGAGAGTTTGCATGATAATGTGATTTATGTTTTTTGTATTGTGATCTACATCGATTATTATTGCCTCTGTAATCATTATTATTTCCTCTATTGTAACCCCTGTTTGGGTTTGTGTCATAGTTCTCATGGTTACCATTATCATATTCATTATAATGAGTATCTCTATAATTACGGTCTTGTTGTCTCCATGATGGGTGACTTGGATAGTTTCTATAATGACTTCCTCTGCGGAAATTCCTATAATTATGACCACCTCTGTATCGAGGGCTTTCAGCTTGTCTCCAGTTCTTCGCAGAAGAACCCTGAAATGATTGGTTTCCTTGGTTTTGATAACTATTATGGTTACCTTTTTTTCCAAACTTGCTTTGCGGTCCCTGAAATTTGTGTGAATAATTAGGGTTGTATGGTGTTGCCGATGCAACTGGCATACTCTCTTTAATCTTAGTGTTGCTAAGAGTTATGTCAGGGTGTACAGTGACGTATTGGTCACAATATTCTTGCATTTCTTTTAGTGTCTTGGGTTTACGCTCATGTAGGAATTCAAGGAATGGTTAATTAACACTTGACATAATTTTGTCCCTGAGCAACAAGTCCATAAGGGCTTCATATGTCTTTTCTGTTTTGGACATTTCAATCCAACGATTAAATGTAAGACGTGTCCTTGCAATGAATTCTGAGAATTCTACCCCTGATTCAGGTACCATTTTCTTAAACAAAATACGATAACCTTCCTCAGTTAACTGATATTTTTTTTAATAAAGCCGCTCTAATAACATCATAATTATCCTTGTCAGCCTCTTCAACCAAACGTAAACTAGTTAGAGAATCACCTTTCAAATTTTCTGACAACTGATTAGCATATTGTGATTTATCCACATTATGAGCTCGACAAGAACGTTCAAAACGATCTAGCCATAATGTAATATCGTCACTGGAAGGATTGAACGCTGGTACCTTGACCTTATAAGTAAAGGGTTTACCACTATTACCATTTGACTGATTAACATTACTCATATTTGTCAATTTTAATTTCTCTAACTCAAATGCTAACAGCTTTTCCTCATGTTCTCTTTTTGCTTTTCTCTGCTCGGCTTCAGCTTCTCTGTCTAGTCTTTTCTGCTCAGCCTCAGCTTCCAATCTTTTATTTACAGCTTCAGCTTCTCTGTCTAATCTTTTTTGTTCAGCCTCTCTTTCTAATCTCTTTTGTTCAGCTTCACTGTCTAATCTCTTTAGTTCAGCTTCTCTGTCTAATCTCTTTTGTTCAGCTTCACTGTCTAATCTCTTTTGTTCAGCTTCTCTGTCTAATCTCTTTTCTTCCATCTGGATTCTTCTTTCCTCCACCTGCATCTGTAAGTTCTTTTGCTCAGTCTCAGCTTTCAGTTTCTCAATTTCCAATTTTTGTGTTTTTTCATATTGACTGGTAGCATATTCTTCTAACTTATCATCAGTCTTGCCTAGGGATTTCCCTACCTCAATAAAGTATTCCAAGGTAGACATGATGTCTAATAATGCTAGCAATCACTTGAAACAATAATGTAATCTATTTCCAAGTAAACAGGAACAAGTTCTAAATGAACTTGATTAATTTGCTCACAATCCCAATCTCTGTTGGAAACAAACCTTTAAATAAGGTCTTGTATAATCAACTGTGTACCTTTAGTAACAGCAATTAGTCATCAGTTGATTATTTCTCATAAGTTCACTACACAGCTAGTAGTGTATGATCAAGTATATTGTATAGTATATGTCAACAACCAACATAAACAAAAGACAATCAAGAAAAACAATACGAAAACATTTGCAGAAATCAACTAAATGAAAAAAGCTTAACCAAAAATAATGTCACAAAGTATGTGATGATAACTGCAAGGAAATAAACAAAACAAATGACGTCACAGTGTATAAATATAGATGGTGTATAAAACTAAATTATAGGACAGGGTAGATCTACAAATACGAACAAATCAAAACAAAACTGAAGAACAGAAAAAATATTACAAAAACAACAATGGGTACAGATCGTCACAGCTAACAGATATTGCAACAGATGTTGCAGCAAATTTCCAACCAAGAAAATTGCTCCCTATAGAACACTAATACAGGACCAATATGACTCGGTATATCCTATACTAGTCACCTCACCAACCACCCACGACATAGACACAAAAATAATAAGCAAACATGTAAACATTAAACATAAATACATATATGTAATATAAATGCATATAATATAATGAAATGTGTTGTAGAAGTGTCTGCAAAGAAGGCTCAGTATTACATTAATATGGTTCAGTTTTCACTGAAAACAAACTGCCACTTTAATAAACAATAGCTTTCTGTTTTAAATTATTACACAGTTCAGCAATATGCAAAACACAAGAAGATCCACCGTTGACGTGTAGACTTCTCAGTTCGATAGTACTTCTCATCAACACAGTTAAATATTCACTTGTAAACAAACTTGCCGTGCTACGCTGTCTGTTAACGAGCGCTGACCTATTTACAGCTTACGATCGATAGGGCAGGTCATGCTGACTTCAACTTTAGCGTTGTACTGCTTGTGTGTCGTATCAGGCCACAGAAAACGGTCTGGTCTCATTTGCTGACTTCGCAAAATGTTCACTGTGCTGCTTGACCCAGGAAACTGGCCCACCAGTTGATAAATCTTGTTTCTTGTACGGAATTGACATGGACTATTGCTCGTCCAGTTGATAAAGACTACCGTGGATAAAGTCTAACCTTCGGTCACCAGTGTAGGTTGTATAGTTACAATCGTGTTCGAAGGGGTGTTGTCACAGTGAAGACAAACATAGGTCAACTCGACCTCAGCAGTGGTGTATTGATTTGGAGTGAGGATACAACAGTACGCGAATGCTGGAAAATGTTCTGAGAGTTGACAATAGGGCAATCTCACTCACTCGTGGCATGAAGTGTAAGACGAACTACTGTTTACGTTTTCTTGCATTTTAATGGACACACACTTCAACGACACAGGAACAGGAAACATCAGACAGGTTGGCATAAACAGCATAGTGTTGATCAATGGTCTACCATCATAAATTAGCATTCATGTTGAATAACATTGCAATGGAGCATCTGTATACAAGCACTTAGATTTCCATTGTTTATAAATACAATCATCAGGCCTTACTGACCGAGCATATCAGTTAATAAATAGGCCTACTGTTCAAACTTGACTCCTAAACAGGACCTCTTTCTAGCGAAGATTCCTTTAGGTGAATTACAGCAAATCTCTGTGAAGATAATGTTAACCCACTAGTATTGGGGTTTTCTTCATACCTGTGATCTCTTAATCATCACCTGATAATAAGGGGGCATTCCTGTTCTCTGGTTGATGATCGGCAATAAGTAGGGTTACCAAATAAATAGAATTCCAAAATGGCTGCTGGTTCCCTGTTGAGCATCGCTCACTATACGGATGTATAGCAAATCTTCAATCGAAGCTTTGTTCATCAACAATAAATGATTCTATAAGAATCAGCATATTCTGTCCTCATAATTTCTGCATATAAACATATTCAGTGTTGCTAGATAACATGTCGTCCCGACATATACATAGGTAAATTCATATCGACATCTGCTCATCTGAGCCTAGAAATGAAAGGGTTCAGTGAACAGTTCTTTACCTTGCCATACGAAATATACTAGCAAACACAAACACTCTCCTGGCGTTACTGAATTAACACTGGGGAACTCATGGATCTAACAATCCTAGAAGAAACTAATATCTTCAATCAGAACACACAAAACTCTTGGCGTTACTGAATTAACACGGGAAAACTCATGGATCTCAATCTGCATCACCGAAGAAACTATCTTCGTCCCCATAATCAATCGAAACTGACTTCATCAGAAAACTTTGGACAGGTCTCAGACATGACGTCCCGCCAGGCTCCTGCATCACCGAAGAACTCCCTAACCTATCTTCATGCGCCGAAAGCACCTGACCCCAAAGTACAGTACAAGGAAAAATAGTTCCACTTAAACATACTAAGATATCAAGATATAAGACATACTCGTCCTACATAGACAAGAACTACACATAGATTCGGGCCATAGATATTCTGAAGCAAGAACAATCTATTCCTATCCAAACACAGAATAGATCAATGTAAATCTAGATTCCTCCGCTGAGTTCGATCTTCAGGAAAGATACCAGAACCGATAACTCACAGAATGAATACCCATCGCCTAATCTGAGTTCTGTCCCTTTAGACTGAAAATAGTGAATTCAAATATAAATATATTTTTATCAGACAAATAAATACATTCTACATTTGTATGCGTATTTACAGTAATCTGTGCGCCCCACAAAAGAATATGTGCGCAACAATCTCCCCTCATTGATAAGCAAGGACATTATCACTGGATAAATCCTGCTTATCGTATGAGACTATGGGTGGTACCCAGCTACTAAAGGGACGCACAGAGTGCCCAACTCCGTGCTGAGGAAGCCAGCTTTTAACTACACATCCGACCTAACTCCTCATACCCAGCTTTCGTCTTATACCATGACATATGGGAAGGAGCCAGCTCTGACCCCAAGCATGCATTGTTCCCGGGCAAGGGAAGCTTTCGCTTGACCTTGAACCTCAAAGAGGCATCGAAATCATGGACAAGACTTGGCCATTATTTTATGTTTCAAATGTAAAAATGAAATCCATAAGAACACTACAGTACATCTTATAGAATATACACAATCAAGACAAATATTACAGAAAACAATGAGTGCCCTGATACAAGCAACACCATGTATATTTGAATGAGCCTTGCTATGGAGAAATGTAGTAAACACGGTATAGAAGGAAATGGTGGACATTTCGCACAACACATACTTTCTTATGAGATTTCCTATTTGATGTGCACAATATGTGAATCTAATGTTACAAGTGCAAAAGGCATCGCAGCATTCATACTGCTTTTGGCAACGTAGCAACGAAAACATTGCTAATGGTATGTAGCAGGTTGCACCAATTTTCTTAGTCATTGTTGCCGGAAAGTTGCATGGACAGAATCGACATTTTTCTTAAGCATGCCTTGATGCTGTGCATGTGCACAACATATCACCAACCTCTAAATTATACTGCTCAGTAAACACACTTGAAGTATGAAAATATGTGCTGGTATAAATTCAAATTGCCTTTTGCCTTAAATGTAAAATATTGCTCTCATTATTAAGAAAAATAAACATCAGACATAACACTTTTCGTCCAGCTTTCGTTTCTATTAAATATGGATAGGAACCAATTATTGTTTACACAAGACTAGACTTTATTACTATCTGCGATATAAATTGCATTTAGCGTTGTTTTCTGCTACATAGACTGCATTTGACGATATTCAGGCATCAATGAACATGCAAGTGGACCTGTAGACTGTCACATAATTATTATATCGGTGAACAGTTAAAACTGATGCAGTTTATATTTTAAAAAAACAGCCTCTGCGCTGTTACAACGATAGATGTTTGTTCACGTAGGGAAAAATATGACTTGACAATGTAAATTGCACATACGTTATCTCAAATAGTCATTTAAAATCCCTTTTGAACACTGACCTATCGTACATTTAAGATTAGGCGAGGGATAACTGGCGCAGTATCTTCCCTCCTTGATAAGCAAGGACATTATCAAAGGATAAGTCCTGCTCATCGAGTAAGACTATGGCCGGTAACCAGCTACCACAAGGATGCACAGAGTGCCCACCTCCGTGCTGAGGATGCCAGCTTTTAACTACGCACCCGACCTAACTCCTCGCCCCCAGCTTTCGTCTTCTACCATGACATATGGGGAGGAACCAGCTCTGACCCCAGGCGTGTAAAGTTCCCGGGCAAGGGAAGCTTTAGCTGGACCTTGAACCTCAAAGAGGCGTCGAAGTCATGTATAGACTAAACCAGTTCCGAGTAGAAGACGACACTAGCCGCTCCCACCGGCACCAAGATATGTTTTAATAACATTATAAGCTACTCTAACAAGTTTCTTTTTTCTGGTTATAAAAATTTACATATCATCTGTGAAAGAAAATTATTGACTTTGGGAAACTAAAACGACGCATTTAAAAACAATAAGATAAAATAACCGAGCTTCGGTTTCAAGCGTGATGTTACGTAGGTTATTGATTGGACGTTAAAATTACATTCATTACACATCAGTGACACTTGCTATTTTAACCTCCCATTGTTTTCATAAAGGGATGCAACAAATAAAAATGAATTTTATTTTTGAAAAATTGAACAGAAAATATTTAATCAAGGGGAAGGATTATGGTCAAAGAGAAATAATCAACTGAGAAATAATGCATCAGTGTAGTTCCATGTTTGAAACTGTTAATAGGTCTATTGTTTATGCAAAATAGCTCTCGTTGCTACAAAGCCTTAGTTTCAGTTGAGTAAAATATAGGTACATTTTATATAAAATCGTGAGCGTATACACAATTAAAACACTTTTTGAACAGCGCTGTGACTGTTAAGTTTCTTCTTTTTTTTTAATTAATGTGTTTGCTACTTTTCTGTGTAGCACGCCCCTTTCAGCCATCTACCATGTACATGGAGCTGTTGGTTATATTATGACGTGTTTCATTTATTGTAATATGTTTTTGTTTGTATTTATTTTATACTATATTATCTCTAGTAATTATTTTTCCTTCTGTAGTTATAGTTCAAAATGGTTATATTATCCAAAATATGATATTTTCTAAGGTGGTATGTTTTTAATTTTCACTGGAGGGTTTATTTGGATAATCCGTATGTATCTGGGGGAGTCTGTCACCAGTGTGGACTACTGGCTCGGATCCTTATTTATTTATTTGTGACTGTTGAGTGGCCTCTCCATACATTGTTACAGATTTCTCAAGTAATAATACAGAATAGAACCACGTAGTTTTCTCTTCTTTATTTCTCATTTAAATGCATTGACGTTTTAGACATTAAAAAATCTCATTCTTGTTACGATTTTTGTCAGATAAATAAACTTGTTGAGTGTTAAAAAATGTCATTCAAAACAAAAAGGAGGTTTGTTTCATCGATCATTACACAGATTAAAAACTACAGCTGTTTAAATTAGGAACAGAGAAAGCTTGATCAGTTATTGTTATTGATAGATAAAAAGAAGCATCGAGGGTTCAAGAAGCTGTTAAGTGAACATTTTAAAAAATAAATGCGTCATCATTACAGATTGATAGTAAATTAATTAAGTGTTGAGGGCTGTAAATATTTTTTTATTCAAATAAAAATCTAATGTAAAGAAAGAAAAACGTTTGCTCAGATAACTGCAATAAAGGTTTATAAAACTGATTAATACTGATGTCGACTTCTTGAACTGTTTGTTTTTTAAATGAAAGTAAAAATGTAACAAAACTGTTATGTGATGAAACAATGAATCGGTCATTGTTACAGATCGATACACTAATAAAAGTGTTGATGGTTTAAATTTGTTTGTCATTCGTGATGACAAAAAATGTAAACTCGTAAGAATAAATTTTCACAAACATTCACCCAGATGCTCAAACATAAGATGGAAGAAAGAACAAATCTTGGGAAAAGAGGACAGACGGTCACTCTACATTATGGAAACAGCTCGCTAGGCGAATAGATGCGAACAGTAGCACTGTTTTCTTTTGTTTTTTCTTAAGCTGTTTGCTACTTTCCCTTGTGCAGCACGATCTTTTCAACCATTTACCATATTTATGGGCTCTTGATTATATCATGATGGTTTTTCTCATTTCACGTGCTATTTTCTTGATTGTGTTTTTTATACATTATATACTGTACTATTCCTCACGTTCGGGTTTTTTGTTTGTTTGTTTGGTTAATAGTTCATTTTGGGTTATTCAAAGCATATTTGTATCTATTCTGGCATAAATGTAATACTGGTTCAGTGTTTATTTATGTTCTTTTTCTACTGTTTTGTGTTATTCCTTTCTTATAAGAAAGCTTTGTTATGTGTTTACTTTCAGAATATATATATATATATATATATATATATATATATATATATATATATATATATATATATATATATATATATATATATATATATATATATATATATATATATATATATATACTGGACAAAAGTTAAGGGCCACCAAGAAAAACTCCACTAGGGACCAATTAAATGCAACCAGGTGTAAACAATTCATTACAAAATAAAGTTGATTCATCCGTGGAAAAGATCAGTCAAGTGTTTTTTAATAATGTGTGACTTACTAACAAAAATAAATTCAACTCACATTTTCACCTTTTGAACTAGTGGGGCGTGTTAAAAAAACCACTAGTTTTTGCAGCAACAATGGCAATTTTCACGTGCGGGTTAAAGTGACCCAGTTTTTGGACATTTAAAAAAAATTAACCTAGTGCACACAGAAATGTATACACATTTCTCTGAGCTCAGTTTTAATGACATTTTCACTTGTCTTTACAGTTTGCCAATCAATTAAAAATTGCCATTGTTGCTGCAAAAACTACAGCGTTAGTAATATATATATATATATATATATATATATATATATATATATATATATATATATATATATATATAATATATATATATATATATATATATATATAGATATATGTATATATATGTATATATATGTATATATATATATATATATATATATATATATATATATATATATATATATATATATATATATATATATATATATATATATATATATATATATATATATATATATATATATATATATATATATATATATAGATATATATATATATATATATATATATATATATATATATATATATTTGTACTTTCTAAATATACTGAAGCACATTAAAAACGCACCACCTGTATAATCCAGGAACAGAGTGTGAAATGTAAATATAAGTGTTTACAAGTTTACATATTTGGAATCTTTATTCATTTTCCTATGAATCCATGCTGGTCATTAATTTGTACATTTGATTGTTATGAAATTAATTGCATTATGTGCAGGCAAGGGAGAAAACCAAAAATACAAAAAAATGCACGTGCGTTATCCTGCTGGAGAAGCTGCAATTCTGGATAAATTGTGAACGCAGGAGCAACCAGTGCATCCAGAACCCCATCTCGATATGTCACAGCATTAACATTTCTACGGAAGACGTGAAGAGGCAAGCGATGGTGAAAACTGAATCATCCCCAAATGTGAATACTGCCACCTCCAAATCGGTTGACACAGCAATCTGCAAAGCGCTCTCCATACCGTCGCCAAATCCGCATACGTCCATCAGCAAAGGATATGTTGAATCTGCTCTCGTCTGTGAATAGGACAGCATTCCACTGCAGTCTAGTCCATCTGACATGTTGCTCTGCCAATTGCAGGCGCTGCTGACGATGTCTGTGAGTCAAGTTTGGCCCAACATAAGGTCGTCTTGCAGTAAGGCCTGTATCTCTGAGTCGTCGTATGACTGTCATTCAAGAGACTTGCCCATGTCTACCCACTATTGCTCTTGCTGTTTGACTTACCGGGAAAGTACGATTCCTTAGGTAACTCAGCACAATATGACGATCTTGCGCAGGGGTAGTAACTCGTGGTTGGCCACTCCGAAGTCTATCCCGGGCACTGCCAGTGGTTCCGTAACGTTCATTGAGACGTACAATAGGGCTGTGGTGGCAATTCATCCTTCTGGCAATGGCCCGCGAGCTCATTCCGGTCTCCAACATACCAATGGCTCGTTGGCGGTCGTTTTCAGATAGTCGTGCCATTTCAAGCACATGTACTGGATTTTTGTCTCAACGGCCTTTTTATACCGAGTATACTGCCACAACGTGTACACATTTTCAGGGTCATAGCTGTTGGGAATCGTGTTGCACGTGTAACTTTCATCGTTTTCATGTAGTCTGTACACAAACCCGTGGGTTGAATCATGCACTTTCCATTCCAGCAGCCATTCGCTCTCTACCTCTTGGCAAACACGGGGAAAATCCATTCCCACACTTTTTTTTTCCCAGCTTCTCGGCATCAGTATATATAATAGTGGTGCGTTTTTAATGTGCTTCAGTATATATAAGCTGAAGTAACAAGAAGAAACATGGTCCGCAACCAGAAGATACGTCAAGGCCTAAAATCCCAATCCCTGCAGACCCAAGTAGAACAGTCCCACCTAAGATGGTTTGGCCATGTCTGCATAATGGGAGAAGATCGGCTACCACGACAAGCATGGGAAACTAAGTGCCAGGGATCCAGACCTCCAGACCGCTGGGAGGACAACATTGGACAATCTTTGAAGGACCGAGGAATAGAATGGAACCAGGCAGGGAGAAAGACAGCCGATAGGATAGTCTGGCGCTCTCTCTTCCAAACCTCTACACCTCACGGTAGAAGGGGAACGACTAAGTAAGTAAATATACATATACTTAGCATAAAGCCATGAAAAGGACTTGCCATAAAAATGACTCACCAGCAACGACAACGCTGCCCGCACTTCCTCAGTGTTCAGCGAAAGACTGGTTGTAGTGAACTCTTAAGTAATCTAACCAGATTGCTAGCCTGTCCAGCGTTGATATATACTGAAAAGGACTACATTATCCATCTGCTTACATAAAGCCCTTAAAAGGACTCATTTATGAGAAGAACTCGCCAAATATGCAAACGCTGGTGAACGTCAGGATGTCATTCGATATCAAAATTGAAATTTAAATCTCCTATTCTTTTTTTAAATTATGTAGATGATGTGCTTGGTTCATCATGTCGTTATTCACGCGTTGCGCATTAGTGCCATGCACCACAGTCAAGTCATCACAATTGTGCTTGTTCCTGTATGATACCTTGGAGGGAGAATGATGCCGAAGAAAGTTTATCTTCCTCGGATTTGTCTGTAAATTTTTCTCAGCATGGAGAGCTCGGGCTCTCGACATATATCTAGCTTGAGTGATATGAACAACACATACTGGTATCACATCCATGGTGGTTTATTTGGGAACGACCTTGCCTGGATGTTACGTCTCATACTGGCGTTCACGCACCATCAAGGTGGGGATTTTTTTTTTCCTGAAAGAACTCAACCGTATCTGCACTGCTTGAAAAGATAACACAAATCACGCAATTTGAAATTAACCAGACACTCACAAGTTTTGGATAGATAGATCAATCCTTCCGTTAAGGTCCGTTTTAATGAAGAGATACATTCTCTGAAGTCTTCCCCCATGTCACGAGAAACGAGATGGAGTCTCCGTTGTGAAACAAAAGTCCTTGCATTCTTAGATGAAGCAATTCATCAAGCTTTGAAGCCCCGAGGTAGCTGTAAAACATATAAAATCGATCTACACGTAATTTGATGATACTCCCAAAAAGTGATTTGTTTGCATGGCTATTTCTCTTCCACTTAGCTGCTTGTTTTAATATGCCTCTTTCAGCCTATCGTCGCAATCATCATCATTATTTCTTTGTGTGTGTGTGTGTACATCTTATGGAGCATGGGATCACAATTGCAGAAGCCTCCCTTAAGGAAGCCCCCTTTGAGGAATCCTAAGTCAAAGCTAAAATTATATAATTATAGTAACGATCGCGCGTCAGAGTCGGAAGATTGACTCTCTGAGTAACCGCTCCTCTGCTTGGAATTTTTCTTAGAGTGGTCTTCGTCACGCGACTCCTCGAAGCGTACCTGCTTCCGCGCTTGGCGCTTCTCTCTGTAGCTATCACTTTTAAACTGTCGGTTATGCCAATTCGGCTGACCATTCCGATGGGATCGAAAGTTCCCATAATCTCCTCTGCGTGGCTGATAGGGACTAGAGGACCTAACGTCCTTCTGCTCTTGGCCCCTGTCTGCCTCACCTGATTGCTTTTTCCATGGTTGCCGCTGAACTTTGCCATTACCTGCGACAAAGGCGTCTGACAGCCCCGACTTCTGGATAGGTTTGCCCGGATCGACCAGGACATAATGGTGCCCCAATTGGGCCATGGACTCGATGTCTTTCTGCTGGCGTTCTTGGAAAAAAAGCCACCAACTCAGTTGAGCGCGAAGACAACACTTTGTCCCGCATCATCAAGTCTAGCAAGCCATTAAAGTCCTTTGGAATGCCTTCCAGCTCAATCCATCTATTCAGCAGAAGATTTATCTTCGAGATAAAATACTCATAGTCTTGGTGTGCATTGATCCTCGAGATAAAATACTCGAAGTCTTTGTGTGCACTTGGCATCGCGTTTCTAAAGCGTGTACGGTAATCGTCAGCCGTTAGACGGAACTTCCGGAGTAACCTTTCCTTTCCTTTGTCGTAATCGGCCCTTTCTTCCAGCGGGAGGCTATAAAAAGTCTCCATCGCAGGCCCCACTAGCAACGTAGATAACAGAGATGGCCACTGATCTCTGTCAGGCCACGATATCCGTCTCGAACCTCTCGAGGAAAAAAATCTAGACTATCAATTTTGTCATTGAAATTTGGCAAACGCAGCCTAAAGGGACGATGAGCCCCCCCCCCCCCCCCCCCAGGAGTCGAGTTCTGATCACTCGCACCCAATTCCAATCTCTTTAATTGTATTTCTTTATCCATTCTCATTCTCTCCTTCTCTAATTCTAACTCTATTTCCGTCTCCTTTTCCTGCAGTTCACGATCCATCTTATTTTCCTCAAATTCTCTATCTTCTTTTCCTGTATTTCGAGCTCTCTTCTTTTGAACTCTAACTCTTCAGCACGAGCATCTCTTAAGGCATTCTGTTTTCAGTCTTTTTTTTCTCCAATGCTTTTTGATTTTCCACTGAGTAATATTCTGCCTTGGCATACTCGTTTAGTTCTTTACCAGTGTACCCACATTGGATGCCTATCCGAATGAAACTCTCAATGTCCATGATGTATACTCACAATAGTATATACTATCTATGAATCTGTTTCTTTTGCTATAGATTCTCACAATGCAGCTACTCAATAATCTGTAACAAAGATCACATCGCTTATATGACTGAAACGTCTCTTCTTGCAAGGTCTGCAGTAATGAAATGAAAGTAATATCACTTCCCAAATTTACAAATATATGCATGCAAGTATAAATGTACTCTTACTTTGCCACTTGGCTACTGTCTCCTTACTCTGTAGATTTGGTTCTTCCAACCACATAGTCTTTGTGATACAACTGAAAGACCCTTACTATAGTCGACAACTAATACTTCTTGGTGCTATGACACCAATGTACCAAGTTTGACAATAAATCAGCCTTTAAACCATAGTCTGTTACTGGCACCCACACTGGTGCTGTACTCTGAAAAATTTAATTCTTAACTTTCTATCTAATATAAATGTTTCCACTGGCAAAATGAACACTCCACAGATGAAAGGACAAACACTAAATGGAACGATAACTAACAGTCACGGTAAATAAGATGACAGACCAGATAAGGGCAGGGATAGATTGATATATACAATACGTGACTGACTACGAACGAAAACAAGGGATATCTGCTAACGTATTTATAAGATAGCAAGAAGGAACGAGAGATCACACCACTTACACACCACAAAAGAATTACTGGTTGTACAGGACGCTGTAAATACAAACTGCACCAATACACGAAACAAAACCAGGGCTTAGAATGTTAAGTAGGGCAGTCGCAGGAAAAACCTCTGCCTTACTCCACCCCTAAACATACACAGCCACCCTCTAGAAATAAGTCAGTCTAATACAATCCTTTCCCACATGTGAGAACAGAAAGCATTAAACTCACCACCGGTCCACCCTTGAACACACGAATATAATATGAAAAACAATAGACTAAACAACAACTACACTTAACAATGAAGTGCTGAGAGCTATCACTTTCTCTAGCTACCAACTTAATAACACCAATCAAAATAAACTAATTAACATATAAACAAAATATTACTACAACATATGCAAGCTTTATAATGAATATAATAATACAGACTCCAAGAAATAGAAAATTATAATGAAAGATCCCCCTTAACTGACTAACCCCATATAACGATACACCTAGATTCCTACAGAGAAAGCGAGGAGGAAGAACAAAACAAAAGGAATGACAAACAACCACAAACCAAAAAGCAGACTAAAACAGAGCTTGTTGCTACCAAACTACTCTAAAGAACCAGACTGAACGATAAGTAGAATCAGGTGGATAGACAGAAAAGAATATTTAGAATTTAGAGGAAAAACCAGAAAACATAAATATGACAAATCATACAAAAATTTACAAACAAAAAACTTAACTGACGCTCCAGCGATGCTTGACCACGTAACTCCTCAGCACCAGTGATGAAAATGCAGACAGAACAAACGTTAACTCACACTTGTAACATCCAACCGCTTTAGATCCAAAAATCAGACTTCTCCGTAAGTCTGTGTGCCAGCTTAAACATTAATGTCCTTTGGCACGGTACTGTACCCACTATCAAGGCGAATACACTGTTCTAAACGGTGCTATCACAGCACTGTCCACAGTAGAATAATGATCGTATTATGTCCACTATCACGACTGAATGTTCCCACGAATGTTCAAACGAAAGTTTTAAGCAACCAGCTTCACCAGTCTATGTGCCCGATTATAATGTACTGTCTTTTGGCACCATGATATGTAAAGATATATATGTCCAGAACACTTCCCAAAACAATACTTCAGGAATCCAGCAGACTTCAGGATAGAGTACTCCGGAACCACTTCAAGCAGCAGGCTTCATTCTTCAGGACAGTAACTTTAGCAACATGCAAGTCTCAGCACACTGGACCGTTGTCTACACCTACAGCGAAGGTTAGCAGCAAAACATGGACACCGTCAGGACAACGTGCCTACAGCAAACACCCTAATACTCTCGTAGACCTATGTAAACTTAAAAGTTCACAAAGGTACTCCACAACAACTCCTAACCTCTCTAAGGTAACACTCAAAGTCACAATGTATCATCCAGGATAGCGCAACAACCGAAGTCGTCTCCGCGCCCTGTTGAACACGTAACTTTACTCTGCAGGGAACCCCGAATATTACCAAGAAATCATGAAGACTACCTTGTAATATTTCTACTGAAAGCCAGACACCAACTGCACTTTATTCCATCTATTTTGACACGTCTTCCAACAATACATGCCAAACTAGCATCAACATTAACTTTTCAACACACTGCAAACACCCTAACTTTCAAATATTTTCGGAACTCGAAAATACCACCCTTATCTGAGACGATATGACCTGTCTCTTAACTAGGTCAAGTGCTGTTGACGAGGTCACTGGACCGTAACAGTACACTGCCTGAAAACTGTACCCTATTGTAAACAGTTCCCTATCACTGACTGACAAACACACTCAGCCTTGAAGATGGACAACCGAAAATAACTCACTATCGTGATTTCGTAAACATGAAGGCGGCAACACACTGCGACTATAACCTTCTAACATTCTGTGTACATACTACATTCTAGCCTTATAATGAAAACTTAGGCCCCATGGCCTCCATAGAATGGACACAAGAGCCAACCAGATGTCAAGACCCACTACTATGCTGTGGATTTTAATAATATTAATATCTTCATACTTTGCTCGTTCCTTTAGGAGTATGATCACAACAGTAATGGCTGATACAAGGAATCAACACCGTATTTCCCTTCAATGAGTAGACGCACACAGTATAGCCACACACGGCTAACAACGGTATGAAATACATATAACAACACCAGAGGAGATCGCCTAAATTAATATATCTGATTTATCTCATACATAACAGTATGACAGTGCTATACAGAATCTGTACTGAAAATCGCTCACTATGGCGAACCAAAATCTAAAACAATGGCAAACTCCATTCAGTGGCACTTATACCCGTAGGCCTGATGATAATATCACTGGACACTAAATTACTCCAGACTTATAATTATCTCCATCAGAAAAAAAACTACTATGGCAATCTCGCGTACATATTACATACTCCGAAACACGCAGCAACTTGCTGGCGAAAGAGAACACAAAATATCCGTCCGCTCCCGGACAAGACTCAGAATCTACTGCCCCTTTTCGCGCTTCCTTTTTACCGCCTTCCGGATCGTCACATGACCAACCGGTTTAGTCAAATCAGGGTTGCCAACTTCAGTGTTACCAATCTGATTTTTGTACAACAGATGCACTGCGAAATAGCGCTGTGACAGACACTAATAGTCTTATTACTTATTAGTGTATTTCCTTGGAATGCCTGCGACAACTACTGGGGTAAGGAAAAATCTGAAAGTGGCCACTGAATGGGTGTGAATTGAATGAACAGAGAAAGAAACTTATGTCTTTTGTTAACATCATATATTATGTGGTTTCTTCTTTCTTTTTTTATCTCACTAATCTGAGTAGTCACGGGATAGATTACATTAGGAACTTATTCTTTTCCCATACTGACTATTTCATAACTTATTGTTAACTTTTGATCTTATGGGTTAATTAACATCTGTTGGGATCGCCTTTTCTTTTTCTTTTACCAGAGGGGGAGAACTTATTTGATTAATTTCTTCTTTTGCAAGTTTGTCTGTAAACCATGATCTGTTGATGTGTATGCTTATTGTTGTGATCTTCTATTGATAATAAACTTTATTAAAACTTTAGGTATCGTGTCGGTCAACCCCTATCCATTTTATGTTATTTATAGTTTTTTTTCACGTTCGTGCGTATTTGTCACAGAATTGTGTGCATGTCAGGGCAGTGTAACTTGTATTTTCGTACAAGGAGAGAAAGTGAGTCTGATTTAAATATCGTAGTCCAGATAGTCTGGATTAGATAAATTATTATATCCAGAGACTGTCCTTTCTCATGCACAATCACCTTGTGATAAAACTATTTCTTACCCGTATTTTTACATTGTCATCACTGTCACCTCTGCTCAGACAGGGCTGTAAACATCTATTACCTATCTGATAAAATCTACGACACAATGTGGGCACGTCCGTAGGATTGAATCTAGTTCAGGAGACTCTACGACCTAATCGTCGCTCGTCGCTAGACTGAACTTTACGTCTGAGTCCAGATGACAGTCTAAAGTCTGATATTGAATCTGAAATTTCATCTAGATAGAGAGTGTGTGAGTTTGTCTCGTGAAGTTAGGGTATACAAATTAATTATACCCTAGACAACGATCTTAGTTACCGGGTGTTTGACCACACACACATAGGACTGTTTTTCTTTTCACAGCATCATAGAGTTACGTGCAATTTGTTGTGATAGTAATCTTTGTCAGATATATGAGATATATGGTATTTGGTGAGATATATGAGATACATGGTGTCTCTAAATTCTGCTAATAAACGTAAGATTTTTTCTTGGAAGAGCGAGTCAGTTTTTTGGAATAAAGTTTAACATAATTGCTTTGTACATGTCAATTTTTGTGTTTGTGTATCTACTAAATGCTTGTTTCAGGGCTTCTCATGTGATTGAGCTACAACGGAAAAAACATATGATCTTTTGTCCCTTTTGCCGTTGTACCGAAGCAGAGCCTAAATTTTTGCAAGATCTTTTTTCTGTGTTTTTGCCTTGTGCGAGCGGTGTTAGATTGAATAATAGTGTGTGGGTATTTCCTTTGCCGATGGTGATTGTCACAGTATACATGGTCGACAAAATATTAAGTTGGTCACGCTGAAAGTGGCGACACTGAGAGAATAAAAAAACCCGTTTTGGTCAGGTGACCTGGAAGGGAAGTGAACTCAAATTTTGGCGCAAAAAGTTAGTGGAGTTCTTGCCATCGACCGGGAGAGGTCGTTCTGTTCCCTGTCAACAGCTTGCTGGGATTTATTGGATGCCATGGTTGTTCATCGATAGTGCTTGCTATTTATTCATGTGGTCAGGATTATTTTGCATACTGCTAGAATGGTGGTGTAGTTTCTAGGGGTTTTCCTTAGACCATCGTTGATTAGTCATTTGTATTTAACTATGGCTTTACCATAATACAGGACTTAGCCGGTGAGCGAAAGTCAGTGTGGTGGTTACTCGGTTTGCCATACCAGCGACTTTGATTCTGATAGATTGAGTTGCTGGCTATTGCAAGTTATATTGGCATTTCTGTTGAATTGTATTTCATACGTATTGCTAGCCGTGTGTGGCTTCTGTGTGTGCTTTGATTATTAAAGGGAAATTACCTGTTTCAGGTGTTATGTTTACTTATGTCAGCTATTGTATGCTGTGGTCGTATCCTTAGATATTGAGCCAAAGAGTATAGATTTATCATGTATTAAATCCACATTGTAAATAGTTTTTGTGACATCTGGGCGCTCGTCTACTCTTAAAGGCTTGGGGCCTGTAGTTTATAGCGTTGTATAACCAGCTCGTGTTCGTTTTGTAAAGGCCGTAGTGTTTTTTCCTATATGCAGGCCAGAACGAATTATGCACACAGAATGTTAGAAGGTTGTAGGCCACGGTGTGTTGGGGCCTTCATATTTACTGCTAACTCAATAAATTAAGGGGCTGCTGTAAAACTGGTAAGGAATATAAGTTTATAAACTAATAAAACGGTATTGAATCAGTTTTACAAATAACAGTTCACATGAGACAAGGGATGTTTCGGGTTTTACCCTTCGTCAGCCACAGACAAGTGACAAAGACAAGAATTACATATAGTACTAGGTACTACAAAAACATACGATGATAAGAAACAATACAAGATGAGCGATACAAGCAGATGGAAAAAGTACAATGATAATACAAGAAAATCGAAAAACCTAACAGAAATATCGAAGCAAGAAAGTAAATAATAAAAGCACCGCTTACAACAAGTTGAGAAGAAATGTTCCTTCCAACGTATGAGGTGCGTCATTGCTATACATAAACGCCAGCTGACTGAGTTTGAACTTTCGAAATCCAACCTTACACAACAGCTACATCTACTAACTTCTTTGTGCCCGGCAGCGTTCCCTCTTATTCGCACTATTATCCATGACACGAATAGGGAGCTGTATACTCGTTTGTGCACGCATAAAAAAGAGAATTTGCTCCGCCTCCGTCCGCAACCCCCTTCAGGGTCCTCTATTTAGTCTTCTACCCAAGCTAAAGTTATTTGCATTCCTCCAGATTTGCATCTGTCCCATGATGAATTGTCTGTCCTGAGCAAAGGTCTTAAGTTTGTTCCTCTTCTTTCTAATTTTGACAAATATTCTCTGCTGATGCTACAGTCCGGAATAATCTTACTGTTTATGGGACTATCCGGGGCCTTGTCCATGATGATCTTCTTCCTTCTGGTGCTTTATCGCTCCATATTTGTGATAGTAGTCTTGGTAAGCCTTCATTCTACATGCTTCCTAAGGTGCATAAAATTGCTAACCCTGGTAGGCCTATTGTTTCAGCCTGCTCTTGTCCCACTGAACGTATTTCTGAATTCTTTTATAGTGTTTTCCAGCCTTTGGTCGCCAATCTGCCTTCTTATTTAAAAGACACTACTCATGCTATCTCTACCAGTGATTCGAACAGATTCACGCCGGATCGTACTCACCGTCTTTTCCCCCTAGATGTTTGTTCCCTTTATACTTCTATTCCACATGCTGATGGTCTCAAGGCACTCCAATTTTTTTCTCGACCAGCGTACTGATCTTACTATATGTACAGGTCGGCTTCTTCGCCTTGCTGAGTTGGTTCTTATTCTCAACTCTTTTGAGTTTAATGGCCAATTCTTCAACCAAATCAGTGGCGTTGCTATGGGTACTAAGATGGGCCCTAGTTACGCTTGCCTGTTTATGAGCCACTGTGAAAATTTGGTCTTTCATAGTTAAGATGTACCAATACCCGAATTTTACAGCCGTTATATTGATGATATTATTGGCATTACAGACATGTCTGAGGTAGACCTCCGTCGATTCATTGACTATGTTGGTAATTTCAATCCTGCCATGAAATTCACTTCTGAAATTTCTACGACTTCAGTGAACTTCCTTGACATCACTGTGACTATTAGCCCTACTGGTCTTAAAACGTCTGTTTATTACATGGCTACTGACGCTCACGGTTTCCTTCTTTATACTTCATCGCATCCTCTTAGTTGTAAAAATTCCATTCCCTTTTCTCAACTTCTTCGCTTGCGTCGGTTATGTCACGATGACGATGATTTCCATCAGCGAGCTCAAGAGATGCTCGAGTTCTTTCGTCAACGTCTTTATCCAGAACATGTGTTATCTGATGCTCTTTATCGTATCACACGAGTCACTCGTCAGATTGCACTCACTACTAAACCTTCTGTCCAATCTAACAGACTCAAACTGGTTCTAACTTTCCATCCTCACTGTCTGGCGGTGAAGAGAATTCTGTTTCGACATCTGCCTATTCTTCACTCTGATCCTGATACCAGAGAGTTGTTTCGTGATACACCTTTGGTAGCATATCGTAGGGATAGGAATGTTAGGGTTATTCTTGTACACAGTCGCCTGCGACATACTAGCTATTCATACTTTGGTACTAAACCATGCCAACGCTGTATATGTAAGAGCTGTCCGTTTGTACTCCAAACTCAGACAGTCACTTTTCCGAAAGGAAAATTTATCATTAGAGAGTCTTTCACGTGCGAATCCAGAAACCTTATTTATGCTATCATCTGCAAGAGGTGCGGCATTACATATATTGGTGAAACTGGCAGGCGTTTGGCAGACAGGTTTCATGAGCACGTGAATGACATCTATCATGGCAAACATTTACTGGTGGCTCTTCATTTCAATAGGCCTGACCATTCAGGTAAATCCGATATCGATGTCACGGCCCTCCGTTCATGTGTCGGGGATGACAGGACTCGCTTTTCATTAGAGAATCGTCTTTTTTTTCAATTGGGCGTTTTATGTCCTGAAGGTCTCAATGTTCAACATCATTTTGCATAAATTCTGATAGCTTTTCTCTCTCTTTCGTTCTTCTTCATTCGTTGTTGTTTCGATCTATCTTCTTATGTTTTAGTTTTGATTCGTTTCATATCCTTTGGTATCTCTTTAAAAATTGTCGCTATCCTTTACGTCACTTCCTTCGAGATTTCTCAGACAGAGTACCACGAACTTGTGTATTCCTTGGTGTTACGGTGGGATATATTAGAGGATCATGCATGTATACGCGAATGATAGCAGGTGTTCATTCAGGACATTATGGTCAGTACACATAACAAAGCCGGTAGGTAAACATATCTCAAAGTTACACTTGTAGTAAATTATGGTATGAACTTGTAGATAAGTTCGTGAACCATCTTACACATAACGTGGCGGCCTCATAAAATTAATAATGCCACAATGGATATATTCATATCACGCTCCATTATCCCGGAGCTCGAAAAATTACATCTCTCTTGGACGCAAACACAAAGAAAGAAGCCCAATTAATTAACACACTGAACGCCACGACATGTGACAGAAAACGTCACTAGTTGACCGTCGCTCAACACGGGTGAACGCTTCGCTCAGCACGGGTGGACGCTTCGTGCAAACCGTAGTTTGTCTACAGGCGAACACAATTCCTCATATATAAATGGAAATGTGCTAGCGTGTAGTAACATGCCACACTATTTTATCTGCATCCCAAATCTATTTTTTTATAACATATCACCCCCTTCGCGGTGTAAAAAAAACAAATTTATTTGTTTTTTTTTCAATTCAAATATTTCCTATGCGGAAATAGCGGCCAAAATTGATTACATAACAAATATTGGGCCACATCGAAAATAATCTAGTCGCAGTCAGTCTGCATAATGTAACTTATCATTAAATGACATGCTAGATGAATTTGTCATCAGTCATAAATAGTCATATGTCCATAAGTAACAAGTCATATACAGTCGATATTCCAATGATGTAACAAAAAAAATACCTAAATGTATGATCACTGTGAGTTTACAATAAACCTATCAAAGAAATAGCATGCATGTATGAAAATGGTATGAGATATATAAAATAAAAAAAATAAAAATCCAAATCAAGAATTCAAAATGCATGAATAATAAAATATAATAAAATTAGAAGGTTATATCTCCAACTAACAATACTGTCAAAAATCCTAAAATTAAGCTTAAACGCAATTCACACATGACATGAATCAATGCAGCAATGCGATATGACGTTAATGTAGTTAAAGTACATGAATATCTTACAAAAAAAGAAAGAAGAGAAAGAAAAAAAATAGTGCAAGAACGCAAGTATAACTTAATTATTCTGCTCTAAGTACCTTTTGTACTTTGGCAAGACAAGTAATGTCCAAAACAAACTTGCAATAATCTAATCCTACTCCTCACTATCCGTGTCAGGACTAGATTTCTGGCATTAATATAGCAATCTTAATTAATGTGAACGTGCATTCCAGAAAATAACATGATATCGTAGTTGGAAATTGTTCGTGTCTGTAAGTAGAATATTACTGTTCAATGTACCGCTAGCTAAAGTGAATAATGATTATCTCCAAGTCGTATAAATCACAAATGTTAATATGGATGGTTTGGACATCAATTTAGTGTTCATGTGTTCATCGTCATTTGTCATAGTGACTAGTAGTGGATAAACACCATGGCTTTACACATGTATAATATAAAGTCAATTAACTAAATCAATATGAATCTTCAAGTTCGAGCTGTGGGCATCTCGATAAAGCATCTGCGACCACATTTGCAGACCCTGGTATTGCCTCGATTTCATACTGAAAAGGTTGAAGCAGGATGGCGAACCGGGCTAGCTTTGGGTTCTTGTGATTCGCCTTCTTCAATGAGGAAAGGGATTTCTGGTCTGACTGTATGATGAAAGGGGCGCCCAACAAATACCGCTCCAGCTTGACTACCGCCCAGATAACCGCCAGCAGCTCCCTTTCTATAACTGGGTACTTCCTTTCTGCATCATTGAGCTTTCTGGATATGTAGAGGGTTGGATGTAATCTTCCCTCGAACTCTTGCATCAGTGATGCGCCAATACCTTTTGAACTAGCATCTCTGCGGAGATAATAAGTCAGATTTGTATCTGGTAACCTCAAAATAGGTGGTACAGAAAAATATTTTGAACATAATTTAACGCAGCCTGGCACTCTGGTGTCCAGTGCACGTGGTTCGGTAAGCCTTTTTTAAGCAAGGCAGAGAGGTCTGCAGTGATTGAAGACAAGTTCGGTATAAATTTACTATAATACTGAATCAAGCCGTAAAGACAACGAACTTGCTTCTTAGTAGTGGGCACAGATAATTTTAGGATTTTGGAAACATTCTGTGGCACGGTCTGAAGACAACCGTGACCCACCTTATGTCCTAAGAATGAAATTTCCTCAAAGGCAATAAAGATCTTTGAGGGCTTGGCTGTTAGGTGATGGAGACGTAAAGTGTCCAGAAGAGAATGTAAACCTAAGAAGTGGTCCTCCCAAATGGAACTGAATAGACAGATGTCGTCTATATATGTGATTATATCGGACCGATGAGAGAGAATTTTTCTCATCATACGGACAAACGTTGCCGGGGCGTTCATAAGTCCGAAAGGCATTACGTTCCTCTGATAAAGACCCTGTTGTGTAGCAAAGGCAGTGAGTGGTTTAGCTCTGTCAGTCAAGGGAACTTGCCAGTATCCCTTGGTAAGGTCAATTTTAGTAAAGAAAAGAGACTTGGCGAGACGAGACAAAAGATTTTCAAGTAGGGGTAAGGGTTCAGCATCGAAGACTGTGATGTTATTCAGCTTCCGGTAATCTACACACAATCTGATATTTTTGTCTTTCTTACAAACGATGACCATAGGTGATGAGTAAGGGGCATTGGAAGGTTCTATAATTCCTAAATTAAGCATTTGTTTTAATTCTTCTTCAACCTGGTGCTGGTAGTGAATAGAGACAGGATAGAGGCGTAGACGAATTGGTCGATCATCTGTAAGGACGATGTCATGCAAAATAACTGATGTACGACCTGGGATGTCTGTGAGGACATCTGGAAAAGATTCTAGAAGACTAGAGACTTGGGAATGTTGTTCAGAAGACAAAGCTGGACAAATAGCGACATCCTTCCATGTCTCAGTCGATTGAAGAGGAAATACGGGTAAGTTCATGGGAATATCCGGAAAAGAGGATTCTTCCTCCTGAATTACCGATAGCGCAGAGTAGTGAGTAGCAGGCCTAGGGTGCTCATCAACTGCTTGAAAGATGGCTTGAAGATGTTCCGGTCTAGTGTGGAATTCCTTAAGCATGTTTTATGTGAAAGGTCTTCCTTTTCCTTTTTATCTCTAAGATGTAGTTTACATCAGAAATGCGCGACAACACCTTATATGGACCATTCCAAGCAATTAAAAGTCTATTTTCTTTCCTTGGGAGCAGCACAAAAGCTTCGTCGCCAGGTAATAAATGACGTAATCGTCTATTACGATTTTGGAACTGGCGTGATCTTGCTTTAGCAGCCTCTGAAGAAGCTGTAGCCAGTTAGCAGGCATCTATAATGTTACGCCGGAGGTTAACGACGTATTCATACGATGACTGGATGTCCTGAGTCATCTCTGAGTCTATGAGTAGGTCCTTAATAAGTGACATGGGACCTCGAGGTTGAGCTCCAAACACAAGCTCAAAAGGCGAGAAACCGGTCTGTTTATTTGCTACCTCACGGTATGCGAACAGTACGGCGGGTAAAACCCTGTCCCAATCTTGAGGATATTTTACTGTAACCTTTCATAATAATTGCTTTAACGTCCGGTTAAGACGTTCCACCATGCCATTGCTCATCGCATAGTAAACACTACTGAGATACCTGTCGATATTGAGGCGTTTCATATTAGCAGTCATAGTGGCAGATACAAATTGGGTACCTCGATCTGAAAGAAGTTTTCGGGGAAAACCAAGTCTAGAAAAAAATCAAGAAGAGGGCATCAGCAACGTCATTAGTGGTGATGTTCTTAAGAGGAATGGCCTCGGGCCATCGAGTGCACATGTCGATACATGTGAGCACATACCTGTGTCCCCTAGCGGACATAACAGGTAAAGGACCGATAATATCAACGGCCATTTTCTCAAAGGGGCGTACAGGTATATCACACGCCTGAATTGGGGCCGTATGATAGGCTCCTCTTGATTTTACCTCTTGACAAATAACGCAAGAGCGACAATATATGGAGGTGTCTCTGGAAATTCCCGGCCAAAAGAAAGAGGACAAAACTCGGGAACGCGTCCTAGAGTAGCCCATATGGCCAGCACAGTGAGAATCATGTGCATGTTGTAAAATGTACAGACGAAGTTTTTGGGGAACCATTACCTGATGTCTGATTAAAGATGAATCTTTAAAATTCCTAACCAATACATCATTTTTAAGTGTGTACCACTGTTTTGGTGACAAACTATCTTCAACGTAATCATTATCTTTAACTAATCTAAAGAATTTCTTCAAAGAGTTGTCTTCTCTTTGAAGTTTGATAAAGGATTGTTTGTCTATATCAGAGTGAACGTGAAAATTGTCCTGAGTTTCAGGATCGGTATCATCATTTTCCTTTGGTGCCTTGGCCTGGGCACGCGTAGTAACTGCAGCAGCAGTTGATAAATTTTGACGTTCCCATTGATCAATTTGTTCGGGTGAGCAATCATTGCTGCCGTGTATCCGGCCAAGTGTGACATCCGCTATTGGACTTCTTAACAAACACACTTTAACCTTGCCTGTAAAAAATGGTGAGTGAATATCCACCACGGCTGTGGGATAAAATTCCACTGTCCCGCCAAAAGTTACACATTTAACAAAGTCACCCCTTGCATGAGACGGATGTACTAAAGACTGTCTCACTCCGACAGTCGTGCAACCAGAATCAAGGAGTACTGTAACTTGAGTGTCATTCAATAAGCCTCTATGAAGCTGTAGTATTCCTGTGCCATCATGTGCTGGTGAAGCAGTAACTGCTGGGAGCGGATGACCACATTTTAACAAGGAAGTCACATTAGACTGGAATAGAGTTTGGCAATCTGGACACTGTGAAGCAGTATCAAAGTAAAACGAACAACATGAAGCTGCTTGATTAACAATATTGTTGTCCTGCGCGTTCTCAGGTGTAGCATCAGAATGTGCTGAGTTGGCATGGTAGTTCGAATATGCATTTTTTCTAGAGCGTGATCTATGTCTCTGATTGTAAAAAGAGTTATTTTGACTCCTGTCATTATTTTCTTGGTTCCTATTGTTGTTTCCTTGGTTTCTATAGTCGTGTGACCTATAACGATGTGAGAAATTTTGGTTATTGGGTTCCCAGTTATTCCAATTCTTATTATAGTTACCAAAATTATCCTTCCTTCCCTCTCCTGAGTTTTGTTGGACATTACCTCTGTTTTTGAGTGAATAGTTCCTATATAGTTGTCTACCTCTATATGGTTGTGAGTTATTGAATTTACTGTTTTCCCATTGGGGTGTCTATAATTATTTTCACTATAAGATGGTTCACGTACCTACCTACCTATATGTAACTTTGTGAGGTTATTTGGTTTGAATTTCTTCTTTACTTTGGTTTGAAATTCACATCAAAACTGTGGGATCTTTGTCTATAATTGTTGTGGTTCCTAGTTTTAGCTGCGGCAACAGGTAAAGCTTCCTTAATATGGTTGTTACTGACACAAACTCTCGGATGTGCATTACAATATTGCCTACATAATTCCTCCATTGAACTCAAACTCGACGGCTTCCTTTCCTGTAGATATTCTTGCAGTGGTCTGCTTACAGAAGACAAGACTTTGTCTCGCAATAACAAGTCCTTAAGGCCCTCATAATTCTCTTCAATGCCGGAAAGTTGTATCCATCTATTAAATGTTAGTCGAGTTGCAGCTACAAACTGTGTAAAATCTTTACCAGTTTCAGGAATCATATGTTTGAACTTCATACGATAACCTTCAGCGTCTAACTGATGAAGTTTTAATAATAATATTTTAGCAGCATCATTATTGCGTCTATTCGGCCCGTCTAATTGGCACAGAGCCGTTAAGGATTCACCAGTCATTAAATCCATCAATCTTGTACACCAATGAGACCTATCAAGATTATTTTCTTCACAAACATTTTCATAGCGTTGTAAGAAGGACGAAATTTCGTCTATTTCTGGCTTAAACACAGACAAACGAAATTTAACAAACCCGCTATCGTGGTTGCTAGAGGAACCTCTATGTTCAAAGTCATCATTTTGTCTACTCTGATGTTGCACTTTTTGTTCTTCAATACGTAAAGTCGCCATTTTTTCTTCATGTGCAAGTTTTGCTGCTTCAGCAGCTTGTTGCAACTTTTTCTCTTCTAATTCTTTTTCTTGTGTAAGCTTTTTTTCTTGTTGTTCTGCAATTCTTTTGTTCTCTTCTGCACGTAGCTCTGCTTTTCTGAGCTCTCGCTCCTCATACCGCGCATCTCTTTGTCTCTTATTCTCTAGGGCCTCTTGATTTTCTTTGGAATTGAATTCCGCTTTGGCAAAGTCCATTAATTCCTTCGCCTAGTAACCATATTCTTGGCCCATAGTAATAAATTCCTGATACTCCATTATTTACTTTTTTGGTATCTTACTATTAATATTATATATTATGTAATAAATGTATCTCACTTAATCCGTCTATATCAATTCACTAGCTTTGTGCTTTGCAATATTATCAATGTAAATAGATTCTTAATGTTACTGATCAATAATAAAATGGCATGACAGATCAACAGTAGTAAAGATACGAGAAAAACGAGAAAGAGAGGAGAAAAAATGTAATGTACAAGAATAGAATTGATGGAACTAAACAAGAAAACAGGTACAAGTGATCAAGACAATGTAATAACAGCGGCACGTAAACGAAAAAGAATGCAAATGAGAAACTTAAAAATAAGTCCAATAAATCACACAGACTTACTGCTAAGAAAACAGGCCAGGACCTGTAACAATATATATAAATGTAAACAAGTGATAGAAGGTTAGACTAGCATTACGAACAGAATGGTTGTCAATTAAGAAGAAGAAAACAAAACCAACACACTACAAAAACTGACAACTAAAAGGACGGAGCAGCACAGCTAAATCAATTAGATCACACTAAACAAGCAGTGAACCAAACGTCGGTGAGTGAACTCAGGCCGGAAATTTCCCTGCTTGAGAAATGTAAGCAAAACCTATAGAAATATCTGCTGAGCGGTCATTTTACAATGACATGTATCGCTAACAACAGATTTGTACAAAGACGTAGAACAAGAAAACGAATAACACAGATGTAACAAAAAGGCTTACACCACGGCAAAGATACAAGAGTGTATTAACAGGCACTTATCTTATCGCAATCCGACCAGATGCAAGTCCGGAAAAAGGCGTCAACACTGGAACAACATTGTCCCTCAATACAAGTGAAGCACAGATGAAAAATGTAAACAAGTAGACGGTCGCAGTCAGATGGGCATCATGAACTGTGTAAGTCTTGAAACGTTGTGTTGACTTGGTACAAAATAACTTGACATCGCCGTGGCAGGACTTGAAACTTGAAAGAATCTTACAAACGTTGTGATGTAGACTGGAACACGTAATAAACTTGCAAACTGGTTGGCTTGAAATTGTAATCTTGAACATTACAGCGAACAATAGGACATTGAAACTGGAACATTGGATATGCGCAGTAGCAAAGTTCGTTATCCAACTGGACCCGCTGGCAATGACTGAGTTCATGAGGTGGTGTGTTTACAATACCACGCTAAACAGAGGTGACGATCGAATATACAGATTAAATGGCAGCTGTAGATTTGCAAAGTACGAAGGTATACTTGCTTATGTGAATTTGAAAACCATGACCTGATGAAAGTATTGATCCAAAACCAGACTGGCCCACCAAATTATATGGTGTTACGGTGGGATATATTAGAGGATCATGCATGTATACGCGAATGATAGCAGGTGTTCATTCAGGACATTATTGTCAGTACACCTTTTTTATGTAAAAAGCCGGTAGGTGAACAGGTCCACGGGAAAACATGGTTGACATTTAATACATAAAGTCACTTCACAATAGTATCCATCAACACATCAAAAGTACATAGCAATGGATAAGCGTAGTGGATTATCCCTCGTCCGTCAATAAGTTTCGAACGTTAGACATCTTTACGTGGCATTTAATATAATAATGATACACTACTCTCATCTCCACTCAATCCTGGCCGTTGTACTAAAGGTTCGGGCAATCCACGAAAACCAAAGTAATGCGGCAGAAGAAATCAGGGCAAACCAAATATTAGTTGCCTCATATCTCAAAGTTACACTTGTAGTAAATTATGGTATGAACTTGTAGATAAGTTCGTGAACCATCTTACACATAACGTGGCGGCCTCATAAAATCAATAATGCCAAAATGGATATATTCATATCACGCTCCATTATCCCGGAGCTCGAAAAATTACATCTCTCTTGGACGCAAACACAAAGACGGAAGCCCAATTAATTAACACACTGAACGCCACGACATGTGACAGAAAACGTCACTAGTTGACCGTCGCTCAACAGGGGTGAACGCTTCGCTCACCACGGGAGGACGCTTCGTGCAAACCGTAGTTTGTCTACAGGCGAACACAATTCCTCACATATAAATGGAAATGTGCTAGCGTGTAGTAACATGCCACACTATTTTATCTGCATCCCAAATCTATCCTTAACACTAGCATTTTACGGTTCTAGCTAAGTAACTTGTTCCGAAGTTTTGTTCATTCTCTTTTTTTCGTTTCGTTTATTATTTACTTTCTTGCTTCGATATTTCTGTTAGGTTTTTCGATTTTCTTGTATTATCATTGTACTTTTTCCATCTGCTTGTATCGCTCATTTTGTATTGTTTCTTATCATCGTATGTTTTTGTAGTACCTAGTACTATATGTAATTCTTGTCTTTGTCACATGTTTGTGGCTGACGAAGGGTAAAACCCGAAACGTCCCTTGTCTCATGTGAACTGTTATTTGTAAAACTGATTCAATACCGTTTTATTAGTTTATAAACTTATATTACTACTAACTCACGGTGGTGAGTTATTTTCGGTCGTCCAGTGTAAAGTCAATGTGTTTGTCAGTCAGTGTAGTGTACTGCTTACGGTCGTTTGACCTCGATTACGGTAGCTGACCTTGTTGCAGCGTTTCAGTGATAATTGCTATTTTCAGTCGGTAAATACTTTTCAGTTTTGCTGTCGATACTATGTTGCACAAGTAATTTTGAAATTGTTTGCGGTGGAGTTTACAAGTATGGTTAGAAGTGTGTCGAAGTTATAGGTTAGAATTGCAGCTTGCGTTAGGCAGTACAATTTGATATATTTCAAGGTCTACTTGGTGGTTTAATGACAGCGATCCAGTTGGAGCAGAGGAGTTGTGAGTTGGAAGTAACATCTAGGTTAGATTGGCCCGGACGGCAATTGGGATTCATATGGGAGATAGTTCGGTCAAGCTCGGTATAGGGTGGAAGGAGATGGTTGTTAGGAAGGTATAGATGTTAGGAGGTTGATAGGTACCTCAGGTTATTTGGCGAGCCTCTTGGTTGGACATTTTGGTCGTCTTGATACTACACCACTGATGTGCCCAGCCAGGGGTTAAGATCAACGCCTGTGACGTTACCCTACCACGCAGATGTGCCCGGCCTGGGGTGAATACCTATGAACAGTGAAGCCCGCTGACTTGAGTGGGTCTGGAGTACTCTACCTTCAAGTTTGCTGTTCTCCTGAAGATTGCGGTGATGCCTGGAGTGTTCCGTGCTGAAGTCTACTGTGATTCCTAGTGTCTAGAACTGTGAAGTAGACTTTTCACGTGCCTACATACCTTTGTGCCTAAGGACGTAATTGTATGATCCGACACATAGACTTATGAAACCGGCTGTGTAGCTGAACTTTAGTGCAAATAAACAGTTGTGCTTCTATTGTGGACAGTGCTGTGTTAGCATCGTATAGACAGTTCATGCGTATTGAGATTTTGCTGCAGTACCGTGCCAATGGACCCTATTGTTAGTATCTGGCACACAGACTTACAGAGAAGCCTGATTTCCTGGACTTATATTATTTTCGGTCAACGTTTTCAAGTGTGGAGACTTGTTTGTGCTGTTGTGATCACTCATCACCAGTGCTGAGGAAGCTTCGTGGACAAGCGTCGCTAGGAGCTTAAGTTAAGTTTTTGTTTGTTTCCTTTTGTATAATGTGTTATATTGATATTTTCTTGTTTTTCCTTTAAACTCTAAATTTTCTTTTCTGTCTTTCTATCTGATACTAGTTATCATGTAGCCTGATCTGTGGAGTAGTATAGTGCTGTTTCTTTATTCGCTTCTTGAAGCTTGCTTCTGGGTTTGTTGTTTTTCTTTCCTTTTGTTTTGTCCTTTTCCCCTACTTTCTGGGTATTACTTAGTCTGTAGATATGTATGTGAATAGGTAGTTAGAACAGACCTTTCTCTGTATCCTTTAGTATTTGGAAGTGGTTAGGTTATATAGTTTGATGTTATAGGGTTAATTTTGCCTATAAGCTATTTAGTTTATTTTTACTGGAGTGATTGGTTAGTGCTTAGTGGAAGAGATAGCTTCCAGCACCTCATTGTTGACTGTAGTTTTTGTTGAGTCTTTGGTGTAATAGTGTATTGGTGTGTTCAAGGGAGGAACGGTGGTGAGTCTAATTCATTCTTGGCCTACTTGTGGGAAAAGATTGAATTAGACCGATTCTTTTTAGTCTTATAGGCTGTGTGTGTTTTGTGGTGGAGTAAGGCAGACGGTTTTCCTGCAACTGCCCTACTTAACATTCCAAGCTCTGTTGGTGTTAGGCGTATTCGTGTAGTGTGTATTTATATTCTCGTGTACATTCAGTAATTCTTTTGCTGTGTTTAAGTGGTGTGTTCTCTTGTTCCATCTTTCTATCTTGTAAATACGTTTACAGGTATATGTTGTTTTCGTTCGTGTGCAGTCATGCATTGTATATATTAATCTACCTCTTCTCTTCTTGGTCTATCATCTTGTTCCTCGTGACTGGAATTTTGTTTTCGTAATGTGATGTATGTGTTTCTTTCATCTGTGTAGTGCTCATTTTGCCATAGGAAGCACTAGAATAGCATAGATTATTGAGATTAGTAGTAAGTGAAGTATTTTCTGAGTATAGCACCAGTGTGGGTGCCAGTAACAGACTTTGGAGTAAAAGTCAAGGTGGTATAGTGGTGTCAGTGCACCAGAAAGTTTCATCAGTTGTTATATACAACTGTCGACTATTGTAAGTTCGTTTGAGTGTATCACAGAGATTAAGTGGTCAAAAGACCAAATTTTCAAAGGTGTTGAGACAGTAGCCAAGGGGCAAAACAAGACAATATTTATACTATACGAGATAAAGGTTAGTGATGTGTATATGGTGAGAGGTGAGGTGATATTTACTTACATGCATATATATATATATATGTGTGTATATTGGAGAAGTGATATCAATATTTACTATTATTACTGCATATGTTGTAAGCAGAGAGTTATCTTATATCTGGTGATATAAGTGGAGTACATACGTTTGAGTAATTGCATAGTAATTATATATAGTAAGAGATAATAGTGAGTATTCTGAGTGTACACCATGGACATACACGCTTTCATTCAGATTGGTAAAGAATGTGGGTACACCCAGAAAAAACTCATGGATTTTGCTGAAGCAAAATTTTACACAGCTGAGAATCAAAAAGCTTTGAAAGAAAAGGAAGAGAATAAAAGGATTGAGAAACAAAATGCTCTAAGAGATGCTCGAGCTGAAGAGCTAGAGATAAAAAGAAGAGATTTCGAGTTACAAGAAAGGAAAATGAAAGAAGAAAACGAGTGGAAACAGAGAGAATTCGAGTGGAAACAGAGAGAGTTCGAATTGAAAGAAAAGAAGTTGAAAGAAGATAAAGAGTTACAAGAAAAGAAGATGAAAGAAGATAAAGAGTTACAAAAAAAGAAGATGAAAGAAGATAAAGAGTTACAAGTAAAGAAGATAGAACGAGAATTGTAAAACAAGAAGATGGAAAGAGAGTTAGAGTTAGAGAAGGAGAGAATGAGAATAGCTCTGTAAGAGAAGATGATGGATAAGGAAATACAATTGAAGAAGTTAGAAGTGGGTACGAGTGGTCAGAACTCAACTCCTGGAAGGGCTCATCGTACCTTTAGGCTGCGTCTGTCGAATTTTAATGATAAAATTGATAGCTTAGATTTTTTTCTTGAAAGATTTGAGGAAGAATGCGTGGCCTATAAGGCTGACAGAGATCAGTGGCCATCTCTGTTATCGACACCGCAAGTGGGGCCTGCGATGGAGACTTTTTATAGCCACCCATTAGAGGAAAGGGCCGATTACGACAAAGTAAAGGAAAGGTTGCTCCGAAAGTTCCGTCTGACTGCTGACGATTACCGGAAGCGTTTTAAAAACGCGATGCCAAGCGCATACCAGGACTTCGAGGACTTTATCTCGAAGACCAAACTTCTGCTGAATAGATGGATCGAAATGGAGGGAAATTCTAAGGACTTTAATAGCTTGTTAGACTTGGTGTTACGAGACAAAGTGGTATCCTCGTGTTCTAGTGAGTTGGTATCGTTTTTTTCAGGAACGTCAATCAAAGGACATTGAGTCCATGGCCCAATTGGGGCACCATTATGTCCTTGCCCATCCGGTCAAACCCATTCAGAAGTCAGGTCTGTCAGACGCATTAGTTGCCAGTGTCGGCAAAGTGCAGCGCCAGCCATGGCAGCGTCGAGTAGGAAGTGCCGACAGGTCAATGAGATCGAGATTTGATAGGTCAGCCCGTCCATATCAATCAGATAGGGACAGTTATAGGAATTTTAGATCACAGCGCCATTTCCAGCCAAGATGGAATAATAGACAGTCTGGAAGCGATAGTGATGGGGAGAGTTTCCAAGGACGGAAACAAGTACTCTTCTTGGGCTCACAAGATAACGGCAAAGCATTTTATAAAGGGAAGGGGTCCAAACATAGAAGCGCATCGTCAGACGGTCGTGGTTCGGACTCCGATACGCGTTCCTTACCGAACCATAGCCCTTAAAAGGAGAATAAGGAGATTATTTGCCACGCATGTGGGGTCAAAGGCCATATAGCTAGGTGGTGCCCTACTGAGCCAGAGAAGGCTAACGTGGCTTGTGTTCTAGACACCATCAATAATGAAGACTGCGAGGGGTGCAGTCAATTATTTGTACCGGATGGAGAACCTTTGCTGATTTGCGGGCATACTTTGCCCTGTCTGTCTTCCATTGATGAAGGTGGAAAACTCGAGCTTTGTTCGGGGTCGGTGCAGTCGAAGCAGGTGTCCGTGCTTAGGGACACGGGATGTACCACCATAGGGGTACGCCGCTCCAGCATTGATGAGTCATGCTTGACAGAAAAGACAGTGAGGTGCATCACATTTGGAGTAATGTGGAATATTACCCCATAGCCATCGTGGACATATACACCCCCTTCTTGGCAGGAAGGGTGTATGCGTGTGTTCTCAACGAACCAGTGGCAGACCTGATTGTCGGTAACGAGCGCGTGGTTCGGAATTGCACACCAGCGGAGATACACGAATGGGAAAGTAATAGGAATTTAGTGGCTAATGCGGTGCTGACCACTGCACAAGTAAGGTTAGAGAAAGAGCGTGATAATCCGGATACTTCTAGCGTCCCATCGACAGTAAATGAGGTTCTGGGCGTGTGAGATGTGTCGGTTGGTGACTTCGCAGAGGGGCAGAAAGCAGACAGGACGTTACTGAGACTGTCTGAGTTGGCGAATACGGGAGAAGCTAAACAGACCAAAACGTCCCGCTACTTGTTTGAATATAAGAACCAGATCTTGACCCGGTGCTTTGAGGGACAACAGCAGCTCCTGCGGCAGGTGTTGCTGCCAAGCCAGTGGAGAGCGAAGGTGTTGAAGTTGGCGCATGACTCCCCCTTTGCTGGTCATATGGGAGTCGCTAGGACTCGATACAGAGTTCTCTCCCTTTTTTATAGGCCAGCATGTAATAGGGACATCAAAGCGTGCAGCAGGTCATGTGCCGTTTGTTAACAGATGGCTCACAAAGGTCGGTCGCTAAAGGCCCCAGTTCAAACAGTTGACTTGTCCCTGCGCCCATTCCAGAAGGTCGTGGTCGATATTATAGGCCCGTTGTCCGTAATGTCCGATAGGGGATTTCGTTTTATCCTCACGATGGTGGACTTGTGCACGAGGTGGCCGTGCCTATGCGATCTATTAGTTCACAGGCAGTAGCTGAAGCACTTCAGCTATTATACAACCGATTCGGTTTCCCATAGTGCATACTCTCTGACAGGGGAACTCAATTTATTTCGAAAGAAATGTCCGAGGTTACTAAGTTGCTGGGAATTTCGCAGTACTTCACCTGTCCCTACAACCCGCAGGCGAACGGGGTTTGCGAATGCCTAAACGGCGCATTAAAACACATGTTGGCTAAGGTGACTGCCGAATTTCTTCAAGATTGGGATAGATAATTTCCGGCAGTATTGTTTGCGTACAGGGAAGCTCCGCACCAGAGTACGGGCTTTTCGCCGTTTGAGCTGCTCTATGGGGCAAACCCCAGGAGACCGATGCACGTCCTAAAGGACTGGCTCGTAGGAAAACACTTAGACGGATCGGTGGTGTCCGCGTATGATTATGTTGTACATCTGCGCGAGAGGATAGTTAAGTCGTGTGTGTTAGCGCGGGAGAACTTGACCCAGGCGGGTATTCAGTACCGCCGATATGCAAACCTTGGTACTAGGCTTATATCATTTCAGCCAGGGGATGAAGTGTGGCTGCTTCTACCCACAAAGGAAGATAGATTAAGCATCTCCTGGCATTCGAAAGAAGATAACTGATGTCGATTACATTGTAGAAGTTAGGAATAAAGAGAAGGTGTTCCACGTGAATATGCTCAAGCCGTACGTGGAGCGCCCACCCGAGCTATCTTCGGTGGTTAACGCCGTAGACTCGCGGCATTCGGAGGTAGCGGCGGCAGTGGTAGTAGACAGTAGCGAAGACAGCTGCGATGATGGAAACTTACAGCTGTCTCTCGTACCACTAGCCCCCTCCTAATCATGGGCAGATGTGTCGGTGTGTACAGATCTAACCGATAGGCAGAGGGCTCAGGTAGAGGCCATACTGAGGGATTTCAGTGAGGTGCTTACGGATCTACCCGGAAAGACGGATCTAATAGTCCATGAGATAACTCTAACCGATAACCAGCCGATCAGAGTTAAACCATACCCATTACCGCTACCATATAAAGTGGCGATCGAGAAGGAGATCAACGATATGGCTCGGCTGGACATCATCGCTCCCTCCGAATCTGCGTATTCTTTTCCCATGGTTGTGGTTAAGAAGAAGAATGGGGCCCTCCGAGTTTGTATTAATTTTCGAAAGCTCAATAGTGTATCGGTAGTCGACGCAGAGCCTATGCCTAACCAGGAAGAGATTCTGACCAAGCTCTCCCATGCTATATTTTTTAGTAAGTTAGATTTAGCAAGAGGATACTGGCAAGTGCCATTATCTGAGGCTGCAAAACCTCTTACGGCGTTTGCAACGCCAAGGGGTCTATTCCAGTTTAACTATATGTGTTTTGGGTTAGTCAATGCGCCCGCCACCTTCGTGAGAATGACGAGGAAGCTACTAGGGCACAGAGACGATGTTATTACATACATCGATGATTTCAGCATATTTCACAATACATGAGGGCAGCATGTGGATGGGCTGTTCGCCGTGTTGAAGTGTCTGAAGACACATGGACTCACTGCTCGCCCGAGCAAAGTGTCCGTCATGTATGGAGAGCTGAGCTTCCTGGGCCATTTTGTCGGCCATAATGTCATTAAACCCGAAGATGGTACAGTTACAAAAATATTACAGTTGCAGCCGACGAAGACGAAGAGGCAGATGAAGACTTTGTTAGGATTGATTAATTTTTATAATAAGTTCATCCCATACTTTTCGACGTTGTCTGAGCCGCTTACTGCACTCACGAAAAAGGGGCAGCCCAACAAAATAAAATGGGATCCTAAATGCGAAGATGCACTGGTTAAGATTAAAAAACTGTTTTCCAAAAAAAACCACCCTAAGATTACCAGATCTTTTCAGACCACTGATCTTACACACTGATGCGTCTTCGGTGGGCATTGGGGCCTGTCTCATGCAGGATCACGGAGGGTCACTCCATCCAGTGTTGTATGTCGGTCGGAAGTTGTTCCCAGCAGAAACCAGATACTCCACGATTGAGAGGGAGTACCTTGCGATTGTCTGGGCGGTGTCAAAGCTGGCACGATACCTGTTGGGGGCGCTTTTTTTCCTCCAAACAGATCACAAACCACTGCTATTTTTGCAGTTGGCTAAATCCACCAATGCTAAGTTGACACGCTAGGCATTATTGCTGCAGCAATTCAGCTTTACTATTTTACCAATTCAGGGGGTACATAACATTGTAGCTGATGTCCTGTCCAGATTATGAGGTTGGTGTGGGACAGGACCATCCGTAGAGAGTATTTACTTTGGTTTTTGGAAGAAATGTATTATAATCATTAGAATTGATGGTTATGAAGATGTATTATGGTATATGATTTATGTCACGATGCCATAAAGGTAATATGGATAAAGTTATACTCAATATATGTATAAATCATGTTATAATATATGTATATTTATAGTGTGTAGAAAGGATTGTTCATACTATGAGATTATGTCTTATAATTGATGTTTAGATATGTATAATTAATATGTAACATATGTTGTGTTTTGCTAGACCAGGTTGGACAGTCGTTGTTATTTTTCACGACTACCAGTACCTGGGGTGGTTTGGTTCATGCTCATTTTGTAGTTAGTACATAGGGTGAGAAAGCATGAACGACAATGGTGTTGGACAACTTTGGCAGTCTCTGGGTAGATGAGGAGGTGCCGTCTCGTCATTTTGCTCGTCCATACTCCGAAGGGGGTTGGGCGTGACTCCTCCGGTAGAAGAAAACTTCGTTTTCTTTCTTCACGGGGGGGGGGGTAAGGGGGGGGGGGGATGTCTCATTATATATGGTCGACAAAATATTAAGTTGGTCAAGCTGTAAGTGGCGACACTGAGAGAATAAAAAACCCGTTTTGGTCAGGTGACCTGGAAGGGAAGTGAACTCAAATTTTGGCGCAAAAAATTAGAGGAGTTCTGGCCATAGACCAGGAGATGTCGTTTTGTTCCCTGTCAGCAGCTTGCTGGGGTTTATTGGATGCTATGGTTGTTCATTGATAGTGCTTGCTATTTATTCATTTGGTCAGGATTATTTTGCATACTGCTAGAATGGTGGTGTAGTTTCTAGTGGTTTTCCTTAGACCCTCGTTGATTAGTCATTTGTATTTAACTATGGCTTTATCAAAGTACATGACTTAGCCGGTGAGCGAAAGTCAGTGTGGTTGTTACTCGGTTTGTCATACCAGCGACTTTGATTCTGATAGATTGAGTTGTTGGCTATTGCAAGTTATATTGGCATTTCTGTTGAATTGTATTTCATACGTATTGCTAGCCGTGTGTGGCTTCTGTGTGTGCACTGATTATTAAAGGGAAATTACCTGTTTTAGGTGTTATGTTTACTTATGTCAGCTTTTGTATGCTGTGGTCGTATCCTTAGATATTGAGCCAAAGGGTATAGATTTATCATGTATTAAATCCACAGTGTAAATAGTTTTTCTGACAGTGATGTATTTATTTTGTGTAGATTTGTGAATATTTCTGAGTAATCTGTTATCTTATATCTGTATCCTACTTTTATTCGTTTGACTAGTGGAGGTTCTTCTGTCTGTACCAGATGTATATATATATCTTTAGCTGACTGGTGTAGGAGTTTTTCATTCCCTTGTATGCATCTAATGCAGTGTTCGTAGAAGGGCGGTAGTGTTTCGAAATGGTATGGTATTGCATTGTTAATTTTGCACATTTTTGTTATATGAAGACCTATGTAGTAGTACGCTAAAGGGTATCCTTGTGGGTCTTTTATTATGTCGCTTATGAATTTGATTCCTAAAGCGTTTATATTTGTTGTAAAGTCTTGCAATGATATTCCGCCTCATCGTTTGTATTGTGTTTTATATTGCAAATTGTGTGCCTGAAAAAAAAGTTTCTAATCGATTTATTTATTTCCTTTAGACTAGTTTTTGGGGGATGAAAAACATTTGAGACGTTTAAGACACTTACAAGTATATAATTATTGCTGATGACGCTTCTGCCAAAAATCGTCGAATTCATAATTTTTTTTTCTAGTTTTCCCTTAATTTTCGAAGTTATTCTATCCCACATGTCGTTATCAATTTTATCTGGTGACGAGGAGAAAGTTATTCCATATATTTTCATTTCGCTTGTTTGTATTAATTGAAAAGGAAAGTCTGTTTTGTATTTCCATTTTTCTATTCCAATTAAGTATAGTTTTGTATATTTATTTTGGAACCACTCGCTTTGCCGAATGTTTTAAAAGTATCGAAGATGGTTTGTATTGATGAAACTGTTTGATGGAAAAAAGACTGTCATCTGCGTAAGCTATTAGCTTTTTCTCCCTATTCCTGGTATGTGTATTTCTTTAATACGAGTATCTAGTTTCATTTTCCTTAATACTGACTCTAAGACTATTGTGTATAGTAGAGGTGAGAGTGGGCAGCCTTGTCTTACTGACCTAGTTAAGTTGATTGGTTCGGATAAAGTGTCATTTATTAACTGTTTGCTTTCCGGCTTTTTATATACAATTTGTATCCATGTCCTAAAATATTGGCCGACATTATTTTCTTGTAGAACTTTATGCAGAAAACAATGATCGACTCCATCGAAGGCTTTTTCTAGATCTATAGATAATACTGCTGCTGGTGTGTCTTTTTCGTGCGTATACTGGATGGCATCTCGAATAAAGTGTGTATGTTCATTTAAAGTTCTGTTTTTTACGGTGTATCGTTGATCCTCGTTTATCAAAGTGTGCATGAAAGGTTTCAGTTTGTTTGTTAGAGCATTAGTTAATATTTTATAATCGGTGTTTATAAGAGAGATGGGTCTATAGTCCTGCACGTATTTTTTTATCCATATTTTGTTTGTCGATAAGAGTTATGACGGATTCATTTAGACTGGGGGAGGGGGTGTCGTGTGGTGAGTCACTGGGGCAACTACTACAGTAGTTTTGCCAGGAATAGTCTATGAGATATAGATATAAGGTCTCTAGAAATTGGCTCGTTAAGAAAGAATAAAGACCTATTCGAGATAGGGACAAGAAGACAGGAATGCGAATGCTTTCCACTAGACAGTGTTTTCTAATTAATTATGGAAAGAGTTCTGTTTCCCCACGACCTTAGCTTCTGCCCTTAGATCCCGTAAAGAAAAAGCCCCCAACCTCATCTGAGTAGAGAAAGGTTCCTATAGGTGAATATGTAACACCGACAGCACGAGTGATACATTAACAAACTCTTGATAATGATCAACCGATCGTTGGGTTTATTAATGAAATATTCACACATATAGGGTTAGTAATGGTTAGAACGTGATGATGGTGAAAGACGATTCACACAAAACACACAGATGAGATAATAAAATTACAGTTAATTAAGTAATAGTTAATTAAGAATGAACTGGTGTAAAGTGAAATGATGATGTGATATGATACGTGTTACCAAAATGGTCAGTACTCTACACAGTCCATGTGTCTCTAACTGCTTCTCCTAGATATGAGGATTCACATGTATGCATAAAATTTCCCAAGTTGTTATACGTTATGTCGAGTGGGGTATCTCTAAGCTGAGGACGTTCTGATGAATACTGTTGTCGTACGGAGAACGCTGACGAGATATCTATGTATATTCCTTCACTGTTTGAGTATATCTCTGTAGTGTTGATAAACAGTTAATAGCTGTCATATGAACAAAAGGTCTGTTGTCTAATCTCCCGAGGGTACTGGTCAGACTGGATATCTTCACAAAATGTTAGTCATATGTAGACTCATAATCTTGCGTATGTAGTCGTGATTCATCATATATATATATATATATATATATATATATATATATATATATATATATATATATATATATATATATATATATATATAGTCTGCTTCATAGAATGCGCTTAAGAGGGTGTTGCACTTGCTATAAGTATGCGATTCCTCTTTTGAGCTCTTTTGCTTGACTTCAGATAATAATGATCTTTCGAGTGATTTGAATTTATGATGAATTTGTATTGAACTTGTGATAACTCTGTATTGAACTTGTGAGCAAGCAGTATATGGTGACGAAAAATGCTGCGTCCACCTTATGACTTGTGGGTGAGACAATATTCCTTTTTAATTGAGGAATGAAAGATGTCCTATGGCGAATTCTGCTAGCCAAATATCCGTTTTTGATAACTTATTTCTGGTTAGACGTCAGACACGTTGCGTGTAGACTCAGACTTCTGATGAACTGAAGACACACAAAAGTCTTCGTAAGTTTTCACATTTAACATCACTGGTTGACTTGCATTTAAACTACTGCTCATTATTCATCTCTCTCTCTCTCTGAGTTCAATTCTAATGATGTTAAATATCTTGTGCATGAGAGTGTGTGCGCATGGGAGACTGTGATGATGATAAAGGTGAAATATGAACTATTAATTACCTCCTATCATCCTATCATCTTCTAGGAAAATCTTTTGATTTTATTAATCAGTTATGCCAAGAATTATTTGAAACTTTATTTTTCGCACATTTTAGCTGTGAGGTTAAAATAAACAAAAATAAGAAAATGTATTAATAAGTATAAGATCTACTAACCTTCTTTTCCCTTCGCAAAATCCTTTAAGAACACAATTAATCACAGAACTGAATTATCATCCACTCTGAATAAACACGTGTATTAGGCTATGCGTTTTTGGGTTTAATCTCTTCCTCACAAGGTAAAAAAACTGGACTGCTTCACTCTAGTAGATTATGCGGTATTATATATTTCTGGAAGTCACCTGGCCAAGCTGGGCGTCCAATGTGGTAAACCAACGCTTGTCTGAACCACGGCCGACTAAAGATAACACCATTACAGCATGAGACGTTTTCCCCTGGCCAATCTGGGCGTCCAATGTGGTGTCACAGAAATTACAGCATGCCCAGATGTTTGATTCGGAAGACCATATGTGTTTTTACCAGATTTATCACGATGCAATGTGGGCTTCAAACGATAATGTCGGGCATGGCGACTCAATCAAAGGACTTTTATTTCCCCCGATGAAAGAACAAATGTGGTTCTCTAGATACCGGTCGCGAGTAATTACAACGATGAAATAGCAAATGTGGGTCGCACATATGAGATAAAAGAGCAAATGTCGGAGAAAATACAATACGAAAGATGTAGGAAAAGATAGAGCAATAAGGTCTGTGCGCTCGTTTATCACGGGGGGGGGGGGGGGGGTAGTTCTTCTCTTTTAAATGCTTCATTTAGTGTTTTTCAACGAAATTGGCCCGAGTATGTTAAATAATACTTACTTACTTAGTCGTTCCCCTTCTACCGTGAGGTGTAGAGGTTTAGAAGAGAGAGCGCCAGACCATTCTATCAGCTGTTTTCTTCCTGGCCTGGTTCCATTCTAGTCCTCGGTCCTTCAAAGATTGTCTAATGTTGTCCTCCCAGCGGACTCTGGGTCGTCCTGGAGGTCTGGATCCCTGGCTCTTTGTTTCCCATGCTTGTCGTGGTAGCCGTACTTCTCCCATTCTGCAGACATGGCCAAACCATCTTAGTTGGGACTGTTCTATTTGGGTCTGCAGCGGATGGGATTTTAGGCCTTGACGGATCATCTGCTTGCGGACCATGTCTCTTCTTGTTACTTCAACCACTTTCCTCAGATACCTCATTTCTGAGGTTTGGATCTGGCTTTTGTGGGTTGTAGTCGTTGCCCACGACTCGCATCCATATGTCAAGACTGGGACATAGGTGGAGCGGTATACAGCCATCTTTGTTTTCTTACCAACCTCTTTCTTGCTGAGGAATCCACGATTTATGGCCTGAAAAATTCTCCCAGCCGCTGCTTTTCGAGTGGCCAACTCTTCTTTGATGCCTCCCTTTCGGTCTATAATAGCTCCGAGATATTTAAAGTGATCGACCTGCTCCAGGACCTGTTCTCCCAACTTAATCTGATGTTTTCTTTCTTCTCGTGATATCACCATGGATTTTGTTTTAGAGCTGCTTATGACCATCCCTCTCTTCTCCAGCTCTTCCTTCCAGACTTGCAGGTTGGATTGGAGATGTGCCTCTGATTTAGCAATCAGGGCAACATCATCAGCAAATGCCAGCTCCGAAATATAGACCTGTCTCATCTTCCAGTACCCCACTGAATACTTTCTTGTTCTCTCCTTACATGCCTTGATGACATCGTCCATAAGGAGTATGAAGAGGTAAGGTGATAGGATATCACCTTGTCTTACACCAGTGGTGGTCCTGAACTCTTCTGACTTATGGTTTGCTGTCCTCACATAATTTCTGCAAGACTTGTAGAAGCTCTGTATAGCATGAATCAGAGGTGCTGGAATATTCTTCCTTGCCAAACAGTCCCAAAGTTTGCTCCAGGGGACCCTGTCAAACGCCTTTTCCAGATCTATGAAACATAGATGGATCTCACTCTTATACTCAAGGGATTTTTCACTCAGCTGTCTGAGTGTGAAGATTAGGTCTTGAGTACTTCGGTTTGCTCGGAATCCGCACTGGACCTCATCCAATTGTGGCTCAGCTAGGCGTCGGAGTCTCTGCTCTAGGATTCTAGAGTAGATTTTACCAGGGACACTGAGAAGGGATATGCCTCTATGATTTCCACATTGTCGATTGTCACCCTTTTTGAAAATTGGTGTTATGATGGCAATCTCCCAATCCTTTGGTATGGTCTTGTTGCACCATGCTGCCTGTAGGACCGTTAAGAGTATTAGGTCGCCTGATGCTCCCATGTACTTAACCATTTCTGGTGTTATACCATCATGCCCTGCTGCTTTGCCCATCTTGATTTTCTCTAGTGCTGCCCTCAGTTCTTCCATCTTTATGTCATCTTCACCATCTTTGGTTTTCTCTTCTGTGCTAGTGGTTATCATTTCTTATGCTTCACCATGCTCACCATCCAGGAGTTCTGAGAAATATTCTTTCCATCTTTCCATTACTTCCTTCGGGGCAGTAAGCAATTTGCCTTGCTTGTCCTTTATAAATTTGAGAGGGCATTGTTTTTCCTTCCTCATGTTCTTTAGGGTCTTATAGAACAATTTCTGGTTTTCTTGTGCATCTTTTTCTAGCTTTTCTCCAAATTCTTCCCAGGACTTCTGTTTTGCTGCTAGCACTTTGTTCTTTGCTTCTGTTCTGAGTGTCACATATTCTCTATATTTTTCCATTTGTCCTGTTGGGTTTTTAGCTCCTAAGTATTGTTTCCATGCCATTTTCTTCTCTCTTATTTTCTCTTTGACTTCCTCTGTCCACCAAGGTGTCCTCTTTCTCTGGTTCCCAAGTCGGACTTCACCGCATGCTTCTGCAGCAGCTGTGTTTATGATATCCTTGAATTTATTCCAGAGGGTTTCCAAGTCATCAGGTCGTTCTTCTGTGTTGCTCACTGCTGTAGCAATAAGCCCCTGATATCTGGTCTTAATTTCTGGCTCTCTCAGCTTGTAGGTCCTAATGCTCATTTCTCCTGCTCGTTTACTTGGTTTCTTGCGTGATGTTGGGCAGTTCCTAGGCTGAGCAACTCTTTCAGTTGTTCGTGTGATTGTTAGCAGGTAGTGATCACTTCCAATCTCTGGCCCCCTCCAGACTCTTGCATCTCGGACATATCTGAATAAGCTTCTCCGAACAATGGCATAATCGATCACTGACTACTCATTCTTGGTTGGTTCACATCTAGAGTATGCATGTATGCGCTTATGGGGGAACTTTGTGTTTGTAATGATCAGATTCTGCTCACTGCAGAATCTAAGGAATCGCTTTCCATTGTCATTGAGAGTATCTTCTCCATATCTTCCGATAACTCCACCCCATCTAGCATGGTCATTTCCAACTCTGGCATTAAAATCTCCACTGTCCTTTGATGCAGCTCGAAGAATTCCTCCTTGACCTCTGCTCTCTCATCCTCATTTGGCCCATACACTATGACCAGGTTGACTATGTATGTGAAATAATTTGGAATAAAAATCGGTTGTGAGGCTGTCTGGGCCAGGAGAGGCGTAAGTCTTCCATGGTTAGAGGTTCATCTAGTGCAATTTTGTCCTGCGCAGTCAGGCGTGCAGACTGAGTTAAGAAATAGGCTTCGTCCAGTGCGTGTGTTTGTTCTTGTTTATAGAGGCGTGTGTAATAAGCGTGAAAGACTTTGCTTATTTCGGGGATGGTTGCTTGCTTGCATTTCTCTGCAACCTACGCTAATCGCGTTCAAATTCTGACTACATTATTTATTACCGATTTATTATTACAATTTTCTTCGAAGCTTCTCGATTAACATCGCTCACTCACTACTACAAAAGTCTCCTGCAACTTTTTCCGTTCCCCTTGTTCGGACTCACAAAAATCCCAAAGGGGCGTAATAATAATGTCTCTCTGTTAAGTCATGTTTTTATTAATGGAGTTAAGTGTTAAAGACTTGTATGTACAGGTCGGATTTTTGTCACGCTAGTAAACACGCTCTGTGTGTTGAGAGGATTTTTAGTCGGGGGTGTTGCGGAGTAATGTTTAAACTGTTACCCAACTAGTTGTTTCTTTATTTTAAAAAATATGATAGGAATCTGATCGAAGGTTCTATAAGTTTTGGGGGGAAAGGCAGATGAATTCTGCTCACATCTCAAGCTGCGAGTTCGCGCTTGAATGAATTGTACTGAGCTGTTTTAAGCAGCGGATTTTTCGTGACAGTAGTTGGCTGGCAGAGCTTGAAAATGGACGCTTTACCATTTTTGCTAGTGTGTTCCAGCATATATTCTATTTTATGTGAAAGGAATATTTAATAATTGATATTGATTCTAAGCCAGGGATTACGGCTTACTTACTAATGTACGTTATTGCAGATTGAAAGATGTTGCCGGGAATGTTCTTTGCCCCGGTATTTGCTATTCTAAGCCTGGGATAATGGCTTGCCAATGTACTGTTTACTGGAATGATATTTTTTGTGGTACCGCTTTGAGATGAAATATGTGCTGCTATGTCCTGCAGCCTATTCACCTATTTGCTGATTCGTGTTTCCTGATGGATATTTGTACCTAATGCCCATGATTTGCTGTGGTGGTTTATGCAACCGTTGTTATGGATTTACTTACATGTTGCTTCATGAGTATGCTGTGAATTGTCTTGCTATGATGTCTATGTGACCGTCTCGTCAATAAACTGTATAGCGTTGCCAGGTCTTACAACATTTCCGGACTTCTACGTTGCTGTGGTGTGAGTGACTTATCATAGACATACTTGAAGAACCTATACGCATTCGCGTATGTTATATTTCTATAGTCACACACCTGTCGGCCATCCGTAAGCCCGACTTACGCTGATCGCCATTTGTCAGCGAAAGTAATAATAACATTTATCTTATTGATGACCCGACAGGTATCTTCCATCAAATAAACCTTTAACAGAAGTGATCGCCTGTGATTCGGGGTATAAACAGTCCAGAAGTTTACTGTGATGTCAATTCAGCTGGATTTACAGTGTTGTCAGTACTGACTTTTATGCACAAGTTATTCAAGTCAAGAGTGGCAGTGTTCCAGTCCTTCTTCTCGTGCGCCAACTTAGGATTTCAGCACCCGATGTCAGGAATTTCATTCGAAAGACGCTATCACTTTGGAGTTCCAGTACCGATCACCATTGGATTTATTCAGACTGTGTGATACCTGATTTACATCATTGTTGTTGCTGCGGAGGCTGGGATTTTTTTTCCTTTTGAAGATAAGTGGTTTGTTTGTTTGTAAACTGTACCACTGTTCGGTCTAACATTGAGCCTTCCTCGGAGCATAATCTATTTATTCTTTCACGTGTTCTATATTATATGTTTCATGTTTATGTGGGCGGTTGGAGCGGTGACTTATGAAGGGAATATCCCAGGTCACACAGGGCCTTCATGAGCGTTCTATAGGGTTGAGATTGTGAGTCTCAATTGAGCGGTAATTCCGGTTCAAGGCTAAAAACCTTGCCGAGGTTCAGACCGTTACTTGTCCTCACGACAGTAATTGTGTAGGTGTGGCGAAACGTTTCAGTGTTGTTATCGTTATATTTTTTCTCTATACCTTAGTTTTTGATTAATTTGTTTGTGAGTGTCTTCGTCCTCTTACTATATTTGATTTATATACAAATTTTTCGTTTATACACTGTATTGTCGCTTGTATTGTCTTACTTTTCGCAGTGTCTTTGCACTGTTTGCAATATTTTTTCTTTGTTTTTCCACCAGCTTTTGTTGATTCTGCGAACGTGGTCATTTGTGCTTTATATCTGGTTTTTGTCACTTTTGTTTGTACTATCTATTTTGTCATGCACTGTCAATATTATAATGCATTATATATATATATATATATATATATATATATATATATATATATATATATATATATATATATATATATATATATATATATATATATATGTGTGTGTATATATGTGTGTATATGTATGTATGTATATATATATATATATATATATATATATATATATATATATATATATATAATTAACAACATTATTAGTAGTTAAAAAGGTAATTGTACAAGTTCTTAAGCAAGGACTTGTCACCCACGAAGTTGGGATAGAGTGAGTGTCTCCTGGATATTTACATTACTTACATATCTTGTAAAATACAGCATAATGTCTAGTTTGGATTATTTCATTACACAAGGGAAATCCCTTGGTATGACTACTGATGAAGTAAGAGAATTCGCACTTGCATAATATGCCAAGGCGCAGAAGTCGGAAGAAAAGAAACAGAAATTAGAGGTTGAAAAACAGAAAAAAGAGGCTGAAGATAGAAAAATTCAACATCAAATGGAAATGGAAAAACAGAAATTAGAGGCTGAAGATAGAAAAATTCAACAGCAAATGGAAATGGAAAAACAAAAATTGGAGGCTGAAAAACAGAAATTGGAGGCTGAGGATAGAAAAATTCAACATCAAATGGAAGAGAAAAAAATGCAAGTGGAAGAAAGAAAGCTTCAGATGGAAGCTGAAGAAAACCAAAGACTACACGAGGAAAGAATCTTATCTATGGAACTGGAGAAAATAAAGATAGTAAATATTGGTAATTCACAAAATGAGACAAACAATCAAACGACTTCTAATAAGGCAAATAATCATTCTTATAGACCCAAATTGCCTAAATTCAATCCTACCTCCGACGATATTTCATTTTCCCTAAATAGATTTGAACTTTCATGTGAATCTCAGAAAATACACAAATCGGAATATTGTGCACGACTTATGGACCTACTTACGGGTGATGCAATGAATGTTGTAATTAGATTGGAGGGGCCTGACATAAATAACTATGATACGGCCAGGGCTGAATTGTTGAAGAAATACTAACTTGACGAAGACTATTATCGTCTGCGCTTTAAGACTCTGTTACCGGAGACTGGGGTAGATTTTTCAGAGTTCATAGCAAATTTACATCTAAAGTTTTCACGTTGGATTGAACTTTCTAAATCTGAGCACACATATGAAGCCCTTATGGACTTATTGCTTCGCGACAAAATCATGTCGTCTGTGAATGAGTCTTTTCTTTCCTTCTTACATGAGCGAAAGCCTACAAACTTGAAAGATATGGAACAATACTGTCGCCAATACGTCACCGCACATCCAAATGTGACTGTTAGCCATTCTCAGGTCAGAGAAGGTTTACCCGTGGCTTCAGCAATACCATATGGTCCTTATTTGCGCCGTAGATCTCTAAGTGCGGATTGCAATTTTGGTAGGAGAGATAATCGTTTATTTGGACGGTACCAAGGGGGTCCATCACGTAGTAATTCTCCTTCTTCAAGGAACTGGAGACAATTTAATGGTCCTCAACATTTTGGTTCCAACAATTATGGAAATTTTGGAAGGGGTAACTGTAATAGAGATTATCAACCCTACAATAATTTTTCTCGAAGACAACAAAATCCATCGAATAGATATTTTGATCAAAGGGGAAATAGTAATCGCGACAATGCTAACTGGGGTTCAAATCAAAACAATAGTTTCAATAGAGCACATAACAATGCTTCTAACAGAGACAATAGTTGCGATAGATCGCGATATCACGGTAGATCTCTAAATAATAATAGATCGCATCGCCATGCTAACTCTGCTCAACAAGAGCTCCAGTTTATTAATGATCAAGGTTACAATAATAATAGTGTCTCTAATGCTACTGCTTGCTCTGCTTTCGATTTCGAGAGAGCATCTCAGTGCCCGGAGTGCACAACTTTGTTCCAACCTACAGCTATAACTACCTTGAGTTGCGGTCATCCTCTTCCGACTACTCTTCCTGCCTTAGCTGCGCATAACGGAAGAGGGTCTCTTACTCTACATAAGGGGTTTGTGAATAATAATCCTGTCTCAGTACTTTTTTTATTCTGGATGCACTACTGTTGGGATTAGACAGTCTCTAGTTCATCCATCTTGTGCAACAGTTAAAATGGTGAAATGTGTGACATTCGGTGGGACAGTTGAGACTTTTCCGACTGCCATAGTCCACATTGCCACACCATTTTTCACTGGTTACATACACGCATGTATGCTCAGAGCACCTATCGCCGACCTTACTGTCGGACAGATACATGGTATAAAGGTTTGTACGCCGGTACAAATTTCTGCTTGGGAACGGCAACATAATCTTACTGCCGCCACTATGCCAAAATCTTTTCACCAAGTACATTCTGCTAACGCTGTACATTCTGCTAATTTAGTGCAATCTTGCAGTGTTGATGATACGATTGTTCATCATGCTAATTTTGGTGCTTCTTTAAGCCCAGTTCGACATACCGCAGTACGTCGCAACCCTAATGTTGATTCTTCTTTAACTACTATTATAGAAGAAGATCCTTCCATTTTGTCTGATATACACACTAACTCTTTCGCTACGACTGAATCTATATCCAGTCACGCTGATTGCAACTTTTTTGCTGCAGTGATTAGCGTTTTCTTTGCCACATGTACGGACTTAATTGGCAGTACATATTTTTACCTTATGAGTTTCTTTAGTTTTCTTGCTGGACCGGTTAGTTCAGTATCTTCGTCTTTTACGACTTTTTGTCGTACTTTCTGCTTCCCTTTTAAACTTCGACGTAGGTCCAAGTTTACTACTGTATGCTTTTACATCTTTATTGTATGTTTCTTGCTATTTCCTTTGCCCAATACACAGGCAATGACTTCAGTTTAGTCTTTGAAACATATTCCTTTGTCAACTGCATTTCCTTTGTCATGCGCAAAATCCCAGATTGTAAGCCATCATGACACTCTTAGTCATCATTACCATCTTTTAGATTTGCCTTTTGACGTGGGTATCATTTGTATATTTACGACTTTATTATACATTAACGCACACTGGTAGTACACTTTTATGACCCTGTTTAATTCATGATCCTAAGTTCGTCTATGTTACTTTCTCTGTTACCCTTTTTTGTGTAACGGAGGAAGGTTTGATTAACATCGTACAGGGGTCGGAAGTTTACACGGCCACATTTGATAGGTTAAAATTGAAATTAACTGTTGTATTTCATAAAATCCTACCTTTACCAAACAGAGATTTGTGTTTTTTTTTTCACAGCGACGGCTTTTCGATGAGAGTCAGAGCTGCTATATTGATTGAGTAGACGGTTACGCAAGATGTGCTGTTCCATGAAACTAGTCGGCAGTTTGATGCCACACTAGATGTTTTGGTATCTCCATATTCGTAAATTCTTTCATGACCTCTGGAGATAGTAGATAGTATTGTATATTGGTATAGTATAGTACATTATATAGTATTGTAGTAGGATATGGCATAACGTCTTTAAGATAGTATGTTGGTTTATCTTTATGCGCCATTTCATTAACATATATATATATATATATATATATATATATATATATATATATATATATATATATATATATATATATATATATATATATATATATATATCTGCCATCAACGGTACCTATACCTTGTAGCGGTATGGCAGCTAGTACCCTGACAATCCCCAGAGCTATGCCAGTGGGAGTTTTACTCCTGGTAGGTTCAACCAAGCTGGACTGGTCTGTGTGGGTAGGGGTCAGACAAAAGCTGGTACCCTGGTCCTCAAGGTTGGGGGTTTTAGCATAGGGCTGACACCCCTGTCTATGTAAAAAAAATAATGAAGTTACGGAAACAACATCAAATGAACAAACTTTGCTGCGGGATGGACATTCGGAGTCTGTGGCTCGTATGACTGTCAGTGGTGAAAGCCGAAAGGAAACCACTGACATGAAAACGGATGTCCTGACCGCAAAACAGGATACAAGAATAGGATTTTGGAATGTCAGGACAATGTACGAGACAGGTAAACTAAGACAGGTCACGGCAGAAATGAGAGACTATAGGCTACACATCCTGGGGATAAGTGAGAGCAGATGGACAGGGGCAGGAAAAGTTAAAACAGCAACAGGAGAAACAGTACTTTACTCTGGAAGAGAGGATGGACAGCACAGTGAAGGCGTAGCCATTATTCTACAGAAAGGGATAGAAAGGACATTACTGGAATGGAAACCCATCAACAACAGACTGATATGATTGAGACTGAGAGGGAGATTCACCAACATTACAATAATACAATGCTACGCACCAACGAATGATAGCGATGAGGAGGTCAAGGATGAATTCTATCAACAACTGCAGAAAGAAATGGAAGACACACCTAAATATGATCATGTTATAGTAATGGGAGACCTTAATGCGAAAGTTGGTACACACAATACATATAATGAAAGAACAATGGGGAAATGCGGCAGCGGAACAGCAAACGAAAATGGGGATTAGCTAATAAGTTTCTGTAGCATTAACAACCTGGTCATTGGAGGAACACTTTTCCCACATAAGGAAATTCACAAGTTAACATGGGAATCACCAAATGGTCGGGACAGAAACCAGATAGACCACATCATGGTTAACGGTAGATGGAGACATGCATTACAAGATGTGAAGGTAAGAAGAGGTGCAGATGTGGGAAGTGATCACCATTTAGTAGTAGCAAAACTGAAAGTGAAACTAAGAAGGGCTGGACCAACTGTAACTACACAGAAAAGGTTTGACATCAGCAAATTGAAGGACCCCCTTACCAGAAGAGCTTTTGCGGCCGACATTAAGAAACGATATCAATTTGCCAAAAGCCAGGAAAAGACATTGACTGATGATATAGACCAGAATTTCAACACCATTTCAACAGTATATAAGGAAAGTAGCAAATCATGCTTAGGATTCCAGGAAAGGAAGAAGCAAGACTGGTAACACCAGAAACACTAAACACCATAAAGATGAGAAAGGAAATGAAAAGAAAGAAAACAGAAGCGAAGTCCCCCAGGTTAAAGCAACTATATAGCGAACAGTACAGCCAGCTGGACAGGGAAGTTAAACGCCAAACCCGAGCCAACAAAAGGAATTTCCTAGACGATCTTGCAAAACAGGCAGAAGAGGCAGCACTAAGAAATGAACAAAGCACAGTATACAAAATAACTAAATTCATCAGCGGAAAACAAGGTGCAAACAATATTACATTAGTAAGAGATAAGCAAGGAAAATCTCATCAAGACAGCAGAGGGACAGGAAACAAGATGGGCAGAGCACTTCAGAGAAACTCTGAACAAGGAAATACCAGAGACACAATTGAATGTTCCTGAGGCTGAAAACGATCTAGATGTAAATACAAACATTCCACGAAAAGAAGAAATCATCACAGCAATCAAAGGGTTAAAGAACGGTAAAGCTCCGGGCCATGATAACTTAAATGCAGAGCTATTTAAGACAGAACTTGAGCTAGCAGCAGAACTATTAGAACCACTATTTGCACAAGTGTGAAAAACGGGGACAACACCATCAGAGTGGAACAAAGGAATAATTGTCAAATTGCCCAAAAAGGGAGATCTTGCAGACTGCAATAATTGGAGAGGAATCACTCTTCTCTCAGTTCCCAGCAAAATACTAGGCAGTGTAGCGGGAGGTTATTTAAAATTATTATTTGAGTAAGAGTATGCCAGTAAAGAGTTCTGACCTTACCAGTAATACCCCAGTCTTAGAAATAACCACTGGTGTATTGTTATCATAAAAATAGTCAGACTGTGAAAACCCTGGCCCAGTTGGTAAGAAGTAGTACCAGGATTTAAGGTGTCTCCTCCCTGTGACTATCTTATGATTACTTATATTCTAGGGGATAAGTAAAAGGTACATTCACTGAACCCACAAAATGGAAAAAGTGAATAAATCCTCAGGTACAGTTAAAATAGTTTAATAATTACACTAATATTCTATTTACTAGTTGGAAAAGAGTATACACATATATATATATAAACAATATTCACACAGTTACTATTATTGTCTGTTTAGACTTCATTCATTTTAAATATATCACGGTTTTTAGTCCTCTGATAAATGTCATCACTTGACTATTTATTGTGTTTCATATATTGTGGTAGTCAGTGTCCTAAGTGACACTTATCTGTTCAACTTGATACTGCTGACACGGAACTGTCCTGTGCTGATATCAGACTTGGTAGGCCCAACAGTAGGGATGCCAATGACCAGTTGAAGTTCACTCTTTGGGGTCCTGCACTTTTGTGGGATTGCCTCTGATGAGTGACACCGGCTTCTGATTCTGGACAGTCTGGTTTGAGTTATTTCATGGAACCTGCAACATATCAGCCTTGGCTAGTATCTGGCTAGACTTGTAGTTGACTAGCACAGACGTCAGACCAGTCAGTCATCAGATGTCACCGTTATACAATCATAGTAAGTAAGGACATCATTTCAGTGATATAGCATTAATATTAACATTTCAAGTAAGGGTAACTGACTAGCACATAAGTCAGACTAGTCAGTCATCAGGTGTCAAAGTTATACAGTCAGAGCAAGTAACATCATTTCAATTATACAGAATTAATATTAACATATCAGTAATAAACATCATCTGGTTTATTCCACTCCTATACCTTGATCCTTCTAAACCATATCAAGTACAAATTCAAATACTGATGCTATTCTTAGCATCTACACAAAATTAATACATAAATAAAGAAAGTGAGTGACCATGTGATCAGGTTGCTTTCTACTGAAACTGGCTGTAGAACACTCCAGTTTACCAGCTGTAAATGGGTACAAAGTTGTGCGCTCGAACCAGGGAAGGCAAAGGCAGCGAGGAAGGGGACTAGTCACCTTAGCCTCGTAACTGGGATCTTCCATGATGAAGTTTCTAACACTTCATTTCCCTATGACAATCTCTGCCATGGGACTGCCTTTATCTTCGTAAGCGATAAAGCAATATGATAAATATATCTTCATTAGGCTGTGGGGCTATTTGTGATTAATTTTTGTACAAGCAACAATCATCCACAATGTACATGTTAGATCATATTAAAAATACAATACATTATATCAATGACTATTATACAGGCATATTTTGTGAATTCTATATGAACCTGAAATAACGGTAGTTATCATAATTTCGCTTACCCTCAGACTTCAGATACTGGACTTAAAAATGTTTCTGGCGATCCGCTCACAATTCATGGATAGTGGCGAAACTCTGCCTCCAGTCTGGCTCAAACCTCTTTCGTTGTGTATCTCTCTCAGTTTACCGATCCGCTACTTATACGCAAAGCGCGGACGTATCGGAGAGTACCGACGTCACAGCCTAAACCTAACCTGAAAAATCCTTCCCGAACAGTGATTTCGGCCGATCTGTGCGTCGACTGAACTTTTGCGTTTCTCATTCACGGCATATATCATATCCATATAGTTCCATCTTATCTAGTTTTATACAGCTGATAAAACTCTATCTACCTATCCATGTAATTTCCCAAACTGTTATTTGTTGATTTTAATATTTAGAACAGAAGTGGGTTTACATGCTTTTAGCGTAACTGTGGGCAGCCGAATTACGCATATATCTCCGTAAATGAGAACTTCCTACCGTTCCATCTTATATGCAGTTATACACCATCCTTCCCTGTACTGAAATGTAAAATCCTTTTCATACGGATTCCCTTCTGTTTTTATTTATAGTTGGCGATTTCCTCTGTCCGATACACATTTCGCTGATACGCCGCCATTTTGAAAGCGGTCGTTCGATCGTAGACGGGTTTATAAATCTAACTGATCCCGTTTGCAATGACTTGAAACCAATTTTGCGACATAGCTCCCCCATATTTTAAGCTGGATGATATCTAGCTTAACTATTGGGTACAAGACAATTGCAAAACGACCATTCCGAGGTTAGTTTTCCTTCTTTCTATCTTGCTCAAGCTCTGTGGGATGGCGACTTAGAAAATCTGCGCCCACATTCTGTTTTCCAAGAATATATTCATCCTTTACTATCTCTCTTCTTCCTGTACGGCTTTTCATCCAGGCTCTTACTGCTGGTGAAACGGGGTCGGTAGGTTTCCCATGAAGTTTACCGCCCTCTTTTCGTTGATAGTTGGATGTGGTTTTCCCTCGCAAATCCGTAGGTGTTTGATTTTCGCTACGTGATTTGTTCCTTTTTTCCAGCGCATGGGGTTCAGACTGCAATTGAACCTGTGTGGGATGTTTCCTTTCCCCTCCCGTGCAAATCTCGGGAGTACCCCTGATTGCTGGTTTGCGTGTAGATTTTTGATGAAGACTCTTCCGTCGACTTTCTGAATCTACATAGGTGCACTCTGGACAGGAATGTACATACTGATTTATGTCTTCCGTAATACCTGGCCAGTAGAACTGGGTGGCTATTCTTTGTTTTGTGGCACCATTACCCAGGTGTTCACTCAAAGTTGATATGTGTCCCCAGCCTATAACCTTATTCCTATAGGTGGATGGTACAACAATTTGACCATGACTTTTCGTCCCTCTTCCAGCTTTCCTGTACAAGAGTCCATGTTCCATATAGAAATGTCCTTTCCTTGGAGCTTTATGTGTTTTTGATAATTTGCCAAAACAAGGCTTCAACGTGCTGTCTGCTTCTTGAGCCCGTTTCATTTCAGTTGAATGAAATTTTACGTTGGTGTCCCTCTCTATGTTCCTGGAGTCAGCCTTGGTCTGGATTCCTGCCATAACCATAGGTTTTACGGGGTCTCCTAAGAAAACATATTTACGCCCCAACATTAGGGGGTAAAAGGGATCATCTATCACAGCTGCATTTATCTCCCCTTCCACATAGCGACAACTGACATGAATCTTTGCTATGGGTAATGTAAGGGGTGATGTTCCTTTTAGTGGCCCTTGAATCTCTACTGTTTCTGTGGTGATTTGTTCAGGGCACACCAGAGATGCACACACGACTGCGTCATAGGACAAACCTGTGTCATACATTCCTGTGACTTGTTTGCCATTCACAGTCACTATCTCCTGGGTAGGTGGGTGATGGAGGCTATTCTGACCCACAGTCAGTTCCTTCCTAACAGAAGTCCTCACCTGTAGACATGCAGCATGATGAAGGGGTTTTTTCCTCCCACATTCATCAGTGTTGTGGTTGCTCATCTTACAAAATTTGCACCACTTATCTCCCTGTTTGTAGGGTTTATTTTCCTGAGTCTGAGGGTTCTTGTCCTTATTATCAAATCTTTGCTTGTTTCTGTATGGTTGATCCATCTGGTCAAAATCGGTATTCTGCGGTGGTGGCTTATATCCTTCTACCTGCTTCCTTTTTGTTCCTACCAATTCAGCTTGAGCTGCTTGGTATCTCTCTGCACATTTCAAAATGTCTTCCAGCCTCTCTGCTCCTTGTTCCATAAGGAATTTCCTCATTTCTTGAGACATGGAATCTTTCACTTGCTCTAACATAACCATTTCTTTCAGATTCTCGTAGGTTTTCTGATACTTACCTAAACTACTCCATTTCAACAAATACGTTTCTAGCCTAGCTGAGAACTGGTTATATGTTTCTCCAGGTAGAGGTTTAGAAGTTCTAAATTTCTTCCTATATGCCTCAGAGTTCTTTTCATACCGGATCAGTAAGGCTTGCTTTAGTATTTCATAATTTTCCTGATCTTCTTTGGGGAGTTTCAGAAACACATCATATGCAATACCTCTCAATCCCTGGGATAACTTTAGACTCCATTTTTCCTTTTCCAGTCCATAGGTAGAGGCTAGCCTTTCATACCTATCCAGGTATGACTCAATTGCGTCCTCCTTTTCAACAAATGGATCTAGGTGGAAGTTCATGGCCCCATTTGCTGTGTTCTGAAAAGAGCTATTCGCAGAATGAGGTGAGCTATTACCATGGGTGATAGTCCCAGCCTGAAGTTCAAGATCAAGCTGTCTCATTTTCAGCTCATGGTCTCTCTCTGCTTGTAACCTCCTTTCTTCTCTCTCAGCTTCTAATTTCTTGGCTTCTCTCTCTGCTTCTAATTCTAATTTCTTGGCTTCTCTCTCTGCTTCTAATTTCTTGGCTTCTCTCTCTGCTTCTAATTTCTTGGCTTCTCTCTCTGCTTCTAATTTCTTGGCTTCTCTCTCTGCTTCTAATTTCTTTGTTTCTCTCTCTGCTTCTAATTGCTTTGCTTCTCTCTCGGTGTACTTTTCACATTCCGTCGTGACATACCGGATCAGAGCGTCACCATCCATGCCAAGCTCTTTTCCCACCTGCAGTGTAGCAGACCTAAATTTGACCAAGTCAGCCATGAGGTACCTGTAGTCTAGTAGGGCAAGCGATCTTACTCAAACTAATTTACTACAATATAATTAACTTATATAAAATTAAAGTTAATTAAACTGACTTCACCATATATGAAACAGCTTTCTTTATCTGTACTCAATGGTACTCCTAAAAAATTATATATTTCCTACTATGTTAACTCTTTCCAAAAATTTTCAAAAAAGAAAAAAAAAAAATTTTCTACACAGCAGAAATAGAAAGTTGGCTCAGGAATATCAAAGATATATCCCGGACGAGCCCCCACTGTAGCGGGAGGTTATTTAAAATTATTATTTGAGTAAGAGTATGCCAGTAAAGAGTTCTGACCTTACCAGTAATACCCCAGTCTTCGAAATAAGCACTGGTGTATTCTTATCATAAAAATAGTCAGACTGTGAAAACCCTGGCCCAGTTGGTAAGAAGTAGTACCAGGATTTAAGGTGTCTCCTCCCTGTGACTATCTTATGATTACTTATATTCTAGGGGATAAGTAAAAGGTACATTCACTGAACCCACAAAATGGAAAAAGTGAATAAATCCTCAGGTACAGTTAAAATAGTTTAATAATTACACTAATATTCTATTTACTAGTTGGAAAAGAGTATACACATATATATATATAAAATATTCACACAGTTACTATTATTGTCTGTTTAGACTTCATTCATTTTAAATATATCACGGTTTTTAGTCCTCTGATAAATGTCATCACTTGACTATTTATCGTGTTTCATATATTGTGGTAGTCAGTGTCCTAAGTGACACTTATCTGTTCAACTTGATACTGCTGACACGGAACTGTCCTGTGCTGATATCAGACTTGGTAGGCCCAACAGTAGGGATGCCAATGACCAGTTGAAGTTCACTCTTTGGGGTCCTGCACTTTTGTGGGATTGCCTCTGATGAGTGACACCGGCTTCTGATTCTGGACAGTCTGGTTTGAGTTATTTCATGGAACCTGCAACATATCAGCCTTGGCTAGTATCTGGCTAGACTTGTAGTTGACTAGCACAGATGTCAGACCAGTCAGTCATCAGATGTCACCGTTATACAATCATAGTAAGTAAGGACATCATTTCAGTGATATAGCATTAATATTAACATTTCAAGTAAGGGTAACTGACTAGCACATAAGTCAGACTAGTCAGTCATCAGGTGTCAAAGTTATACAGTCAGAGCAAGTAACATCATTTCAATTATACAGAATTAATATTAACATATCAGTAATAAACATCATCTGGTTTATTCCACTCCTATACCTCGATCCTTCTAAACCATATCAAGTACAAATTCAAATACTGATGCTATTCTTAGCATCTACACAAAATTAATACATAAATAAAGAAAGTGAGTGACCATGTGATCAGGTTGCTTTCTACTGAAACTGGCTGTAGAACACTCCAGTTTACCAGCTGTAAATGGGTACAAAGTTGTGCGCTCGAACTAGGGAAGGCAAAGGCAGCGAGGAAGGGGACTAGTCACCTTAGCCTCGTAACTGGGATCTTCCATGATGAAGTTTCTAACACTTCATTTCCCTATGACAATCTCTGCCATGGGACTGCCTTTATCTTCGTAAGCGATAAAGCAATATGATAAATATATCTTCATTAGGCTGTGGGGCTATTTGTGATTAATTTTTGTACAAGCAACAATCATCCACAATGTACATGTTAGATCATATTAAAAATACAATACATTATATCAATGACTATTATACAGGCATATTTTGTGAATTCTATATGAACCTGAAATAACAAATATTATACACGGTAGTTATCATAATTTCGCTTACCCTCAGACTTCAGATACTGGACTTAAAAATGTTTCTGGCGATCCGCTCACAATTCATGGATAGTGGCGAAACTCTGCCTCCAGTCTGGCTCAAACCTCTTTCGTTGTGTATCTCTCTCAGTTTACCGATCCGCTACTTATACGCAAAGCGCGGACGTATCGGAGAGTACCGACGTCACAGCCTAAACCTAACCTGAAAAATCCTTCCCGAACAGTGATTTCGGCCGATCTGTGCGTCGACTGAAATTTTGCGTTTCTCATTCACGGCATATATCATATCCATATAGTTCCATCTTATCTAGTTTTATACAGCTGATAAAACTCTATCTACCTATCCATGTAATTTCCCAAACAGTTATTTGTTGATTTTAATATTTAGAACAGAAGTGGGTTTACATGCTTTTAGCGTAACTGTGGGCAGCCGAATTACGCATATATCTCCGTAAATGAGAACTTCCTACCGTTCCATCTTATATGCAGTTATACACCATCCTTCCCTGTACTGAAATGTAAAATCCTTTTCATACGGATTCCCTTCTGTTTTTATTTATAGTTGGCGATTTCCTCTGTCCGATACACATTTCGCTGATACGCCGCCATTTTGAAAGCGGTCGTTCGATCGTAGACGGGTTTATAAATCTAACTGATCCCGTTTGCAATGACTTGAAACCAATTTTGCGACAGGCAGGATAATTATACAGAGAATTTCAAAGGCAGTAGACTACAAACTGAGGAAAGAACAAGCAGGATTTAGAAAGAACAGAAGATGTTTAGACCATATATTCACTCTCAGGAACATTATAGAGCAGTGCTCAGAATGGCAAAGACAGCTTTACATAAATTTTGATAATTTTGAAAAGGCTTTTGACAGCATACATAGGGACAGTTTATGGAAAATACTGAGGGCTTATGGAATTCCAAGCTGCATAGTGACAATCATAAAAAGCCTCTATGACAACTTTACGTGTAGTGTTGGGCAGAGCAACCTAACCTTTGAGGTGAAGACAGGAGTACGACAGGGATGCCCCTTATCAACCACTCTTTTTTTAACAGTCATAGACTGGGTGATGCGCCAGACAACAGAGGGCAGTCCAAGAGGAATAAGATGGACTACATTTTCTACATTGGAAGATCTGGAATATGCAGATGACATTGCACTGCTGGCACATTCACATCAACACATCCAGGAAAAAACGGATAGACTTAATAATTTCAACCAGCAGGTGGGCTTGAACATCAATTTAAAGAAGTCTGAGGTCATGACGCTCAATGTGAGTAACCGTGAGCCCATATCAGTAAGGAATCAGCAATTGGTACAGACAGATACCTTCACATACCTAGGAAGCATAGTAACACCAGACGGTGGGGCAGGCAAAGACATCAACATCAGAATGAATAAGGCAAGAGCAGCCTTCTTTAGCCTAAATAACATCTGGAAGTCCTCCCAATACAGCAAAAGCACAAAATTAAGATTATACCAGAGTTGCGTGCTTTCTGTGCTTCTCTATGGTGTGGAATGCTGGAGAGTCACAGAGAAGGAAATGTCGAAATTGTCCTCTTTTCACACAACATGCCTAAGAAAAATTCACCGCATCTTTTGGCCGAATACCATCACCAACCAAGATCTGCTTACTCGTAGCAAGCAAGAGGACATGCACACCATCATAGCTGGCAGACGCTGGAGCTGGGTTGGTCATGTCCTCAGAAGAGACCCCGATGCCATCACAAGAACAGCTATGCTTTGGACCCCTGAAGGAAAGCGAAAGAGAGGCCGACCAAAAACAACTTGGCGGAGGACTGTGGAGGCTGAGATGCAAAGAATGAACCAGAGTTGGGGCACTGTACGAAGGATGGCCACCGACCGTGCAAAGTGGAATCAATTTGTTGTTGCCCTACAAGACGCCACTAGGCGTGATGGCCACTGACTGCTTTGACGGTCGGTGGTTAAGGATCGAAGAAGAAGATATATATATATATATATATATATATATATATATATATATATATATATATATACTATATATATATAATATATATATATATAATATATATATATATATATTATATATATAAATGATAAAGCAACTCTTAAATGAAAAAGTCTTTAATTTTCCTCTGTGCCTTGGTACCTGAGTTAATAAAATGTCTTTCCATGGCCACTTTAAATCCAAAGAAATGAGAAATTAAATCATCTTGGCATCCAGCCTGCATTATATGCATGTTAATTTATCCATGCAATTTGAAACTTCCATTTGTGAAACAGTTTGCATTGGCAACCCACAGTCATCATCATCATCTCCATCTAGGTCACGACTGGAAAGGACAGAAGATGAAACTGTTGGCATACACATCCCTAGAATATCAGCACTGGCAAGGCTAGCACTACATGTAGTAACAATATCATTGTCAATGTTGACAAAATCTTCTGCTGAAATGTTCAGTTCCTGATATAGTTGATGAAGCAAAGGTTTCACAGAAGTTTCAATTATAATACTGCCATTACAAGTATTTGATACAACCGTGTTTTCATCATCTGTATCATCTCCAACTTTAAAGCCTGCTTTTCGAAAACAGTTTGCAATAGTCACAGGCAACACTTTACCCCATGCAGATTTCAACATAACAATAGCATCCAGAAGGGTTATCTTGAAGTCTTCAGCAACCAAGTCTGCATCAATGTGACCTACAAGTTTGGACAACATTGCTGACCTATAATGAACCTTCAGATTTTGAATAATACCTTGGTCACAAGGCTGAAGTTTGGATGTCGCATTTGGTGGTAAAAATAAAAGTTCTGTTGCTTTTAGATTTTGAACATTTAGGTGGGCTGAACAGTTGTCAAGCACCAAAAGAACTTTGCGATGTTGACGTTCCATAGAATGATCAAATGCATGTAGCCACTTGGTGAAAATGTCTGATGTCATCCAGGCTTTTGAATTAGCTGCATAATCAACACACAATTTTTTCAAACCGTTAAAACAGCGTGGATTTTTGAATTTACCGATTACAAGTAATAGCAATTTTTCTGAACCATCCATATTTGTACACACAACAGCTGTGATTCTTTCTTTCGATTTTTTCCCCCCATGACACTTTTCATTTCTGGAGGAAAAAGTCTTGTCAGGCTGCAATCTCCAAAACAATCCAGTTTCATCAGCATTAAACACATCAGCGGAATTATACCTACTCATGGCTGGTTTTAGCACCTCCTCCGTCCATGACTCGGTAGTCGTTTCATTAACAGAATGCCTTTCCCCACACAAAGCTTTGTAAGTAATGTTGTGCCGTTTTTTAAAACGACCCAACCAGCCAGGACTACATTTCTAGCCAGTCCGACCTTCCAGAAGTGCTAACTCTTCTGCCTTTGCAGTTAATATAGGTCCATTTACAGGAACATTTGCTGATCTCGCCATGGTGAACCATTTTAGGAGTGCCGTGTCAACAACATCACACGCCGCTTTTCGGTTCTTCATTCTGTGACAATGAACTTGTCCACCTTAAAACATTTTTCTGTACCGATCCTTATTTTTTATGATTCCTGAAAGCGTTGATTTTGGAATGTCGAATTCCTTTGCTATTTCCATTTTCTTTTTGCCACTATTTTCCACTTCTTGTAATAGCTCAATCTTTCTTTTCAAAGATAAGGATTTTAACTTTCCAGCCATTTTTAGAGGGGAAATAACGCAAATTCTAACATCGACGAAGCGCGCAATTTCCGAAAATAGCCGAAAAGTTGTACAAATGTCCAGGTACTGTATTTGAAAAAAGTTCGTCTTAAGCAGATCAAATTATATAGTCGGGACACGTTTAATCGTTCGGCATATCCAAAAATTCATGATAAACGGATTCCGCTTAACCGGACATTTTTTACAAAGACAAAGAAGAAAAATTGCCGGGGATAAACAAATTGTTCTTCACAACAGAAATTCGCCACATCCGAGATCGCCTTAAGCGGTCTGCACTGTATATATATATATATATATGGAGCCGCGCTGGTGTAATGGCTTCGGCGTTGTACTGGCGACCAGGTGTTCATGGTTCAAACCCGGGCGTCGGCGTTTGAAGAAATGTTTACGGCCGGAAATTTGACTGAATAGCCTGAACGGCTCCTGTGATAAACCCTCTGTGGATGGGAAGGAGCGAAGCTCCTGACCGGGTTGGAAGGAAAGTCCTCAGGTTCCCCAGCCTCGCAATGACATGTCATTGGGCCGAAGGGCTGAAAGCCCAAGTGCCGCTGGATAAGAAAAAAAAAAAAAAATATATATATATATATATATATATATATATAGAAATCTATATCTATATATATATATATATATATATATATATATATATATATATATATATATATATATATATATATATATACACGGGGATTGACATAAGTCTTGGGCCTGACCATGAAGGAGTCACAGGAAGAAGATGAAACTTGGCACACTTAAAGTTCATTATATTTGCACTGAATGTGTAAAATATATATATATGACTGTGTTCTTATAATGCACCATTTCATTACCATGTTGTTCTTACGATACTGTGTTTTGATAAACGTTGAGCATATGACAATTGTAATGATGATACTATTGTTACTTACCTTATCATTGCATTTCGGTATTGTACAACTTTAAAAAAAAAAAAATGAAGACAAGAAAAAAGGTATTTTTTCTGACATTGTGATGTATTTTTTTTTATCTTGCCCAGCTCTTGATTGTGCGCTATTAGTAACTATGTATAACGATATTAGTACATTGAGAAAGCGTTTTTTTCTGAAGTTGTAATGTATTTTTCTTTACCCGACGCGGGATTGTACATCAGGAATAGCTATGAATAACGGTATTGTTATTTTTGATATTTATATAGGTTCATCATTTGTACCCCATTGGTTTATTAACTTACTTATCTGTCATATTGTATTTTTTTAAAATTGTAACTAGCTGTTTCTTCTTGTTTCTCCTATGCCGTAAACATGCATTGTTTTTTCTTTTTCTTTTCTCTATGTATGTTCTTTTGCCATGATAAGTGTTTATTGATATGATGTTGATTTATATGATTTAACCTTGTGTAAATTTTGTGTGTAGATACTAGTACTGCATCGACCTCATATTTTTTCCAATGTATTTTTAAAAAAAAAATGATGTTTCATTTTTTTTCCCGGGGTTCGGTGTAGTCTGTTAAGTCATTTTTTTATTAATGGAGTTAAGTGTTAAAGACTTGTATGTACAGGTCGGATTTTTGTCACGCTAGTAAACACGCTCTGTGTGTTGAGAGGATTTTTAGTCGGGGGGTGTTGCGGAGTAATGTTTAAACTGTTACCCGACTAGTTGTTTCTTTATTTTTTTTAATATGATAGGAATATGGTCGAAGGTTCTATAATAAGTTTTGGGGGGAAAGGCGGATGAATTCTGCTCACATCTCAGTGCGTTATTACAGTACGCACATTTTCTAAATCAGATTTTCCTACTTGACCTAATATCTTTATTTAGACCTAAACCACACCGTTACAGGGGATATACATCAGACCTAAGAGTCTTTTATATTTTGACATGCACCCTATTATCCGGCCTTTTGCTAGGATCAATGTGTCTTAACACAGGGGATCAGTACAGTGACATTCATGTGTCATTAGGTTCTTTGTGTGAGAACACAGAAGATCACTACAGTGACACATGTGTCATTGGGTCTTTAAGTGTTCGGACATGTGTCTTGACCAGGGCCGGGGTCAGGCGTGTGCAAATGCAACTTCATGCGAGGAAGAAATTTGCGACCTCATGCGAGAAAAAAAAGAAAAACCTAATATCCGGCCTTTGGCTAGGATCAATGTGTCTTAACACAGGGACCAGTACAGTGACATTCATGTGTCATTAGTTCCTTTGTGTGAGAACACAGAAGATCACTACAGTGACACAAGTTGTATTGGGTCTTTTTGTGTTGGGACATGTGTCTTGACCAGGGCCGGGGTCGGGCGAGTGCCAATGCGACCTCATGCGTGGAAAAAAATGCGACCTCATGCGAGGGGAGAAAAAGGTTGAACGGGACACGCCTCGCCAAAACGAGGCAAAACTTTATTTAAAAAACAAAACTATTACACGGTTCTCTAAAGCAGGATCTTGATCTACTTATGCCCATGCACTACGCATACACAAGATACATCGATGGTTTCTCATAAGATTTATGTTTAATATATTTAAGACAACAGCACTTAGCTACTGACACAAGTTTAAATTATTTAAGATGCAGAACAACACATACCTACGTACAAGAAATTAATTTCTTTAAGATCTGCAACAAAACATAGCTACAGACAACAGTTTACTTGTTTTGAGATCTACAACAACACTTAGCTAAAGACAACAGATTAATTTATTTAAGATATACAAAAACACTTAGCTGCAGACAAGATATTAATTTTTTTCTTAATATACAACATTTATCTACAGGCAACAGGTTAATGTATTTAGGAAATACAACAACACTTAGCTTCAGACAACATATCCATTTTTTACGATATACAATACAAGAACACGTAGCTACAGACAACATATCAATTTATTTAAAATATACAACAATACCTAGCTACAGGCAACATATCAATTTATTTAAAATTTACAACAATACCTAGCTACAGGCAACAATATTTTTAAGATATACAACAACGATATTCCTGAGATTGTTTTATATGATAATGTTGTCTGCCATACACAACCTCATGTTAGTAGCTTCCACTATATTCCTGACATTGTTTTATATGATAATGTTGTCAGCCCAATACACAACCTCATGTTAGTAGCTTCTAACTATATTCCTGACATTGTTTTATATGATAATGTTGTATGCCATACGCAACCTCATGTTAATAGATTCTAACGATATTCCTGACATTGTGTTAATCATATTATTTCTGTCTCCTCATGCACCCCCCACCCCCCGGGGAACTACACAGGGGCCATGTTTAATTCGGATTTTTTCAAACATCAAGAAACGAATCAGATTTGTCTGGTTACATTATTCAAGAAGTGTCAAGTGCTTCACTAATGATATTTCACATTTTCACTACCGAAACATTTCAAAATACAGTAACAGACATTTGTGTAACTGCTATATGTGTATAAAACATACGTGTTACAGAAATACGTGTAATAGACATACATGTAACAGACACATATGTAACAGAGTTAGTTGCTTATCCTTTTTACAGGACGTGGCAATCAACCCCAGCTTTTATTGGCTGTTTGTGATTTTTCTAGGCAATTTTTTTTCATTCAGTAGTTTGCCATTGCTTTCTGAACAGTACGGCGCTTATACCATTGTTAAAAATCCACGCAAAGCGATCTGCTACCAAACCGCCTGCAGCAGGTTTCGAACCTGGTATATCTGGATTATGAAACTGCGTTCATATCCATTAGGCCACAGACGCCATATGTAACAGACATACATGTAATACATACATTATGGCAGCAAGGGAACGACAGTCAAAGGGAATTAATAAGGAGAATTGGAATGTGAAGGTTTAGATAGAGTACAAAAAGGGGATGCGCGAACAATAATGCGCGTGAACGAGAATCCAGTGAAGCACGCTTTTCTCAGGAGCAGTCCAGAAGGCGTGAGGTAGAGTGCAGATGGCACGTACGCTAGGAGCCATGTTGAAGGCAGTATTCAAGTAGTTTAGGTGATGAATATTTCACGGACAAGGAGACGAGTTTAGGGTAATGATTAACCCGAAATATTGAATAATGAGAATTCTTGTTTAGAAGGAGAAACGGTGTGAGTTAGATTTTGTTCAGAAAGGCAAAATGTTTGTAGAGTGAATTATAATACATATAGACAGTAGTCATATTCTTCAGTGATGAAAGGGAAAGTAACAACCCCGGCGAGGTTCGGTTCCATCAATACAACCTAAACACTGATATGATATGTAACAATAAAATAGGAAACTGTTAGGAAGAAAGAACAGAAGTAGAGACTATAGCACCTGAGTGATTGATAAAGCTCCCTTTTCTTTGATTATGTCCACCAGTGTTGAATGGCTGTGTTAGGACATCAGTGTTCGTGGTTTGAATATGGAATGTCAACTCGACCTACGCAGGGGTGTGTAAGCTTTAAGTGAGAGTGTAATACGCGAATGATAAGAAGAGTTCGTGGTGTTGACAATTGGTCTTTTTCTTTCACTCATGTATGGCTGGAAATCATCGACACCAACGACTGTGTACCTTTGCTACAGTTTAATTGGACGTACACACTCGACAGCACGGATACATTGACAAATCACAGGTTGGCATAATACATCATGGTACAGTGGATAAATGGTCTTGCAATGATACATGGGCACTCATGTAGAATAATAGCATAATGGACTGTCAGTAGACAAGCACTCAGTATTGCCCATATATATATATATATCATCTGAGTTTACTGACAAAAGCACGTCAGTTTATAAACAATATTCAAGATGGCTTCTAGACCTAACCTCGTCTAGCAAAGATTCCTTTAAATAATGATCAGCACATATTTTTTCATATAATCATATTGAACCGCTAGAAATGGGTTCTCATGTGTAGCAGTGATCTCTGGACTCATCAAGCGATAATACGGGGCATCCCTTTCTCTTCCTGATAGTCCTTAAATATGTGAATACAAGATGGCTTCTCTCGTGAGCTGTAACTCACGTTTGGATACAACTAGGAATCTGTATCAAAGTTAATCATACATTAAATGTTCTCATTACTTTGTAGATTCTATCATGAGACAATTGACTTCACTTTACAATATGGTGCTGCTATGAATGAATGTCATCTTCATATAGTTAAATCTTCCCTTATTGAAAAACGATGGCCTCGTAAGAGTTCATAAGAAGTGCGTTTGTTTTACCTTGGTATCAGAAATATGATTCTGCCATTCCTTGGCAATAAGAATAAACACTGGGGTAAAGCATACAGGATAGGTCTAAACGTCTATCACTTTCCCCAACAATCTTGAGATCACTTTTTCCGGCGACAAGCCGATACAGAAAAACACAGCCCCATCATCAGGGCGAAGCCAAATCACACCTCTCTAGCGACACATCCGCCGAACAGCCCTTTGACCTTTCTAGCGACCAAAAGACCATATAGTTCGACTTAGACATGCAAAGATATTCAGATATAAGACAGACTCGTCCTACCCAGACAAACAATACACATAAATTCAGGCCATAGATACACTGAAGCAAGAACAACCTATTTCTACCCAAACAAAGAATAAATCGCAGTAAAACTGGATTCATCCGCGGAGTTCGATCGAAAGACGACACTCCTTTCAAGGGAAGTAACTCAATAATGACTTTTCCTTAAGCACTAAAAAGTATCTATTTTGTTTACAAAATATTTGCGAACATAACAAGCATACAAATGTATTATATTGTAAGATATCAAAGACTGCACGTAACAGTCTTACCACACCTCCCGGGAAAAAAAAATGGTACATTTTTTTTTTTTTGAAATACATCTAGGAGCAACGTACAATAGGCTCACAACGCATGAATAATGCGCAGATGAAAATATCAGGAATAAATATAACGTCTAATATGAGGCTAAGTGGACTTATGGAGCGACTGGTGAGAATGTATCTCATAAACTGAGAGAAATTATTTCTCTATAAGTAAATTTTTCCAGGAAGGTGTAATCAAAGTATAATACAATTCTGGCAATTACACAATGCCTAAAAAATGCCCTACCATAATTTCGTATTAGATATCTTAAATTTATGATTTATGAAGAAAAATCATCAAAGCACAGCGGTGAATAAACATCAATGAACCGCTAAGTAGTGATACAATCATTATATTATTAAATTACAAATGTGTATCTATCTTGATATAGAAAGGAACTATTATAAACTAGACATATCAAGAAGTCTAAGACCTAATAGTTATGTGGAATCATGTGGGCATCTTGACAGAATGTCTGCCATCACATTATCTGATCCACGAATAGCTCGCACAGAGAAATGAAAAGGTTGAAGAGCAATTGCATATCGAGTAGACCTCGAGCTCTTCAAATTCTTACTCTGTATAGCAGTAAGAGCTTTTTGGTCGGTTTCTACTATGAAATGTGCGCCTAGAAGGAATCTCTGTAGTTTGAGGATCGACCAAACCATAGTTAATAGCTCACGGTCTAAAACCGAATAATTCCTTTCTGCCGCATTAAGTTTTCTGGAAATATACATTACAGGATGCAGAGTTCCAGAGTACTCTTGCATTAGTGCCGCTCCAATCCCAGTGGATGAAGCATCACTACGAAGAACAAATGTCTTATCTTTAGTAGGTAACACTAAAATAGGTGGTGTTGAAAACAATGTTTTAATCTTATCCAAAGAGCATTGGCATTCCTGAGACCAGTGGACCATATTAGGCGAACCTTTCTTTAAAAGTGTAGAAAGAGGTGCCATGATAGAGGATAGATTCTGAATGAATCTGCCACAAAATTGAATAAGACCTAGTAGACTTCTCACCTGTTTTTTAGTCTTAGGGATAGAGATGTTAAGTATCTTACTAGTATTATGGTCCTCTGTCTTTAGGAAACCATGACCAACTCGGTGGCCTAGGAAAGAAATTTCGCTAAAACCAATATAGGCTTTAGAGGGTTTCGCTGTCAGGTTGTGCTCGCGCAAAGTAGACAGCAATTCATCTAACCCTGAATAGTGATCTTCCCAAGTATCGCTGAAAAGACAGATGTCGTCTAGATATGCAATGACATCTGACCGATAAGATAGGATTCGGCGCATCATGCGTACGAATGTAGCTGGTGCGTTCATAAGACCGAAAGGCATAAAATTCCATTGGAACAAACCTCTATATGTTGAAAAAGCCGTGAGAGGTTTGGCGCGTTCAGATAAAGGAACTTGCCAATATCCTTTAGACAAATCAAGTTTAGTGAAAAAATGAGATTTGGAGAGTCGAGTAAGTAGCTCTTCCAGTAAAGGCATAGGTTCGGCATCGAACTTCGTTACTTGATTCAATTTGCGATAGTCAACGCAAAGACGTATGTTATTGTCTTTTTTCCGAACAATAACCATCGGCGAAGAGTATGCAGATGTGGATGGTTCGATTATTTTCAAATCTATCATCTCATCCAACTCTTTCTCGACCTGTGCTTGAAAATGTATAGGGATAGGATAAGGTCTAACCCTAATAGGAGTATGGTCAGTTAGAACAATGTCATGTTCAATGACATGAGTTTGTCCAGGGATGTCAGTGAGTACATCCTGAAATGTTTGCAACATAGTTGAAACTTGTCGCTGTTCTCCTAGAGACAAATCAGGAGAGACAGTAACGTTCTTCCATGATTCACTAGAATGAAGTGGGATCATTGGAAGAGGAAGATTTACATCTGAAAAACTCGTTTCCTCATCCTGTATCACGGACAGTGATGAGTAATGACCATGTTGTACTGGAGAATCGTCCGTTGCTTGGAAAATGGGTTGTAAATAATCCGGACGTTCATGGAATTCAGTAAGCATATTGATGTGGAAGGTTTTGTGCTTCCCATCAATATCGACAATATAGTCGACATCGGAAATTTTCGATATTATATCGTACGGACCTTTCCAAGAAATAAGTAGTCTGTTTTCCCTACAAGGTAGTAATACAAATGCTTTGTCACCAGGACAAAGTTGTCGTAAGCATCTCTTCTTATTGGCAAATTGCCTTGCCTTCTGTTTCGCAAATTCAGAAGAAGAAGTTGCTAATTTGCATGCTTCGATAATCTTTTGTCTCAACGCGATGACATATTCGTAGGATGACTTTGTGTCATCGTCAATATTGTCAGCTGTTATGAGATCATGAAGCAACGACATAGGGCCGCGCGGACGCGCGCCAAAGACGAGTTCAAAGGGAGAAAATCCTGTATGTTCATTGGGGACCTCTCTGTAAGCGAAGAGGGCCGCAGGTAAAACTCTGTCCCAGTCTTGAGGATGATCCTCAGTTATCTTCCCTAGTAAGTTTTTAAGTGTTCTATTAAGGCGTTCGACCATCCCATTAGACATTGGATGATAGATACTACTTAAAGATCTATCTATCTGCAGAGTAGACATTACTTGAGACATGGTATCTGATATTAGTTGGGTGCCATGGTCTGACAATATCTCTCCGGGAACCCCAGACGAGAAAATATAAGCCAAAGAGCATCTGCAATATCAGCAGTAGTAATGCTCTTCAGAGGAATAGCCTCTGGCCAACGTGTGCACATATCAACACACGTCAAGATAAACTGATGTCCTCTGGCAGACTTGATCTTAAATGGACCAATAATGTCTATGGCCATTTTTTGAAACGGCCGAATAGGAATGTCCGCCGCCTGAATGGGTGCAGCATGCCGTGGACCTTTGGATTTAACTTCCTGACATACTTTACAAGATCGACAATAAATCCGTATGTCCTTGTTTACCAATGGCCAAAAGAAAGCCGCAAGGACTCTTGACTTAGTACGGGAAAAACCCATGTGTCCAGCACACTGAGAGTCGTGAGCGTGCTGCAAAATTTTAACTCTCAAATTCTTGGGAACCAGGATTTGAGAATGACTTGACGTAATGGAGTCTTGAACCATACGTACAAGTACGCCATTCTTCTTTGTAATCCACGATTTACGACTTGTGTCTTTATTCGGATCACCTTTAGTTGCAAGAATGAAGAATTTCTTCAGAGTGGGATCATCTTCTTGCTGTTTTATAAACGAGTCACGAGAAATTACCAAGGGATCATCTTGGTTATGCACTTCATTATCTTCAGTAGATGAAGTTTGAGGCATATTAAGAGCCTGAGCTCTAGTGACTACAGCGTTAGCAATCTGCATGTTTTACCTTTCCCACGCGGAAATTTGTTGCGGAGTGCATTCTTTGACTCCATGAATGCGACCGATGATGAGGTCAGCGATCGGATTCGGAAGAAGACATGCGTGTACATCTCCTGTAAAGAAAGGAGTAGCAATCCTAATGATAGCAGTAGAGTATTTCTCTAATGTGCCGCCAAATGTTACACATTTGACTACTTGTCCAGTGGCACGGGAAGGATCTACGAGTGACTGCCTAACACCAATTGTGGTGCATCCAGAATCAAATAGCACGGAGACTGGATTGTTATTTACTAAACCCTTATGTAAGACAAGAGAACCTCTTCCATCATGCGCGACTGATGCAGGAAGAGCAGGAAGAGGATGGCCACAGCTTAAAGTAGACACTGTGGTTGGCTCAAATAATGTTTTGCATTGGGGGCACTGAGATGCTCTCCCAAAATCAAAAGCGGAACATGCCATATTACTAGCGTCATTATTATCTTTACTCTGTTTATAGGCTTCATGAGACTCTTGTTGTGCAGAGTTTGCCTGAAAATGTGGTTTATGTCTTCTGTTTTGAGATCTACCTCGGTTATTATTACCTCTGTAGTTATTGTTACCTCTATTGTAACCCCTATTTGGGTTTGAGTCATAGTTCTCTTGGTTACCATTATCATATTCATTATAATGAGTATCTCTGTAATTGCGATCTTGTTGACTCCAAGACGGATACCTCGGATAGTTTCTATAATTACTTCCTCTATGGAAATTGCTATAATTGTGACCACCCCTGTGTCGAGAGCTATCAGCTCGTCTCCAGTTCTTTGAAGAAGAACCCTGAAATGATTGGTTACCTTGGTTTTGATAACTATTATGGTTACCTTTTTTATCAACTCTGTTTTGAGGTCCCTGAAATCTGTGTGAATAATTGGGATTGTATGGTGTTGCTGAAGCAACTGGCATACTCTCCTTAATCTTAGTGTTGCCAAAAGTCACGTCGGGGTGTGTAGTGACATATTGGGAACAATATTCTTCCATTTCCTTTAGTGATTTGGGTTTACGCTCATGTATAAATTCAAGGAATGGTTTGTTAACACATGACATAATCTTATCTCTGAGCAACAAATCCATAAGTCCTTCATACGTTTTTTTCTGTTTTAGAAAGCTCAATCCAACGATCAACTGTGAGACGTGCCTTTGCAATGAATTCTGAGAATTCTACACCTGTCTCAGGCACCATCGTCCTAAACAAAAGGCGATAGCCTTCCTCACTTAGCTGGTATTTTTTTTTATCAAAGCCGCCCTAATGACATCATAATTATCCTTATCTGCTTCTCCTACAAGGCATAATCTAGTCAGAGATTCACCTTTCAAGTTTTCTGCTAATTGATTAGCGTATTGTGATTTATCCACATTATGTGTACGACAAGAACGTTCAAATCTATCCAGCCAGAATGTAATATCGTCACTGGACTGATTGAACGGTGGAACCTTAACCTTGTAAGTAGAAGGTTTACCATTACCACTAGATGCCTGATTAACATTACTCATAATTGTCAATCTCAATTTCTCTAACTCAAATTCATGTTCTCTTATTGCTTTTTTCTCTTCCGCTTCTAATCTTCTTAGTTCAGCTTCCCTGTCTAATCTTTTTTGTTCAGCAGCAGCTTCTCTTTCTAATTTTTTTTGTTCAGCTTCACTGTCTAATCTTTTTTGTTCAGCAGCAGCTTCTCTTTCTAATTTTTTTTGTTCAGCTTCAAATCTCCTTTCCTCCATCTGCATCTGCAATTTCTTTTGTTCAGCAGCAGCATCAGCTTCTTTTTCTAATCTTTTCTCTTCAGCCAGAGCTTTTCTCTCTTCTGCAGCAGCTTTTTTCTCTTCAGCAGCAGCTTTTTTTTCTTCTATTTGAAGTTTTCTCTCCTCTGCAGCAGCAGCTAATGTCTTGTCATATTGAGCAACTGCTCATTCTTCTAATTGTTGACCAGTCTTATCAAGGGCTTTCCCTTGTATAATGAAGTATTCTAATGTAGACATGATGTCTAACAATAATACTAATCACTTGAAACAATAATAATACCACAAGTTCTTAATGACTTGATTAATCAGCACACTATCCCAATATCTGTGGGTCACAAGCCTTAATAAGGTCTTGTATAACAGTAATAATAATCAAGTACTGGTTTATACCATAATCCAAGTGCAGTGCACAAGCAATAGTGTCTTATGAAATGTACCTATATAAAACATATGTTAACCAACAGAATACATAAAGTACAAATAAGACTGACAATACGAAAACGTTTGCAGAAATCAAATAAATCAAATAGGGAAATCAATGAAAATAATCACTGAATCTGCAAAGAATAACAACACAAATGACGTCACAGTATATGAATATAAATTGTGAATAGAACTGAAAGATAGAAAAGGGTAGACCAACAAATTACAAACAAATCAAAACAAAACTAAAGAACAAAGAAATATTACAAAAATAACAATAATTACAGTCTTCACAGCTAACACAAATAGCAACTAGTTGTTGCAAGCAAATTTCCAATTAAGGAAATTGCACCTAAAGAAAACGCCCACAACGGACCCTCTATCACGTGGGATATTCTGTTGTGAGGACACCGCACAACCTAAACACAACCCGCTGACATATAAACTAATATATTATACAAACAAATAACATGTAAACATAAATATATAAATTATGTGTATGATAGTATGTGTTGCAAAATAGGCTCAGTTTTACAGTAATGGCAAAGTTATTCTTATGCACATAAATAAACTGCCACTTTATTGAATTACAAATTCTGGCCTTAAATATTAAAGTTCATATATAGAAAACAAGAAGATCCATCGATGAAAATAGGACTTCTTAGTTCAATAATACTGTCTTCCTGTTAATATTGACAAGAATTGATCCAACTGTTCTGTGAAACTCTGTAATGTCTAATGTAAAAATGTCAACAACGCTGACCTAGATACTGCATTCACTTGATAGGTCACGTGACAAAGTGTTGACAAAGAGCAAACTAATACTGCTAGTGTGTCGTATCAGCCACAGGAAACGGTCTGGTATCGGTAGTCTGTTGACTTCTCAACTTCTGCGAGGTCAAACCCATAAAGCTGGTCCACCAGATGATAAACCTATGGTGTTGTTTGCTCCACTGTAGTGTACACAAACCAGTGCTACAATCCCAGCAATCAGTGGTGTTAATGATGGGTGTGTGCTGGAAGACAAAGGTCAGCAACGACTGTGTACCTTTGCTACAGTTTAATTGGACGTACACACTCGACAGCACGGATACATTGACAAATCACAGGTTGGCATAATACATCATGGTACAGTGGATAAATGGTCTTGCAATGATACATGGGCACTCATGTAGAATAATAGCATAATGGACTGTCAGTAGACAAGCACTCAGTATTGCCCATATATATATATATCTCATCTGAGTTTACTGACAAAAGCACGTCAGTTTATAAACAATATTCAAGATGGCTTCTAGACCTAACCTCGTCTAGCGAAGATTCCTTTAAATAATGATCAGCACATATTTTTTCATATAATCATATTGAACCGCTAGAAATGGGTTCTCATGTGTAGCAGTGATCTCTGGACTCATCAAGCGATAATACGGGGCATCCCTTTCTCTTCCTGATAGTCCTTAAATATGTGAATACAAGATGGCTTCTCTCGTGAGCTGTAACTCACGTTTGGATACAACTAGGAATCTGTATCAAAGTTAATCATACATTAAATGTTCTCATTACTTTGTAGATTCTATCATGAGACAATTGACTTCACTTTACAATATGGTGCTGCTATGAATGAATGTCATCTTCATATAGTTAAATCTTCCCTTATTGAAAAACGATGGCCTCGTAAGAGTTCATAAGAAGTGCGTTTGTTTTACCTTGGTATCAGAAATATGATTCTGCCATTCCTTGGCAATAAGAATAAACACTGGGGTAAAGCATACAGGATAGGTCTAAACGTCTATCACTTTCCCCAACAATCTTGAGATCACTTTTTCCGGCGACAAGCCGATACAGAAAAACACAGCCCCATCATCAGGGCGAAGCCAAATCACACCTCTCTAGCGACACATCCGCCGAACAGCCCTTTGACCTTTCTAGCGACCAAAAGACCATATAGTTCGACTTAGACATGCAAAGATATTCAGATATAAGACAGACTCGTCCTACCCAGACAAACAATACACATAAATTCAGGCCATAGATACACTGAAGCAAGAACAACCTATTTCTACCCAAACAAAGAATAAATCGCAGTAAAACTGGATTCATCCGCGGAGTTCGATCGAAAGACGACACTCCTTTCAAGGGAAGTAACTCAATAATGACTTTTCCTTAAGCACTAAAAAGTATCTATTTTGTTTACAAAATATTTGCGAACATAACAAGCATACAAATGTATTATATTGTAAGATATCAAAGACTGCCCGTAACAGTGATCATCTATGGTTAAAGATCAGAAGGTGTAGATTCGATACTAAACGAGAGAGAGAGTGAGGGAAGGAAGAAATATTGAGAAAGAACTTACACATTGTATATTCTATGATGGACCAAATGTGGAGGTCAGAACAGACAGCAATGATCCTCTCATATGTAAATAAACAGTGTTTCAATTACTGTGGCGTTATCGCATCACGTGCTGTGTGTGTGTGACTGTTATAATTATGCAGCATGTCAATGCTAGCCAAAAAGGTAAAAGAACCTGGGCAGACATTGCCACATAATATGATCCATGATACAGCGACCAGGCTGTCACAACATATAACAGGCACACACACTGTACCTTTATAGTTAGAGGCGGACGCCATAACGCTTATTTACTCCGGCCTCCAGGGTAGAAGAGGACAGACCAAGTAAGAAAATGTGTTTAAATGATTGTCTTCTTCTTCTTTGATCCTTAGCCGCCGACCGTCAAAGCAGTCAGTGGTCATTACGCGTGGTGGCGTCTTGTAGGGAAACAACAAATTGATTCCACCTTGCTCGGTCGGCGGCCATCCTTCATACAGTGCCCCAACTCTGGTTCATTCTTTGCATCTCAGCCTCCACAGTCCTCCGCCAGGTTGTTTTTGGTCGGCCTCTCTTTCATTCTCATTCAGTGGTCCATAACATAGCTGTTCTTGTGATGGCATCGGGGTCTCTTCTGAGGACATGGCCAACCCAGCTCCAGCGTCTGCCAGCTATGATGGTGTGCATGTCCTCTTGCTTGCTCCGAGTAAGCAGATCTTGGTTGGTGATGGTGTTCGGCCAAAAGATTCGGAGATTCTTTCTTAGGCATGTTGTGTGAAAAGAGGACAATTTCGACATTTTCCTTCACTGTAACTCTCCAGCTGTCCGCGCCACAGAGAAGCACAGAAAGCACACAGCTCTGATATAATCCTAATTTTGTGCTTGTGCTGTATTGAGAGGACTTCCAGAAGTTGTTTAGAATAAAAAAGGCTGTTCTTGCTTTGTTCATTCTGTTGTTGATGCCTTTGCTTGTCTGGTGTTACTATGTATCTTAGGTATGTGAACGTGTCTGTCTGTTCCAGTTGCTGATTCCTTACTGATATGGGCTCAGGGTTGCTCACATTGAGCGTCATGACCTCTGTCTTCTTTAGGTTGATGTTCAAGCCCACCTGCTGGCAAAACTTATTAAGTCTATCCGTTTTTTCCTGGAGGTGTTGATGTGAATGTGCTTGCAGTGCAATGTCATCTGCATATTCCAGATCTTCCAATGTAGAAAATGTAGTCCATCGTATTCCTCTTGGATTGCCCTCTGTTGTCTGGCGCATCACCCAGTCTATGACTGTTAAAAACAGAGTGGTTGATAAGGGGCATCCCTGTCGTACTCCTGTCTTCAGTTCAAAGGTTAGGTTGCTCTGCCCAATGCTACACGTAAAGTTGGCATAAAGGATTTTTATGATTGGCACTATGCAGCTTGGAATTCCATAAGCCCTCAGTATTTTCCATAAACTGTCCCTATGTATACTGTCGAAAGCCTTTTCAAAATCAACGAAATTAATATACAGCTGTCTTTGCCATTCTGAGCACTGCTATATAATGTTTCTGAGAGTGAATATATGATCTACACATCTTCTGTTCTTTCTAAATCCTGCTTGTTCCTTCCTCAGCTTGTGGGCTACTGCTTTTGAAATTCTCTGTATAATATCCTGCCTAGTATTTTACTGGGAACTGAGAGAAGAGTTATTCCTCTCCAATTATTGCAGTCTGCAAGATCTTCCTTCTTGGGCAATTTGACAATTATTCCTTTGTTCCACTCTGATGGTGTTGTCCCCGTTTTCCAGACTTGTGCAAATAGTGGTTCTAATAGTTCTGCTGCTAGCTTCGGGTCTGTCTTAAATAGCTCTGCATTTAACAGTTCGAAACCACCATACATTTTAAAGTGCATATGTTTTCGTTTACATTTACACTGATTGGAAACTGTAAGTATTATACTTAGAATGTACATCATTTCTTTCATCTGTTCCTCCCTATGGAACTCGGGACTACTCTATGCGTTTAGTTATCTTTACGAGACAAGTTATAAAGCAATCACTATCCCGTGCAGTTGTGGTTCATGAATCATTATTCTAGATACTGAGGTTGTCAGCCTCAAATGACTGGGACATTCGTTGCAATTTTCACTCATTAAAATTCAAATGGTAATATATATGTATATATGTTAGTTCTCATGTTAGAAATACAAAATGTAAAATCACTACTTATGCCAATATTGGCTCACAGACGTTTTGCTTAGGTGAATAAAAGAGACTCGAATCGGCCTCTTACACGCGTCTGGGGTGTTGTTAACTAAAAAGTTCCCTCTCTGACGTTGTGTTTCCTTCAGTTTTTTTAGACAGCAGCTTTCTTTTTTAAAATGATAAAGATTGCCTGGGCTGTATTGTAAGTCCTGATGAATACTCTAATAAAAGGGGCCCAGTCTAATAAATGGAAATTCTGAATTCTAACTGGCACATCTGGTGTCTTTGGCAAGCGTGAATCTAACAAGTGAACAAACTACTGAAATGTGTCAGGTTATATTCACTGTCTTACACCACTCTGTTTGTTATGGGGCTCAAATGATCAGCCAATCTGCTTTCAATATTTGCATTACTCATCTAGTGCAAAATTTCAAACATTACTTTTCTGACAAGGGGTTGTAAACATCAGATTGCCCTGTGCACCAACTCACAAACAGGTCGGTAAACTCACTCGACAATGTGTGTAAAATGTAACAAATTATTACTTTCGCTAAAGTAATGTCTTATCTGTTCCTTGATAACACACAAAATTCGTCTCTTTACAACCCGTGCCTTATCAGTGATTAAGCAGATAGCGATTTGCGATGTACGTGTTAATATGTGTACTGATATTGGCCGCGCCAGCGATTAACCAACTTGTTTGTCGATAATGTTCTATCAGCTGCTCCTGCAAATGTTTAGTATTATCATCCACTAGAAGTGTCAGATAAACAGACAAGACACAATGTACTGCAAACAGAGAAAGAATGTAGGTACAAAATATCTGCTACTTAGCAGAGAAAGAAAGAAAGTGCGACAACTGAATGCATTCAATAAAATATGTACCACAAATGTATCGATTCCTGCTGTAGTGAAACAGAGATTATGAAGAATAAGGGGTCGCCCCAATCCATTCTGTGACAATTCTACATGGCACACAAGATATTTTCTTTTCGAGCCATTTACCAATTTCATCTGCCTGTCTTTCGTGAGCATATAAGGTCTTGCTTCTTCGTTTTCGCGTGTTCTGTTTACAAACTCACTACTTCACATATCTAACATTATAATCTCATCCAAGATGTTATGTTTTTGTAATTGTTTATCACAGCAAAGTTCATCTGCCGGAAGTATTACATCACTGTATGTGTCTTAAAATTCAGCTAGATGATCAATTCGTACACCGTAGTGAGATCTGCCATGTATTTTATTATGTCATGTTTGCGAGCTCGCAGATTATCGTGCGTCAACCTTTTAACGTGTATCTTCCTAGACAAGTAGTCGGAGGTAACAATAGGAATGTGGCTTAGTATAGACTCTTACTCCATCTGCAGCTAGCGATAAGCGAAAAATCAAAGTAGAAAGTTCGCTCCTTCGCTTGAGCGTCAAAGATAATAAAGGAGAAAATAACCAGGATAGAGAAATGGGTGAGAGATGTAGCAAGATGTGAAAAGGAGACATTGAATGATGAAAACAAACAAAGATAAGGAGCGGGTGAGAAAATAACAAAATGACGAGCAAAGGAGAAAGTTAAAAGACGTTACAGAAAAATGTAACGATTAAAGATTTGACTTGTCACATTCCTCATGGACTGTCCACTTTTGTTTGGCGCATCATCCAGTTCTATGACTGTGAAAAATACGGGGGTAATATATGGCATCTCAGTCGTACACCTGTCTTCACCACAAAGGTTAGGTTGCTCTAACCAACACAACAATTAAAGATAGCATAAAGACGTTTTACGATGGAGACACTGCAGCTGGGAATTCCAAAAGCCCTCAGTATTTCCCGTAGGCAGTCCCTGTGTGTTATCGTGCTGGACTACCGCCACAAACTATTTTCCTCCTTTTTGTCCTGTCTACGTGCCCTACTGGGAATATTTCTTTATTTTAATTAATGTCTCAATGTCTTTGCATTTTTCATGCCATTCTTCTTTTCACTCTCTTTTGACCTCTCAGAATAGCTTCTTATCTCTATACATTCTCAATATGCATCATCTCAACATCTCCAATGTTCTCTTCGTTCTCCGAATGTTCTCATTGAAATACCTCCTAATTCTCTTTCCAACGCTTCGTCGCTCAAATGTTGATATATCCATACGTGTTTGGTGAGTAGTCAATTCAATTAGCGTTTTCATAAGACCGACTACCGCCGTAAACTAAACTTGTGACCGCTTGACATACACTACCATTAATACGTGTTAAAAACCACATACAATGAGAATAACAACGTTAAAAGCAGTTAAGACATTTGTGCACAAAACACAGTACCATGAAGAGTTCACGGCCTTGAGAGAAGCATTGTAAAGCTGTCCCAGAACAAAACAATAGTAAATGCATGTTTTTGAATGGAACATTTTGTGAAAGAGAGAGTTGCTAATCTGGGTTTTTTCCGTTGTTAGAGAGAGACGTGTGGAAAAAGTCGAAAAGCTGAGAAAGTGTGTGCAAATGTAGATAATTGTACTGTGTGAAAAAAGAAAGCATTGTATGAAAGTTGGCGGGAAAAAAGAAGAAATAGTATAAAAAGGAGAGACGTGGGCGATAGACAGGCTTTACAGATTTTTAGGATTCATTAGGAGAGAGGATTTTACAGATAGTGGTTAGGTGAACTTCGTCTTTCAGATTATCAAGACAAGTTTTTAACTTGACAACTTTTCAAGTTAGACAGGTTAGTTTTTAAGTAGACAAGTTTGTATTTTATTCCATTGGATATATTATTCCTGTGGATATACACTTTCATTTTTGGATACTCACTACTTTGTGTAAGCAAGAAACAAGTACTTCACCATTGTGTCAATAACATTGCTGTTCTAATGACGTTAATAAACTATATTTTATTTTTCTACATTGCTGAGTTTTCTTTGGAACGTTACAGGGGATTACTTTGACAAAACTTTATACGAGGTATTGCTTTTCCCTAAACCTAAAAGGGTAAGAGCGGACTTTGGGAAGACGAATAAACTAAGGTCTGGAATTTCCACCTCAGGCGAAAGGCCTGTTACCACTTGAACCAGAACGTACAAAGACTTAGCTCACGTCAAAATATTTACCTGCGCACAACACAATTAACTGAACTGACCCCGGCCACACACGTATTATATTGATGCCGTAACCAGCCCGGTTACAAACTCATTTTTGTGTACTATGAGACCTCCCATCATAGTTATCTCCTAGAACGTTATTCTGCTCGCTAACTTCAACATCTGCAACTCTACGTCTTTTCATGTTCTTCAACTTCACAGTCGTACCTACTCGACTGTCTTATGCTTCCCGTCTATTTCTTCATCTCCCATATTCTTTAAATTTCTCTCTCTGTCTCTCCTGGTACACTTGTTTCTACTATTGGATCGGTAACTCTCACAATGCCTTCTATTTGTACAACTCACTTGTATGTTTGATTAGCTAGTACTACTATAAATAGATGTGGTTCTGCGTCTATCAGCTGTTTCATTATTTCTCATTAGAATCCTTGATTTCTTTATCTTATTTCTTTTCTGAGTCTCCTTATTTCGACTGCTGGATTGGTACAATCTCTTCTTCTACTCGTCTTTCTCCCAGACTCCTCATATCTCGTCTTAATTTCCTCATCTCTACAGTTACTCTTGCTTCTCCGCTCGCCTCCACTGTTTATTACTCCTCTGTGTCTTCTAGAACTATTTCCTCGCCTATAGGACCTCCGATTCATGTGTCTGCGACAAACGTCACTATCTCTCTCAGACTCTGAGTAATCCAACACGAATTTTCCTGAATCCTCTAGAGTCCTTATTCTCGGCCTACTATGATCTATATTATTTGCTCTCTGTCGACTCTTTTTCCTTGTCGGTCTGCCTACTTCCTCTTCTAATTCTCTATATTTGTTGCTTCTCTTCAGCAACACTTTTAGCTATTCTGCATTTTGTAACTTGGCCAATGGAACATTCTCATCCAACGACGTCAAATTTCTCTTCCTTGCTTGTCTGATATCTTGCTCCGTTGCCTTCTGTCAATGTTGTCCTCTTCTGTTGTACTTGTTCCTGCCACTTAGAGATGTCTTCTCTTGGTCTTCCTCTCTCTCCTGCTCATGTTCTGCCAACCTACTTTCACTGTCCTGCTCATGTTATGTCAACCTACTCTCCCTGTCCTGCTCATGTTCTGTCAACCTACTCTCTCTGTCCTGCTCATGTACTGCCAACCTACTCTCCCTGTCCTGCACATGTTCTGCCAATCTACTCTCCCTATCCTGCTCATGTTCTGTTAACCTACTCTCCTTGTCATACTCATGTTCTTTCAACCTACTCGCTCTCTCCTGCTCATGTTCTGTCAACCTACTCTCTCTCTCCTGCTCATGTTCTGTCAAACTACTCTCTCTCCTGCTCATTTTCTGTCAACCTACTCTACCTGACCTACTCATGTTCTGTCAGCCTGCTCTCCCTGTCCTGCTCATGTTCTGCCAACCTACTCTCCACGTCCTGCTCAGGTTCTGTCAACCTACTCTCCCTGTACCGCTCATGTTCTGCCAACCTAATCTCCCTGTCCTGCTCATGTTCTGCCAACCTACTCTCTCTGTCCTGCTCATGTTATACCAACCTACTCTCCCTGTACAGCTCATGTTATGCCAACCTACTCTCCCTGTCCGGCTCATGTTCTGTCAACCTTCTCTCCCTGTCCCGCTCATGTTCTGCCAACCTACGTTCCCTGTCCTGCTCATGTTCTGACAACCTATTCTCCCTGTCCTGTTCAAGTTCTGTCAACCTGCTCTCCCAGTCCTTCTCATGTTATGTCAACCTACTCTCCCTGTATTGCTCATGTTCTGTCAACCTACTCTCCCCGTAATACTCATGTACTCTCAACCTACTCTCCATGTCCTGCTCAGGTTCTGTCAACCTACTCTCCCTGTACTGCCCATGTTCTGCCAACCTACTCTCCCTGTACTACTCATGTTCTGCCAACCTTTCCTCTTAGTCCTGCCCATGTTCTGCCAACATACTCTTTGTGTCCTTCTCATGTTATGCCAACCTTCACTCCCTGTCCTGCTCATTTTCAGCCAACCTACTCTCCCTGTCCTGCTCATGTTCTTTCAAACTGCTCTCCCTGTCCTGCTCATGTTCTGTCAACCTGCTGTCCCTGTCCTACTCATGTTCTGCCAACCTACTCTCCCAGTCCTGCTCATGTTCTGCCAACCTACTCTCCTTGTCCTGTTCAGGTTCTGTCAACCTACTCTCCCTGTCCTGTTCGTGTTCTGCCAACCTGCTCTCTCTGTCCTGCTCATGTTTTGTCAACCTTATTTCTCTCTGTCCTGCTCATGTTCGGTTAACCTGCTCTCCCTGTCCTGTTCATGTTCTGCCAACCTACTCTCCCAGCCCTGCTCCTGTTCAGACAACCTACTCTCCCTGTGCTGCTCATGTTCTGCCAACCTACTCTCCCTCTCCTGCTCATGTTCTGCCAACCTCCTCTCATTGTCCTGCTCATGTTCTGCCAACCTCCTCTCATTGTCCTGCTCATGTTCTGCCAACCTCCTCTCCCTGTTCTGCTCATGTTCTGCCAACATACTCTCCCTGTCCTGCTCATGTTTTGCCAACCCACTCTCTCTGTCCTGCTCATGTTCCGCCAACTTACTCTCCCTGTCCTGCGCATGTTCTACCAAACTACTCTCCCTGTCCTGTTCATGTTCTGCCAACCTCCTCTCCTTGTCCTGCTCATGTTCTGTCAACCTGATGTCTCTCTGTCCTGTTCATGTTCTGCCAACCTCCTCTCCCTGTTCTGCTCATGTTCTGACAACCTACTCTCCCTGTCCTGCTCATGTTCTGCCAACCTGCTCTCCCTGTCCTTCTCATGTTCTGCCAACCTACTCTCCCTGTCCTGCTCATGTTCTGCCAACCTGCTCTCACTGTCCTTCTCATGTTCTGCCAACCTACTCTCTCTGTCCTGCTCATGTCACTTTCACTTTCTGAGTTGTCCCTCTTGTTTCTCAACTGTTTTATTTCCTCTGTCATTACGTTGTCTTGTTTCCTCTTTTTTCGCAGCCCGAGTCTGCATATACGGTGCGTCTATGTATTGTATTTTTTCTACTGTCTCCTCTTCTTTATTCTTCGTCCTTCTTTCATCTTGTCTCTCTTGTGTGTTTTGTGGGAATAGTATTCGCTGGTGGACTGTTACGTTACTTCTGGTTCTCCATGTATTTCTGTCCTAGTGATGACGTGGCTATTAAGCGGTGCTTGTCTGTACATTTTACTTGGACTGCTGTCATCCGATGTGACCTCTTCGCTATAACTACTTTGTTCTAATGTAGTCTTATCACTGCTGTCTTGTACCTTTAGATAGTATGTTGCCTCCTGGTGATGTCATGCTTTGGTATTTTCATTTCAACCTTGTGTGTAACCATCCAGTCGTGTGGATTCCTAGTGTCTCTTTGTCTATGTGTAATTATCTCCTTTTCCGACAACCGTAAACCTTGTCAACTTCTGCCTGTGTTGACAGTACTTTCTTCCTCTTGTAACAGCGCCATCTTGTCATCGCCATTGTCTCCGTGGTTCAGTTCCTTTCTACCACAACATCTTCAAGAGGAAGATATATTACTAGGCCACAATACAGCCTAGAAATAGTTGTGTGTTATATTTGTGTCTTCGCTCCTTCTAGAGCATTCATCGCATGTGTTATTTGCGTGGCCCAATTACTACGCGGCGCGTACTAAGTTGAGTGATTAGGCTTAGCAGCTTATATAAAGAAGTGCCTGGCCAGCAGAGGCCTCTATCTTCGTCAGACACGCAGAGTAAGAAACCAGAGACGATCTGTAGATGCCTTGACCACGTGAGTTTGATTTTAAAGCACATTAGATTATTTCCTAGTGAAATTACCATTATTTCCCTGTAGCTTTAGTATTATATCCAGCGTGTCTGTTCTAATGTTTAATGAAATAGATAAATAGATATGTTTCCTGATGAGGTTTTTTTTTTGAGGACATTAGAGTTAGTTTTGAAGTGATAGATTAAGGGATAGGTTTTATTAGGCACGTGTAAGAAGACAATGGCTTCTATTAAGAAGTCATGTCCCAGAATACTTTTACCCCAAACCGGATGGCTACACAATAGAATATTTACAGACTCCATGTCTGGCATGAGATGCGGCTTATTTTTTCTTGAACGCTCCTACGTCATCTGGCTTGTTTGGTAACAAGCACGCCCGCAGATTCCATACACAAAATTGTGCATATACGTGCGCGATAAATGAACTATACATAAAAATAACACCCACCTAAGTTGGTGCTTACTCACTTAACAAAAAGTAGGACCTGATGACTACTTGAGAATGTTAAGGACTCATAAAGGAGGCAAAAGGAGGCAACAGCAGGTTAATGTAATTTTCTTCAGTAATGGAAGAGATAGTTGTCGTGTTAAATTTCCTTTAGGTAAGGTATTTAGTTATAGTCATTAATATGCCTTGTAAATATGATACCCCTACTTGTGGTACGTGGAGCACATTTGAGACATAAACTTTCCTGTTTGCTCCTTGCGGGGCAGGGCGACACCAGTGCGGCTGAATCCAACAGAAGCCTGCACGAAGCATTTATATGCTATGGCAGTGGTTTGTTTCTGTAACAACGTGTTTTATATGATGATTTCCCAATCTCATCAGTTTAGACTTAATAAGTTTAGCCAGCAAGTGGGCTTGAACATCAATTTAAAGAAGTCAGAGGTCATGACGCTCAATGTGAGCAACCCTGAGCCCATATCAGTAAGGAATCGGCAACTGGTACAGACAGACACCTTCACATACCTAGGATGCATAGTAACACCAGACGGCGGGGCAGGCAAAGACTTTAACATCAGAATGAATAACGCAAGAACAGCCTTTTTTAGCCTAAAGAACATCTGGAAGTCCTCTCAATATAGCACAAGCACAAAATTAAGATTATATCAGAGTTGTGTGCTTTCTGTGCTTCTCTATGGTGTGGAATGCTGGAGAGTTACAGAGAAGGAAATGTCGAAATTGTCCTCTTTTCACACAACATGCCTAAGAAAAATTCACCTAATCTTTTGGCCGAATACCATCACCAACCAAGATCTGCTTATTCGGAGCAAGCAAAAGGACATACACACCGTCATAGCTGGCAGACCCTGGAGCTGGGTTGGCCATGTCCTCAGAAGAGACCCCGATGCCATCACAAGAACAGCTATGCTTTGGACAACTGAAGGAAAACGAAAGAGACGCCGACCAAAAACAACCTGGCGGAGGACTGTGGAGGCTGAGATGCAAAGAATGAAACAGAGTTGGGGCACTGTACGAAAGATGGCTGTCGACCGAGCAAAGTGGAATAAATTTGTTGTTGCCCTACAAGACGTTACTAGGCGTGATGGCCACAGACTGCTTTGACGGTCGGTGGCTAAGGATCAAAGAAGAAGAAGAATCTCATCAGTCGGCATATAAGACATGCTTCGGAGTGCAGGGACGAATATTTAAGTGGATCAGTTGCGAGGTGGTGGTTTATGCTCATTAATGAGAGTATTCGTTATACATATCGTTTAATATTAGTCTATGTCCATTTTATTATTATTTAATTATTGTTTACTGTAGAATGGTTTGTGAGAGCACGTGGGCTCACTTGGAGATATATATTTCTCTTCTCGCTCCTTATGGACCATGGGGCCACCAATGTGGCCGGCATCCACATGAAGCCCTCATTCAGATGCTCTTGCAGTAGTGGTTTCTGTAGCATTATGTGTTACATGGTGAGATTGCCAGCCTCATGCACAACACCATACTAGTCTCATTGCACGACATGCATGAGTGTGTGTGTGTGTGTGGGATAGTTGAGTGTGTTAGGTGGCGTGGAAGGACTGTTTAGCAGGTGAGAGTATCGTTTCTCATTATTTAACTATTATGATTTTAACTAGTCGGTGCTTTGTTTGCGTTTCAGGATTAGCAATTGAGCACTGGCTGGGAGTTTTGTTTGCTTTCTTTTATTTGTTTAATGTTTGCTTTTTGAGCTTATTGTCACTGACAGGGTTGTATGAATAAATAGAGCCCCTGCATTAGAATCAGAGTTTTGTTGTTGATCGGGTCCGTTGCAAGTGTGCACGAAAGTGAACACATATCACAATAGCATTATCATCTCGCCCACCCTACCACACTATTATTCTCCTGTCGTATCGCGTAAGTAGCATCGTTTCGGATGTTTTCCCGTGTCTCTGCTTATGTTTTGACACAAATCATCTTCGTCCCAGCTACTTCTTTTTCCTTTCTCATTTAGGATTGTATGCTGTTGACTTGAATCCAAGGTGTTTATCTGATGTTAAATTTCGTCCCAAACATGTCCTGATGATGTCTCTGTTGTTACCTCCCATCTGTTATGTTTAAATATCATAACATTGGTTGTATACGATAACTTCCTGGTTTATTGTTTATAGACCGTTGTCATTAGTTTCCGGAAGTGACGTCTTGACTTCTGCACAGAATAGTAGCAGACGATGGCTTGTTAATCTGGAACACGAACGCGTCTCTGGACCGGATTCTGCTTGTGTCGTTTGACCAGTATGCATGGAAGGTGTCCAGTAGAACCTGATTTTAGATTGTGTTAATTGCCTTTGGGCATATTCATGTTACACCTGCAAGATATGTTACCATCACTGCCTTATGCATTTATTAACTGTATAATGTCAGTTTAGTCTAAGCAGAGTGTGTGAAATTCTTGAGCACGTAAGTGAATGTCCCATTAAAACTGAAAGTATCAGAATCGAGGACAGTAGCGACCTGTGCTTAGTAAAAGCCTTGATGTCGTACCATATGCAATGTGGAGTATTGTTTAAATAAACGTGTGAAATGTGCCAAGAAGTTAAGCCTTAATAACTGAGTATCTGTGGTGCGGGCCAGGGAGAGTGTGTGTTTGGCCATATTACTTAGAATGTAATAATATATATGAATCAATAAGGATATCCCTAGAAAGGTGCTCAGCTGGCCAAGATATCTTCAAGAGATATATACAGGAAGTCTGGAGGAATGTTCCTGAATACATACATAATATTATAAGGATTTATTTCCCCGCATCATTCTTTGGGGGCCAAGCTAAAGAAGGCAGAAGCCTAAAATTTGGAAGTGGGGACTTTTTTCAAAATGGCGGCACTGATCGTCTGCCTGAATATATCAAGTATTGGAAGGAAATTTCCAGCTATGATATGATTTAAATTGCCTCAAGTGTCACTAATACACAAAAGTGACTGGCTATTAGACATAAGTCAAAAGAATTGACTGTTTCAAGTATTTTGTCAACTAACATGAGGACCAGATCGGTATCCTGCGATTGTCAGCTTAACCAATCCTAGGCCTAACCAGAGCCTAAGTGACGAAACTGCACTGTATTCCTTGCTTGGAGAAGTCGCAAGGAGGATTTTTTTGAGGCAACAGATAAGTTGATTTATCGTTACATACAGCTTGACTGTAGATAATATCTGTTGGCCTGAATTATGACTTCACAAATGTGTTTGTAACTAGCGGGAGGCTGGTGGGACTCGGTTTTCTTCATTTTTTTACCGCTTCGGCTAGGTTAAATGAGAAAATCGAGCGTTCTGTAGGTCTGTATCTGTGTAATTCATATTGAGGAGCCAGTATATTGTGCTGATTTGATAAAAATACTGTGTTGCTGTCATTTTCGACGGAGTCATCTGTCAAGTTATTTGCTTATGTTTGTATCATAAGTATAATTGTGTCTTTACCTGCGATGTCAGGTTGATTAGGGGTTGTCTTCCCTTGTTTATTCATTCATTGTGTTTGACCTTTAGGGTCGGAGGTTGTCAGTTCGGGCGTAGGTCTATGGGAAGGTTTTTTTAAGCGGGAGTGAGATATACTTCCGGGAAGCCGGGAGGTCCTGTTTTTCTGAAGGGACCAAGAGTCCATTGTTTTTCGGGGAGAATCTTCGAAGTAACTGCTATGGCAGTTTTCCCCAGTGAATCTCTGTGCGTCGGGATGACGACAGAATTCCTTGTGTAGTTCTGAGGATTCATTTACCAGGTAATACCGACCTTTATGCATTATTACGCTTTTCGGTGGCAGAACATGTAAAGGATTACCTAGGGTGAACAGCAGTTCACGGATCCGCCATTTCAGAACTTATATATTTGTGCTCGAGGTAGCCATCCAAGACTGTTAGTCTTATATTGTCCAGAAATCCAGTGACGAAGATATATTGTGGGAGCCGCAGATTGGCGGAACTTCTATCTACAATAAGTATTACTGCAGGGTTGATGATAACCTATTTAACAGAAGTACACGGCCGACGTTAGGACGAGGCCTGTGCTTCCGGCTATTATACTACAGCCTGTTATGTGCAATTGGCAGGGAGTGCCAAGTTGCACCTGTGTGTCAAGGTAACTAAGGCATCTGACGCGTTTAGTCAGAGACGCCAAGGGCGACGCTACGAACTGTCATTATTGAAGAACTTTGCTATTGACCATGCACGTCTATTCTGATGTTTACCTTTTTGAATGCCAAATGTATACCTATCGATGTCAGGTCAGCATGACCTTGTTACACTGACTGTTCCTGTTGATATTATGTGTGTTCCCGTCAATAAATGTCTTGAAACATGCCTGCAGTGTCAAAGCATCCTTGATTACTGCATGTGAGAGTATGGGTTGCAGGATCTACATCTATACGAGCCTAAACACATTCGCGTCTTCATTCGCACCCACACTCAACTCTCATCATACGCTCGCACTACACATCTAACAACATGTAAACTGTCTTGGGCCAGTGATCACCTCAACAAGAAAAAAAAGACAGTTACATTTCTGGTGGACCAGTTACGTGGGCTCTTATGATACATTTCTTGTCGCCAATGGGGACTAGAAACTTACATTTCTGATGGACCAGATCTGTGGGTTTAAAAAGAACAGAGCGAGCATTTGACATTATTGTTGACATTTATGGATTCAGAAATTTACATTCCTGGTTGGCTGTTACATGTATGATGTCTCCAGTTTTGTCGAGAAAGTTACAAGAAGGACAAGTACACATTACACTTCTGATCTGTGGGTCTAAGCTACACACGGGACAGCCGTAACACACAACGCTAATTCTACACTTGCAAGTTTTGGCTACAACAGGACAGATATAGGTCATCAACGGTTGACACAAATAAACAGTACGAGCATTTATATCATAATGCTACATAAACCATAACAAGACATGTACTGAAGGTAACATCTAGGCATTTGCTACGTGGACCATAACTGCATAGAAGGCGGGTTCCTATTGTAAACAGTACTGCGGGTTGTGACACGTTTCATTCAACAACAGACTTTTCTAGGTCAGAGCATTCAAGCTACATTGTTGGAGGTCAAGTGTCTGTAAACAGTACGTGAAATTGTAAACATTCAATGTGCAAGCCCTAATTTGAGAAGGTCATAGTAACTTTGGTTCGTGAATACCACTTTATGTTACAGTGGATTTGACGTTCAGTGCGCGTTTGACATTTCGTTTCTGTGTTCGCAAGGAGCAAGAAATTTATTTTAGTTTCAGCTGTGACTGAACTTGTTCTGCAACACATTGAAATTGATTGCTATATGTTTATGTCACTTCTACTGTTTTTGGTGTATTTTTCTGCGGGTTTTTCGGTTGGTGGGTCTTACGGTAAATATGCCACTTGATCGAGGCTTACTGTAAGCGGTCTGTAGGTGCAAATTTTCTTAATTTGGAAATTTGCTAGTGACAATTGGTCGCTATTGATGTTAGCTGTGATGTAATTGTACTTAACGTTGTTTTTGTAATATTTTGTCTGTTTTTCAGTTTTGATTGTCGATTTGTTTTGTTTGTATTCTGTAGGTCTCTCCTTTCTTGTGTATTTCTCTACACATTTTTGGTTAAAACAGTGTTGCCATTTGTATTGTTTTGTATTTTTGTCTTTGTATTTTTTTTTTGGTTGTAGTACATTACTGTCATGCACAGTCTACATACACATACTTGGTCATGTTTTGATATTATTGATAAGGTAGACTCTTCATATAGAGTTTGTTAAATAATATTATATAAGATATTTATACAAGTTCTTTGATAAAAGACTTGTTATCTACAAAGATTGAGACAGTAAAATAAAGTGAAGTGAGTATACAAGTCTAGCATTTCAGACTTGTCTCCCATTGAAGTGGGATAAGGTAATTTATTTAATTTTTTTTTTCAGGTTTCTGATCTCATTAGACAGAATGTCTACATTGGATTTCTTCATCCAGCAAGGGTTGACCCTTGGTAAGTCTGGTAAAGAATTGGAAGAATATTCATCTGCTCAATTCGCCATTGCATTAAAGTCAGAAGAAAAGAAACAAAAAGAGGAAATTAAATTGAAAGCAGAAGCTGAACTAAAGAAGCTAGAAGCTGAGAATAGAAGATTAGAACTTGAAGAAAGAAGGTATCAAAGAGAGGCTGAGGAGAGAAAAGCTCAAGCTGATGAAAGAAAATTCCAGATGGAAATGGAAGACAAAAAAATTCAAGCTCAAGCTGCTGCAGAGGAAAAAAAAAACTTCAAGCTGCTGCAGAGGAAAAAAAACTTCAAGCTGCTGCTGAGGCTGAAATTAGAAAAATGGAACATGAGGAAAGAAAACAGAAGATGGAACTTGATGAAAAACTCGCAATTTTGGAGTTAGAGAAATTGAAATTGGCGAGTACGGGTGCTCAGCAAACAACTTCGAGTACGACAAAGGAGTTTGTTAGTAGGATTAAATTGCCTCATTTCAATCCTTTAAAGGATGACGTAGCAGATTATCTAGATAGATTCCAATTTTTGTGCGATACGCATAACATAAAAAAGGAAAAATATGTTGAACAACTGATGCCATTTTTTACAGGTGACACAGTGACTACTCTTATGACAATAGACGAACATGAGAGGACTAATTATGATGTTGTCAGGGCAGCATTACTAAAGAAATACCAATTAAAACAAGAAGACTATCGTCTTCGTTTTAGGACAATGTTGCCAGAAAATGGAGTAGATTTCTCTGATTTTGTTACAAAGATACGTCGTACATTTACACGATGGGTTGAGTTGTCTCAGATTGAGAAAACATATGAAGGTCTAATGGACTTATTATTGCGAGATAAGGTTTTGTCATCTGTTAATGATTCTTTTCTTGCATTCCTTCATGAGCGTAAGCCTAAAAACTTAAAAGAAATGGAGGAATACTGTTGTCAGTATGCCACAGCACATCCCCATGCTACAGTTAGCAATTCTAAAGTGAAAGAAGGGTTGCCAGCTGCTTCGGCAACACCATATGGCCCTAATTTCAGAAAAAAATTTCAGGGTGCTCAACAAAATTGGAATAGGGGAAGTAATCAAAATTACACTCAGAAGCGGAGTAATCCAACACATGATGGTTCTTCGTCTATGCAGTGGAGACAAGATGGTAGTTCTCGTAATTTTAGTGGTAATAATTTGAGACACTTTCGTAAAGGCTATCCAAATAATAACTATTCAAATTTTCGAGGTAATCATTCTCGACGTCAAGATTATGACGATGGTGAATTTAGAAACCGGGATTCAAACCGGAATGATGAGTACAATAGACAATATGATCACAATTACAGGGGAAATGATAATCGAAATAATTACAGGGGAAATGATAGTCAAAATAACTACAGGGGAAATGATAATCGAGGTAGACCTAGGTTTAACAAGAAAAGACCTTACCAACAGGCAAACTCTGCACAACAAGAGTTTGATGGAGCCTGTAATACAGCAAATGATAGTGGTAACTCTAGGGCTATCACTGGTTGTGCTTTCGATTTTGGGAGAGCAACTGAATGCCCCCAATGCTTAACATTGTTTGACTCATCAACTGTATCTACGCTAAGTTGTGGTCACCCTCTTCCTGCTCTACCTGCTAAAGTTGCGCATGATGGGAGAGGATCTCTCATCTTACATAAAGGTCTAATAAATGATAGGCTAGTCTCAGTACTTTTCGATTCGGGATGTACTACCGTCGGGGTTAAGGAGTCTCTGATAGATCCTTGCTGTGCCACTGGAAAAACAATCAAATGTGTTACATTTGGTGGTACTATGGAAAGCTATCCTACAGCTATTATTAGGATTGACACTCCTTTCTTCACAGGAGATGTCCATGCATGTCTTCTTCCTAATCCTATTGCGGATCTTATAATCGGTCGTATTCATGGGGTTAAGGAATGCACCCCGCAACAAATTTCTAGTTGGGAAGAAAGAAACATTCAAACGGTCAATGCAGTGGTGACAAGAGCTCAAGCTCTTAATCCCCCAACTTCATCTGATAATAGTAATGAAGTTGATAGCCAAGACGAGCACTTGGTGATTTCCCATGACTCGTTTGTTAAACGTCAAGAAGAGGATCCTTCTTTGAAGAAATACTTCCTTCTTGCAAAGAAAGGGGATCCCAATCAAAATACGAATCACAAATCGTATATCACTATGAAGAATGGTATATTGGTACGAATGGTACAACACTCGGACAAGTCTATGCACTCGCAAATTCTTGTGCCTAAGTGTATGAGAGCCTTAATTCTTCGGCATGCACACGATTCTCAGTGTGCGGGACACATGGGTTTTTCCAGAACTAAAACTAGAGTCCTTGCGTCATTCTTTTGGCCATTCGTGAATAAAGACATCCGAATTTATTGCCGATCTTGCAAAATTTGTCAAGAGGTCAAGTCTAGGGGTCCGAGACATGCTGCTCCTATTCAGGCTGCAGATATTCCGATTCGGCCGTTTCAGAAAATGGCTATGGACATCATTGGTCCGTTCAAAATTAAGTCAGCCAGAGGACACCAATTTATCCTCACTTGCGTGGACATGTGCACGCGTTGGCCAGAGGCTATTCCTCTGAAGAGCATATCAACTGTCGATATCGCTGATGCTCTTTGGCTCGAATTTTCTCGTCTGGGATTCCCCGGAGAAATACTGTCGGATCACGGCACTCAGTTAATTTCGGACGTTATGTCTCAGGTAATGGCTACGCTAGACATTAAAAGGTCTCTCAGTAGTATTTATCATCCAATGTCCAATGGATTGGTAGAACGTCTTAACAGGACACTAAAGAACTTACTTGGCAAGATAACGGAGGATCATCCTGAAGATTGGGACAGGGTTTTACCTGCAGTCCTCTTTGCCTATAGAGAGGTTCCCAACGAGCATACAGGGTTTTCTCCTTTCGAACTTGTCTTTGGCGCGCAACCGCGCGGGCCAATGTCCTTGTTACACGATTTGATAACTTCCGATAATATTGACGATGATACACAATCGTCATATGAATATGTTATAGCTCTTAGAGAAAAGATTATCGAATCGTGCAGGTTAGCAACTTCATCTTCCGAATTTGCGAAAGAAAAAGCTAGGCGATTTGCTAATAAGAAAAGACGCCTACGTCAACTTTGTCCTGGAGACAAAGCATATGTCTTACTGCCCTCAAGAGAGAATAGACTTCTCATTTCTTGGAAGGGTCCATACACTATAGTCTCGAAAATTTCTGATGTCGACTATATTGTCGATGTGGATGGAAGGCATAAAACCTTCCATATAAATATGCTAACAGAGTTTATTGAACGTCCAGACTATTTACAGCCTATTTTCCAGGCGACGGACGACTCTCCAGTTCAACATGGTCACATCTCATCCCTGTCCGTTATACAGGATGAGGAAACTATTTTTTCTGACGTGAACTTACCTCTTCCTGCGATTCCACTTACTTCAATGGAATCGTGGAGAGACGTTACAGTCTCTTCCAACTTGTCTTTTGAGGAACAACGTCAAGTATCCTCTACGTTACAATCATATCAGGATGTCCTTACCGACATTCCTGGACACACAGATGTCATAGAACATGACATCATACTTACTGATCGTAATCCGATCAGAGTAAGACCATACCCAATACCTATTCATTTTCAAGCACAAGTCGAGAAAGAATTGGATGAAATGATTCAACTACAAATAATTGAACCATCCACTTCAGCTTATTCTTCGTCGATAGTTATTGTTCGAAAGAAAGACAATAACATACGTCTTTGCGTTGATTATCGCAAATTAAATCAAGTTACGAAGTTCGATGCTGAACCTATGCCGTTATTAGATGATCTACTTATTAGACTTTCTAAAGCTAAATTCTTTACTAAACTAGACTTGTCGAAAGGTTATTGGCAAGTCCCACTGACGGAACACGCCAAACCTCTCACTGCTTTTTCGACACCTAGGGGTCTGTTTCAATGGAATTTTATGCCTTTCGGGCTTATGAACGCCCCAGCGACTTTCGTACGCATGATGCGACGAATTCTATCAGATCGTGCAGATGTCATTGCATATTTAGACGACATCTGTCTTTTCAGCGATACTTGGGAAGAACACTATGTGGGTCTGAAGGAATTGCTATCTACTCTACGTGAGCATAGTTTGACTGCTAAACCCTCTAAAGCTTTTGTTGGGTTTAGTGAAATTTCCTTCCTAGGTCATCGAGTTGGTCATGGTCTGTTGAAGACAGAGGACCAAAACATTTCAAAGATATTAAATATCTCGGTTCCGAAGACAAAAAAGCAAGTGCGTAGTCTCTTGGGATTGATACAATTCTATGGAAGATTCATTGAGAATCTGTCCTCCATTATGGCACCACTTTCAACGTTATTGAAAAAAGGTTCTCCTAATATGGTGCGTTGGTCCCAAGAATGCCAAACTTCATTGGATCAGGTTAAGAATTTGTTCTCATCTCATCCTATCTTAAGACTACCGACGATTGATAAGACTTTTGTCCTTCGTAGTGATGCCTCTTCCACTGGCATTGGAGCGGCACTAATGCAGGAATATTCAGGAACTCTGCATCCTGTAATGTATATTTCTAGGAAGCTGAATGCGGCAGAAAGGAATTACTCGGTTTTGGACCGTGAATTGTTAGCTATGGTTTGGTCCATTCTTAAGCTACAAAGGTTCCTTCTGGGCGCGCATTTCTTTATGGAAACCGACCAAAAAGCTCTTACGGCTATGCAAAGTAAGGATTTGAAGAGCTCGAGATCTACTCGTTATGCTATTGCTCTTCAGCCTTTCCATTTCACGGTGCGAGCTATCCGTGGTTCGGATAATGTGATGGCGGACATATTGTCTAGATGCCCACATGATTCCAGTTAAATCTTGTGTCCTAGTTTTTCCTGATATATTTTCAGACTTAGGTCTGTCCTTAATATCATAATATGTTGTAATACAAATGTATTTGGATGATGTTTAGATAATTTAACAAATTTCATTTTGTCCATCCATCAGTGATATGTTGCTAAAATAGCATTGACATTTGTATATTGCTATGATTATATTATTTAGTAATGTTTGATATATGATTGGTATTGCCAGCAACTTAGGTTTCTTGAATGGTATCCCTTAGTTTGTTTGGCTTAAAGGAAATATTTTCTCCTATGTTGGGAGATGATTTGTACCCTCTTCTATTGTACCTGATATTAGGTTCATTGTTTGCATGAGCACAGAAGTGATACTGGTGCTATCTTGCTCATGAGCATATTAAAAAAAAAAAAAATTGCATTTTTTTTTTTTTTACAGGGGGGTGGTAGTAATGTTGCTGTCATTTTCGACGGAGTCATCTGTCAAGTTATTTGCTTATGTTTGTATCATAAGTATAATTGTGTCTTTACCTGCGATGTCAGGTTGATTAGGGGTTGTCTTCCCTTGTTTATTCATTCATTGTGTTTGACCTTTAGGGTCGGAGGTTGTCAGTTCGGGCGTAGGCCTATGGGAAGGTTTTTTAAGCGGGAGTGAGATATACTTCCGGGAAGCCGGGAGGTCCTGTTTTTCTGAAGGGACCAAGAGTCCATTGTTTTTCGGGGAGAATCTTCGAAGTAACTGCTATGGCAGTTTTCCCCAGTGAATCTCTGTGCGTCGGGATGACGACAGAATTCCTTGTGTAGTTCTGAGGATTCATTTACCAGGTAATACCGACCTTTATGCATTATTACGCTTTTCGGTGGCAGAACATGTAAAGGATTACCTAGGGTGAACAGCAGTTCACGGATCCGCCATTTCAGAACTTATATATTTGTGCTCGAGGTAGCCATCCAAGACTGTTAGTCTTATATTGTCCAGAAATCCAGTGACGAAGATATATTGTGGGAGCCGCAGATTGGCGGAACTTCTACCTACAATAAGTATTACTGCAGGGTTGATGATAACCTATTTAACAGAAGTACACGGCCGACGTTAGGACGAGGCCTGTGCTTCCGGCTATTATACTACAGCCTGTTATGTGCAATTGGCAGGGAGTGCCAAGTTGCACCTGTGTGTCAAGGTAACTAAGGCATCTGACGCGTTTAGTCAGAGACGCCAAGGGCGACGCTACGAACTGTCATTATTGAAGAACTTTGCTATTGACCATGCACGTCTATTCTGATGTTTACCTTTTTGAATGCCAAATGTATACCTATCGATGTCAGGTCAGCATGACCTTGTTACACTGACTGTTCCTGTTGATATTATGTGTGTTCCCGTCAATAAATGTCTTGAAACATGCCTGCAGTGTCAAAGCATCCTTGATTACTGCATGTGAGAGTATGGGTTGCAGGATCTACATCTATACGAGCCTAAACACATTCGCGTCTTCATTCGCACCCACACTCAACTCATCATACGCTCGCACTACACATCTAACAACATGTAAACTGTCTTGGGCCAGTGATCACCTCAACAAGAAAAAAAAGACAGTTACATACTGCCTCAGTTGAATTTAGCAGATCCATTTCTGTCTAGTTGTAAAGTCATGTTTACATATTGTTTGTTCTCATAAGTGTAGTTATTGTATTATTTTATTACGTTTGTTACATTATTGTTTGTAAAATTGTCCATCTCTACTCTTTCTTTCATTTAGTTCATAGATGTTATAAGTGTTGTGATACGCGTCTTGTCTTGTTCTATTGTTATAGAGCATTATTATAAATTATTGTTATATATATGTCATATTAACTCCTTGGTTTAAACATGTGTATTCCCTTTTGTTGCTCTAACCCTGTCTTGTTGTCATTTCTTGTTGTACTTACTATATTTTTTTCTGCTCCATATTGTATAGTTGACTAACATCTCTATTACTGCATTTATAGACTGATGTGAGATTGGTGGATTGGGTATTGAATATTTGGTTGACATATTCATATATATATATATATATATATATATATATATATATATATATATATATATATATATATATATATATATATATATATATATATATATATATATATATATATATATATATGTATATAAGTTTAAATATTGTGCATATACTGAGAATCACAGTAATAAGAAACCATGACTTCATTAAAGGATTTATTGAAGATTGGAAAAGAATTTAATTTGGAAGTTGAAGCATTGCAAGCATATGTGGATAAGAGATAAAGAGACAAGAAGATCTCAGGAAGGAAGAATTAATTGAAAAAAGGAGACAAGAGGAACTCCACAAACAAGAAATGGAAATACAATTAGCTGAAAAAAGGAGACAAGGGGAACTCCACAAAGAAGAAATGGAATTGTCTGAAAAAAGAAGACAAGAGGAATTAATTGAAAAAAGGAGATCAGAAGAATTGGCTCTTGAAAGGGAAAAATTAGCCTATGCCAGATCTCAAGAGGAAAAAGCTCAAGAGGAGATGAAATTGCAACAAATTAAATCTCATGAGGAGATGAAATTGCTACAAATTAAAGCTCAAGAGGAGATAATATCTCAACAAGCTATAAGATTAGCTGAGATTGAACTTGAAAATCTAAAATTACAGCAACCACTGTTGCATCCTGGGGTAGGTGAAGATAAAAATAAAGATCATACTACTGCCATAAGGATTAATCTGCCAAAATTCAATGCGTCCATAGACGACATTTCATGCTTCTTAAATAGGTTCCAAACTTATTGTGAAGAATATAAGATTGACAAATCTACTTGGACCTGTAGACTTATGAATTTATTGGTAGGTGAACCATTAACTGTAGTCTCCACTTTGGATGACCAAACCAAAAAAGATTATGAAGCTGTTAAAGAGATTTTTTTTGCAGAGGTATCAATTAGATGATGAGGGTTACAGGCAGAAATTTCGTTCTTTGTACCCAGATTCTGGAAAAGACTTCACTGAATTTATTTCAGCTATTAAATTAAATTTTTCTAGATGGATTGAATTATCCAAAACTGAGAAAACTTTTGAAGGATTGTCAGATTTAATTCTAAGAGACAAGATTTTGTCATCAGTTAGTACTGATTTTCTTGCATTCCTACAGGAAAGAAAACCTGAAAATCTGACTAAACTACAAACAATAGGGCGTCAATATCAAGTTGCCCATCATAACAGAATATTGAGTAAAAACAATGTTAAGGAATCATTACCAGCTGCATCTGCTAGGTCATTTCAGGACAATGCACCTAGATACAGATCAAACAGTATGGATATGAATCAAAGATTTAATGCATCTCATAATTACAGCAAGAACAGAGGTAGATATAACTTTAATAAACATCAACCTCAAAGAAATTTCAATTCATACGAAGAGGAAGAATTTTATCCACAAACCTCTTTTAGATCAAATAATTGGCAAAATAGAGGAGGATATAACCCTAAACAAAATAGAGGTCAAAAATCTTTTTACAGAGGTAATGATCAAAATTCACAGAATAAAAGATCTTATCATAACAATACTACCAGGCAATCTAGAGGCCCTGAACATACTAATGCTGTAGTGCATGATAATGATCATAACCATGATGCTATAGTAGCACATGCAAATTCATGCAGTGTGGATTTAGCAAATAGTGATAATTGTATTAATTGCAATTCTTTATTTCAGCCTCAAGGAGTCCCAAGATTATTGTGTGGACATCCCCTTCCAGTCATGTCATCATTTGAAAGTACTGGGTCATTAATTTTAAATAAAGGTTTTGTCAATAATCAATTGGTTTCTTTGTTGCGCGATACAGGGGCAACCACTATTGGAGTTCGAAGAGCATTGGTAGATAGGTCGGACTATACAGGAAAACATGTGAACTGCATCACATTTGGAGGAACTGTAGAATATTACCCCACGGCTGAGTTATTCTTGGATACGCCATATTTTACAGGAAGAACACTTGTATGTCTATTGGAAAATCCAATTGCTGGGATTATTTTAGGAAACATACTTAAATTACATGAGTGTTCAGAGAAGGATATCGAGATATGGGAAAAACAACATTTACTTTGTTCAAATGCTGTGACTACTAGAGCTCAGGCTCACATGGAGAATAATCAACACATACCACTTGTTGATGTGTTACCTGAAGATGTAACTGAGGAAAACACTTCAGAAAAGGACGAAGAAGATGATGACAATAATGATGATGAAAATCATCATCAACAGGAGAATAATGATGATATTCAGGTAATGGATGATGTCAATACTAATAATGATAATATATTTCAGATGGAGCTCATGGATAAGGAAACCTTCATACAAAGGCAAAAAGAGGATATTTCTTTAAGAAAATTTTTTCACATTGCTCATTTAAATGATGTAAAGGTAGATGACAATGCTAAACACTGGTATACTATAAAGAATGGGATATTAGTTAGAAACTATCAAGATCCTAATTCCTTAAAAAAACAGATTATGGTACCAGCTTGTTTTCGTCCATTTGTCTTAAGACACGCACATGACATTGAATGTGCTGGACATTTAGGTGTTGCTAGAACCAAGCAAAGAGTGTTATCTCACTTCTTTTGGCTTGGTATTACAAAAGACGTAAAACTATTTTGTCGTGCGTGTACCACTTGCCAAAGCTTGGCAATTAGAAAACAAAAACATGATGCTCCTATTCAGGCATCTGACATATCTTTGCGGCCCTTTGCAAAGATGGCCATTGATATTATTGGCCCTTTAAAGGTTACATCAGCCAGAGGTCATCAATATGTGTTGACCTGCATTGATATGTGCACACGCTGGCCGGAAGCCATACCATTAGAAACCATTACTACAATTGATATTGCTGATGCACTATTTTTAATTTTTAGCCGTATAGGTTTCCCTGAGAACATTTTATCAGATAGAGGAACTCAGTTAGTTTCTGATGCCAAGAAACAGGTTATGGATATGTATGGGATTGAGAGATCCCTTAGCTCAATTTATCACCCACAGTCTAACGGGAAAATAGGAGTTCTCAATAGATCCATAAAACAGATGTTACATAAGGTTACCATTAAATATCCACAAAATTATAGGGAAATTAAAAATGAACACACAGGCTTTAGTCCATTCGATTTGGTTTTTGGTGCCAAACCAAGAGGCCCAATGTCAATATTAAAACAGCTATTAATTGTAGCTGATATGAATGAAGAGGTTCAAACCTCATACCAATATGTCATCAACCTAAGAAAAAAAATAATAGACGCATGCCAAATTGCAGTAAACTCATCTGAAAAGGCAAAATTCAGAGCGAGGTTATTTCTTAACCAAAACCGCAAATTACGCCAACTGTGGCCTGATGATGATGCATACGTACTATTACCCAAGAAAGACAACAAACTATTGGTGTCATGGAGAGGACCTTACAGGATTGTGAAGAAACTGTCTGATGTTGATTATATTGTTTCAGTAGATGGAAAAGAAAAGACTTTTCATATCAATATGTTACAGCAGTTTCATGCACGTCCACCATATCTTAGACCAGTCTTTGAAGCTCTTGATGATTCTGTCACTCGTCATTCTTCTTTGGCTGTGATACAGGAAGAAAATTCTGATTTGACTAATGGAAATGAGTCACTCTTAGTGTTACCTAGTATTCACTTTTTAGCTACTGAAAGTTGGAAAGATGTTTCCATATCTCCAACGCTGTCTTCTGTTCAGAAAGAACAGGCTACTCAATTGTTACTGTCTTTTGCTGATGTCCTCACTGATGTGCCAGGACATACCGATATCATCGAACATGATATCGTTCTTACTGATTTTCAACCTATTAAGTTGAAACCCTATCCTATACCTATACACTTACAGACTCAAGTGAATGAGGAATTAGAACAGATGGTGAAATTAAACGTCATTCTCCATCTCATTCCCCTTACAGTTTTCCGATGGTCTTGATTCGGACAAAATAAATCTATACGCATATGCATAGAATTTAGACGTCTAAATTCTGTGACCATAAATGACGCTGAACCACTCCCAGTGTTAGAGTCTTTATTAGACAGATTAGCTTCTGCTACATTCTTCTCTAAATTTGATCTTTCTAAACGCTATTGGCAAGTGCCATTAACGGAGAAATCCAAGCCTTATACTGCCTTTGCTACGCCATTAGGTCTATTTGAATTCAACTATATGTCTTTTGGCTTAGTAAACGCGCCTGCGACCTTAGTTCTCATGATGCGCAGACTCTTCTCCGATAGAGAGGATCTTATCACCTATATAGATGACATTTGTCTGTTTCATCAATCATGGGATGAACATGTAAAAGGTATTCAGTCCTTACTTCACACTTTACGTCTCCATAACTTAACTGCACGTCCATCTAAAACTAAAGTTGGATTTCAGGAGATTTAATTTTTTAGGATATAAAGTAGGAGGAGGTTTCTTGAAAACTGACGATACTACTATATCTAGAATTCTAAACCTTGATGTGCCCAAAACAAAAAAACAGGTTAGAAGTATTCTCGGTCTACTCAATTTTTATCGAAAATGTATCCCTAATTTTTCTGAAATTACATCTGTTTTATCGTCCCTTGTAAAGAAAAATTCACCCAATAGATTTATATGCAGCCATGATTGTTATGTTGCCTTAAATTATATTAAAATGTTGTTTTCAAAATTGCCTATCTTGAGATTGACTGATCCTGCTAAACATTTTACCCTCAGAGTCGACGCCTCAAAATCGTCGATTGGCGGTTCGTTGTTGCAGGAATGGAATGGCTGTCTGCATCCCACACTGTACATGAGTAGAAAGCTGACGCCTACGGAGCAGAGGTACCCCATCATTGAGAGGGAACTACTTGCGGTGGTATTTTGCTTTTCCAAACTACAGCGCTACTTGCTGGGAGCAAGTTTTACACTAGAAACTGACCAGAGAGCCTTGTCGTATCTGAAAACAGCACGCTTCAAAAACGAAAGAGCTGCCCGTGCCTCTCTGGCTCTCCAACCCTACGAATACCAGATAAAACCTATCAAGGGAAGCGTCAATGTCATTGCCGATGTGCTGTCTCGCTGTGTGAAACATCCACTGGTTGACGAATCAAATTCTGCTTCTACACATTTATAAGGATGAAGCCTGCGTTATGTTGCTGGTTACAAATCAAAAACAATGGCACAACTTTAACGTTGTATGAACTGCTACATGGACCGTCCATTGACAAGAGTGGTACATACTTCAGAAAATTTTCTGCCACAGTGGTTCATCATGTACAGAAACAGTGTGCTAAACTACGAGCAGTATGCCAAGCAACATGATGATGATGTTTTTACGTATAACCTAGATCAACTAAGATATCAAACCCTTTGCCATGTGATTAATAATACGATTATTCAAGAACTATACTGCTATACTGGAGCCGCGGTAGCATAGTGGTTAGTGCACTGGCTTCCTAGCGCAGTGGTCTATGGTTCGATCCCCAGATGAGGCGGGAATTTTTTAGGCCACAAACGGCTCCTGGGTCGACCCAGCCCCAAATGGGTACCAGAGCAACTCTGGGAAGGTTAAGGCGGCCGGCGTGATGCCGACCACATCACCCCTAGTGTGCCGACGGTCAAGATAATATGGGCATAACACCATATTCCCAATATGCCTCAATGGGCGTGTAACGGGTTCCTTTACCTTTACCTTTATACTGCTATACTACATGCAGAGTTATAATATGACTATTTTCAAGATATAGTGGCAATGCGATTTGTTCAAGACACATTCCTGGAATTATTCAATAACTTTCCTTTTAAAATGGACTGCTACTTGCATAAAAAGGGAAACAACTAGAAAATGCCGATATCTGAAAATTCAAAGGGGACATAACAAAATAAAATTTTCATCTCAACTTGGACTTGGAAAAATGGAAAATACAGAATGGACAATAGTGACTTTCAATTCGATTCCTATTGCAGGGAAGACAAACATTGACAGTTGAAATACATGAAACTTACATGTTTCAAATGACTTATGTGTTGTTACAGATGAAAATGACTTTGCATCTTCGAGGATAATCTACAAATGTGTGAGAATTATGATCTAATGGAACTTGGTTCGAATATACGTGATTGAAAATGACTCTCGTGCAACAATCAATATTAACATTAAATAATTAATATCATTAATTACTTGATATGTGTTTAATTCATCTAAACCACATGAGGTTACATACATAGTGTAATGGATTATTTTAATGTGTTCATATATTACTTAAAATATATTGTCACATTACAGTGTATTAACATGATCAGTCATCCCATCACACTACATACATACAGATATTGATAACTATTTTGACATATTGTCGCAGTCACTCATTATGAATTGATTTGTCTGCCTCATATGATCTATTATGTCTTTGATTGCTAATTATGCATGTCATTGATAAATAGGGAGACTTACATGACTGACATGACATAAGGTGTTTGTTGACATGGTGTGCTGTATGAGTGCCTTGACTGACACATATTGACAGTTCTTTTTTGTTTCGCATTTATAGATTTGCAATGGAAATAATGTAAAGTTCCTTTTCATTATTTTACTGCAGGGGGGAGTAAATGTTATGTTTAAATATCATAACATTGGTTGTATACGATCACTTACTGGTTTATTGTTTATAGACCGTTGTCATTAGTTTCCGGAAGTGACGTCTTGACTTCTGCACAGAATAGTAGCAGACGATGGCTTGTTAATCTGGAACACGAACGCGTCTCTGGACCGGATTCTGCTTGTGTCGTTTGACCAGTATGCATGGAAGGTGTCCAGTAGAACCTGATTTTAGATTGTGTTAATTGCCTTTGGGCATATTCATGTTACACCTGCAAGATATGTTACCATCACTGCCTTATGCATTTATTAACTGTATAATGTCAGTTTAGTCTAAGCAGAGTGTGTGAAATTCTTGAGCACGTAAGTGAATGTCCCATTACAACTGAAAGTATCAGAATCGAGGACAGTAGCGACCTGTGCTTAGTAAAAGCCTTGATGTCGTACCATATGCAATGTGGAGCATTGTTTAAATAAACGTGTGAAATGTGCCAAGAAGTTAAGCCTTAATAACTGAGTATCTGTGGTGCGGGCCAGGGAGAGTGTGTGTTTGGCCATATTACTTATAATGTAATAATATATATGAATCAATAAGGATATCCCTGGAAAGATGCTCAGCTGGCCAAGATATCTTCAAGAGATATATACAGGACGTCTGGAGGAATGTTCCTGAATACATACATAATATTATAAGGATTTATTTCCCAGCATCACCATCGTTGTAGGTTTCTTGGAACTTTGTTGTTTATGAACATGACCTTGTTCTCACTATTTGGGAACCTGTCATGTTTGTAACCCTTCTTTATAATCTGAGGTTTGAGGTTGTATCTTGTTGGTGTACATGAAACTTGATGATGTCTCTGTCAATATCTGTTCAAGGATTTTGTTATGTGGATATGTGCCCTCAATACTTTAAATGTCCTTTCCTCAGTGGTGTTGATTTCACATAACTTCCTGTATCTAACACTTTGAAGGAAGGTTAACACTGTCCTCCGATATTTTATCTTTTCCAGACTATTCATATGTTTTCCTACTTGTGCAATTTGCATGCCTCTGTGTGTACCGTTTTCTCTATGCCATGGTCTTCTATTATGAGTCCTGTCATTGTTCCTATAGGCATATATCTCTCTAATGTATTTGCCTGTGGTTTCCTGAGTGCGTGTAAAATATAACTGATTAAAACTAGACCTGAAGGTCTTTTTATCTGGACATGCGCCCTAATATAACCAACTAGGTTGACGGGACGCGCCGCGCCAAAACGGCAAAGTTTTATTTTTTCTTAATGTGTGTCTAGACATCTCGCAAGCACCAGGGTTTTACTTGAAAGTGTAATATTTGTGTGTGCTGGTTTAATGTAAACTTCCCCATTCAGTTGGCTACATGGTGTCTAATATGTGTTTCGTTAGGGGTCGAAGCATGTCTGGATGGCTGTCTGGCTCTTGATATCAAAATGTTATAAAAATGTACACAATATAGCCCACTTACAACCAGCGATCACACCTCTTGTCAGGTTGCGACGGACTGCCCAATCTTGGAAATGAGTGAAACAAAAACAAAAAAATCCATCTGATATTTTAATCAGTAGAGATTCAGGAGTTAGTCCTGATATGTTTATTGAAAGATAAGGGGGAGAAATCCTATTTACTTCCAAAGGGGAACAATTTAACTATTAAAAATCATCACACTAAATAATTGACTTTCATTGCGTATTTAAGTTTATCAATTCATTATACAAAGTTATATAAGACACAACAAATTCTCTTACTTTTATCAGTACATTTGTTAAATTGTTAAAATGTTATTTTGTTTCTCATTTTTAACGGGAAAAGAACTTTAAATAATATGAAATTTGATGCAAATTTTAAAGTAGGGAACACTTATATGCTCCACAACTTTCAATGATAATCAGCATACAAACTACTTCATGTGCACACCAAAATGTTCCATCGGAGCCAAATAGCTCTTCCACAGTCTTGTAAACACAAGTCCTGGGTTCGACTCCTTTGTAAGCCACCCACATCTGTTGTTTTTCTACTTCTTTATTTCTTACGAGTGCCTGAAAACATACCTTTATGTTTGTCTAATATTTATTTACTGTTTACAGGCCTCGGGTGTCCCTAACTTATGTGTTATAAACACATTTTTTACTTGATCGCTCCTCTTCTACCCTGAATGCTGGAGTGGCTAAGAGGTATGTCGTCCGCCTCTAAATCTGAAGGTTTTGGGTTCGGTTCCCAGTACAGAGAAGACTTTTATTGGGATTTTATCAGAACCAGTGGGTCCTAATAATGACATACTCCTCCCTAATCCCCAGGGTAGTGAGATTGGATGTCTGGACTTCTCGGATACATTGTGTCATGTGATATGCATGTATATAAAGGATGGGATTTAGCATCGCCCCAGTGAATAACATGAAACGGGCCTTGATATTTTGTTTACATGAATGCGCGTTAGCAAGAACGGGCTGAGGCGATGTAAGGTTATCTCCCAACCTAGTACATGTGGCAGGTTTGTTTACCTCTCTAACTCCCTTTTCGTCAATCGGGGTAAAGTGTCCCGACTACGCATGTGCGAGCTATCGCGAAGGCAGGCATGCCGGCGCTAGACGAGTAACGTGAGCGAGAGAAGAGTATACAGAAAGATACATAAATGCAGAATTACGTCAGCACTGGGTGGGAAAGGATTTTTAATAACAGTTAATCTATCAATGGGTATACCCGTGCTTTGTTTAAACGATGTTGGATCGGATGCTGACTAGATGTTACACGCTTTCAATTTTTGCTTTGCTTTAAATAATGTTTGATCTTGATGTTGTATAGATGATAAATTCTTTTTGACTATGGTTATTACAGCAACACCTGGTCACTTCCAACAAGAGTTCTAAGCCATCAGCTTGGAATTACCCTCCTGCCTTCCTATATGGCCGGATAAACCAGTTAACCCTTTACATCGGGATAGTCCTCTACATACTGCAGTTGTGGTTCTTCAGTCCGACTCCTTATTACAGGTCTAGTCGGTTAATTTCCTCTTGCTAGGAACCAATTGTCAACGCCTTCTCGCAAAGCAAGTGGAGCGCTCTATTGTGATTCGCTTGCATAGTTAGGCGGGGTTGTCGCACGGAAGGTCCTGGGTTCTAGTCCTGGGTAAGCCACTCACGTCTGTTGTTTTTCTGATGTCTAGTGTTTTACTTCTTTATTTCTTAGGATTGCCTGAAAACATACCTTTATGCTTGTCTAATATTTATTTACTGTTTACAGGTCTCGGGTTTCCCTTCATTATCTGTTATAAATGCTCTGCTTCACACGCGTCATCTGCATTCACCTTCTATATATCTGCTCGCGCCTTCCCAAGAGTGGCTGGCCTTTGTACCAGTGGAGGGATTACCTTCAGAGTCTCATTAAATCTGAAGTGCCTGCATTGATTACCTCGGGGTTTTATCTTAGATCTACAGCACTTTGTCTGGGTAGAGTACTAGCCTTGGGCCCAAGATTTCGTTCAAGTGTTGAGTTATGGTGGAGTTGGTTCTACGGATTTGCAGCAGTTTAGGGAAAGGGGAGGGTAATCATCCTGGAACAAGTCAAGAGCTACGTATATCTTGGTCATACAGTAACAGAAGATGGCGGATGTGAAACAGAAATCAAGAAGAGAATAGGAATGGCCAAAGCTACTTTTAACAACATGAAACATTTACTGACATCTAAACAGTTATCTCACAAATTAAAACTGAGAATCATAAAGTGTTATATATATTCTGCATTTCTGTATGGTGCAGAAACATGGACGATGAATAAGCATTTGGAAGAAAGAATTGAGGCTCTTGAAATGTGGATATATAGAAGAATGGGGCGTATCTCATGGAAAGAGATGAAAACAAATAAGGAGGTCCTAGAAAATCTAGGTATGAAAAGAGAACTAATGAGGGAGGTCAAAATTCGGTAGCTAAAATACTTTGGCCACATAAAAAAGCATAACACCTTGCAGAAGACCATAACAGAAGGGAGAGTTGAAGGCAAACGTGCAAGGGGAAGACAGTGCTATAAGTGGGAAGATAACATCAAGAGATGAACAGGAAAGAGTCTATCAGAGTGCACCACCAAGTCAAGAGACAGAAGACGTTGGAGATCCATTACAGCCAACCTTCGTTGTGGAGATGGCAACTGATGATGAATCATCTTCCCTGTTAGCGATCCGCCAATTTCAAGCGGAATATCTAACAAGAAGTGCCAAAGAAGAAAGATTATTAATTTTGTCGGGGAATTGTGCGCAGATAATCGGCGCATTTTAAGAACTGAGGGACACAAGTACATATACTAGTTTTATCGCTGACAAGGATAAGTCAGCAGGGTCATTTGGGGGTGTAGGCATTTGTTTCTTTCAGGGTTCCTGCTGAAGGATTAGCTTAAACATCTTCATAATAACAGCTGGAGTTAAATTAGGGTGGATTAAGCCTACTATATTGTTTGCTAGCATTGTGGTCGCTTGATTAATTTTATTGTAACGCACTTGATTGGGTGTATTTGCTTGTGATCGATAATTCTTATTCTTTACACGAGAGTTTTTTGTTGTGAATAAAAATAGAAAATGTATCAGCTGATCAGATCCTCTTTCTATTCTCTACTTAAACTTAGTTGTTTGTGGAGTCACTAATGTGTACTAAACCTTATCTTCAAGAAGAGAGAGAGAGAGGCAGTGTGACAGTAGTTAAAACATAGTCATTGCGTGGTAGGAGGGAGAGTCAGTACCTGTTCTTTACTCCTGATACGTATAAGTCACTTTATCCACATTCAACACCATACCTCATCTATCATCTCAGACTTCACTCAGACTTTTGTCTTGTCTCAAACTTTTGTCTTGTTTAGGCAGACTAGTGAAAACCCCGCGTGACACAGGAATGGACCCAGAATTATGTGCTCCTTGTTCAAATGCTCAGGACAGCATTTGTTGACCTCACTTCCAACAATATAGACCGTGTGGATAGCCTGTTTCCACGGGTAGCCACCAGTCCTATGTGGGTGTGTGTTAGTATCGTCAGAGTTTATATGGGTATGAGGTGCCCATATGTCTGTTACATATGTCAGTGTTACATATGTATATATGCTGATTCATAATATACTAAATATACAATAATATAATATACATGTAATATAATACACCAGATATATTTACACATATGATATGAACAGTTGTAACCTTTTAATCTCCCGCCTGTCAAGTCAGCTGTGACACGTGCTGATAACTTGATAGTATGTCTTTCATAATCCTTAAAACGACTTTTATCAGTGCTCTGCTGGGTACTATTGGGGTAATGTCCTAATACTCGTGGATTTTCGCTCAATAACAGGGTTGAACTTGAAGAAACACCAATACAAGATGTAGAATCGTACACATCTCTTGGCAGCAATATAGACAAAGTTGGAGGGACAGACAGTGATACCAAAATAAGAATACAAAAAGCAAGAGGAGCTTTCATTGCATTGGGAAATATGTGGAGATCACGAGAAATCGGACCCAACACGCAAATAAGAATCTTTAACTCAAGTGTGAAGTCAGTCCTATTGTATGGCTCTGAGACATGGAGAACAACAAAGACAACAATTAAAAAGCTACTGACTTTCATAAATGGGTGCTTGCGTAGAATAGTGTTGCAACGTTGATTTTGCTGGGGAGGTTATGATGGTATCCTAACAAAGAATGAAATCGGTGTCTGCATAAACCGTGTGAGGTCAAGCACATGTAGGCCACTGACTCTAAAAGATGATGATGATGAATTATGTGCAGGGTACCTAACGCTACCTCCCTAGATCTCACACGGTCACTCTTGTGGCTCTAGTGTATGGTGTATGATGTACCTAGTGTCTAGGGGAGAAATGAGATGATGGTACACACCACAAAAACACTTTAATTTTCTATGAGGGAGTGAATACAACAGTGGTTAAGATTTTCTTTTAAATTAATCTTTTCGGTACAATTTATTTTGCCTGTCCAGTCATATTTCTTGGACAGGTCTTTGAAAATGAGGACAAGATAGTTTACAGAAAAGAACAATTAAAATTTTGGGGCAATTTGCCCAATAACTAAAAAGTTAATATATATTTATATATGTCTTTCCTGCAGGAAATATTCATAGATTTCACTTTATTCATCTAAAGGGACAGTCACTGTATATGAGGGCTGTAGTTTCATCCTACCCCCATAAATGTCCTGAGTATTGTTTCGCAATACTAGTGTTTCGTACAAGAAAATGTCAGTTATGCCCAGATGTTTAACACATCACCTGGGATTCCTTGTTGAAAGATATTACAATGTGTCGTTGCAGAAGGTCTCATTTTCACCACCCGCCAAAGCTCCTACTGTTATCTTTGACAGCATAAAAGACTGGTTGGAGACTGGATGGTGTTATTCGTACTCAACAGGTTTCCTGTCACCAGCTGGCAACAGAAAATAGAGCCTCTGCAACAAAAGGACACCCTGGCCTTTTACATCTTATTACTTATTCTAACACTTAATTTCATACGTGGGTATGGGGTCAGCCTCGCGTGCATTTCAGGTGCACTCGCTGTGGCGCCGGATATTGCACGCCACACGCTAGAAAATATATAGGATTTTGGTGCTGATGAGCGCTGCACGATAGTAATTTGTCGATATGTGTATTGCGCACATGACGTGAGCAGTGTGGAGGAAAAAATGGACAGAGCGTGTGTTGACCCTGAATGGGCGGCTTGTGTGTGTGTTCTGCCCAATGGTAGAAATATGGGAAATGTTAAAAGAGAAGTGTCTTGAAACATATTAATGTTTATTAAATACAACGAAAGGTAGGAAGAGGAATGAGGTAATGTTTATATGGACCTATGGATTAGAGAAGTTGCTGAATCTACCTAATTATGCATGCTGTGTAATGATGTATTGTCTACGTGAATAAATAATGGAATGTTACCAAAATATCCAGCTGTTATATTGATCGTTGTGTGGAATCTTCGAGATATAGAAAATATCGTTAATGAACTATTGTGGCTGTCCTGAATCTTGTGGACCTATGATATATAAACCTAGACACAGTGTGAAAACGAGCACAAACAATCAACTGAAGAATATAAACTTTTAACGCCACAGATATGGGAGGCTCGTTCCGTTGGAGAGGAATTAATTGTTTGGAATATGTACAATGCTGTACTGTGGAAAGTACGCAAGATATTAAGCACACGTATTTGTGGAATCAATAGAAATTGCAATTTTTCGTACGAGGTCATGCCAAGACCTTGGACTGTTGGGAAGACATTATTACCAAACAACATATATTCTATTAAAGTCGCTGAACAGACATTTGACTGCCTACGAACAGATATGATATTGACACAATATATTGCGGTCACAAGTTACTATGACGAATATTGTCACCTCGAGGCCATTTCGCGTTGAATCGTTGTAGTGAACCATTACATCAAGATCACCTGAACGGACTTGTAAATCCTAAAGTAAAGTTACCAATGGACATTTATTATACCAATAATATGAATCGTGAGAATCATGACGGTATCCAGAACCGGTTTTTTGGGGTCTTTCAAGTCTGACAAGTCTTTCAACCCTGATGTTCGAGAAATCATTTCGGTTGTCTGCAATGGTCAAGAAGGATGATTTAATCTTTTACGTACGTCATCAAACAGATTTGCTGACTACTTGGATTTCGTAATCAGGAACATGGAACGTCTTGAACAGGACACTTATACGCGTTGAGCAACTCAGACTTTACATTCTTTCCTTGACCCGTTTTTATTGCATAGATTCAATGCTACTTTGCGAGGTTGATGCGTCTTGTCTACAACGAGGATTGGCGGTCGTGGATTTTAATCATATAAGTGAATATATGTTGGTAGGGTCATGGTCTCCGGTCCTAAAAATGTCAGGCACATCTTATTTTTGTGTATCTTTGATGTTTTATGTTTTCTTGTGGGCGACACTCAATTATATCTTTGGATGAATTTAGTTGTCGTCGTTCTATAGATTTTGATTGTATTGATCTCTTTCAGGGATTCAGCATTTAGTGCTGTCGTATTTCCGCTCTGACTGAGATTAATATTTTCTTAGTTGTTTAGCTGTGCTGTCACGTAACATATTGTCGTGGAATTCTTATTTAGTTCAGTATGATTATGTTCGTACCTGTAGTTCTTCTCTGACTTTCTTTTTAATATGTACAGCAGTTCTATGTGATTGTATCTCGTCCTGTACTGTTCATTGACGGTGGAAACAACTGTTTTATTATATTGTAGGATTTTATGACTTTTTACATTGTTGTCTTTTTCCTGATTTGTTTCCAGCGTTGTCTTTTAGTCTTTTGTCTAATGTGATGTTATGGCATGCTTTTACATAGGTATTAATGGTAATATTTATTACTTGCTTGTAATTATATGATATTGTTATTTGCTGATTAATATATGATGATTACAGATACTCTTTGAGAGTAGTGGATAAGTATCATATACTTCAGAGACAAGTATAGCACACAAAACGAATAAATACTGTATATACAGTTGGTGTTGAAAAAGGTTTGAATTACCTTACGACTAAGTATAGTCATTGGGCAACAAGTGGGAGAGATATACATTTTGAATCTATAGCCCATTACTCTTTAATTTCAGTATGGCTGACTTTGTGAAGGTTAAAGCGGGATTTATACAGAATGGGAAGGACTTGAATTTCTCGGGTGATGATCTTATAGCCTATGTAAATAAAGAAATAGCGGAATACAAAGAAGAGAAAGAAAGAGAAAAAAAAAGACAAGAGAAAGAAAGAGAAGAAAAAAGACAAGAGAAAGAAAGAGAAGAAAAAAGACAAGAGAAAGAAAGAGAAAGAGAAGAGAGGGAACATGAGAGAATGGAGAGAATTCGTTTAGCAGAAATTGCTGCAGAACAAGCGAAATTTGAAATAGAAAAAACTTTTGAGTCAGAAAAATTGCGCTTACAATCTTCTTTTTCTAGGGAATCTTCTGGTACTGGATCGTCGAAGATCATTAATTTAAAATTACCAAATTTTTCTTCATTGCATGACGATATAGGATTCTTTCTTTTGAGATTTGAATCAAGAGTTACGGCTTTAAATTTACCTAAGGCCTCATGGCCTGAACATTTTGTCGGGTTACTTACTGGTGAAAGTTTACAAACTTTTTTTAACATTGCCGATGACAAAAGAAACGACTATGAATCCATAAAATCAGTATTTCTTCGCAAATATTGTTTAGACGAGGAAGGATATCGTTTAAAATTTAAATCGATGGGTCCTATGGAAGGTAAGGATGTCGAAGACTTTGTGTCTTCAGTGAAGATGTGTCTAAACAGATGGATTGAACTGTCTAATATTACTAAATCTTTTGAAGGACTTTATGATCTCATCTTAAGAGACAAAATTTTATCTTCTGTGAATACGGAAATTTTCTCATTTCTTCAAGAAAGGAAGCCTACCGATATAGGAGAAATGGAAAAATTAGCTCAACAATTTTCGGTCGCACACCCAAACTTGCCTTTAGGTAAGACGAAGGTCCTAGAAACTTTGCCAGCTTGGGCGGTCACTCATGATAGATCACGCACTCGCAGCATGGACCGACGGTATAGGGAAGACTATCAAAATTCCTATAGAGGTAGATATAATTTACCTCATAATCATTCGCCCTCACGGGGTATAGAGAGACGCAACTTTAAAAATAATAATAAAAAGTCATGGCAAAGAAATAATCAATACTCCAATAATAATTACACTCACAAACATCATTTTTCGGCACCCTCACGTAATGATTACAATAACAGTAATTACAATAACAAACATCATGTCTCACCACCATCTCGTGATGATTCTTCTCGCACGGACAAAAAGGGGTACTATCGGTCTGACTGTCCAGTGGATCGGAGAGGAACACATTTTTCTAGGAGTCAAAGTAGAGGAAGATCACAAGCTCACGCTTGTCAGATTAACGTTGGTAATGATAATATTTCCAATAATGAGAATAATACTCACGCCAATGCATGTAGTTTTGATTTAGAAAATAGTGGTAATTGCACAGAATGTATGACTCTATTTCAACCTGGATCTACTCCACGTCTGAGATGTGGACATGCTCTGCCAGTTTTGTCTTTAAATGATGGGGTTGGCTCACTCGTGATCCATAGAGGTTGTGTTGTTGACACACCCGTTTCTATTTTACGTGACAGCGGATGCACCACCATTGGCCTAAGGAAGGCACTAATTCCTTCTTCTTGCTTTACGGAAAACTCTATAAAGTGCGTAACTTTCGGTGGAACTGTTGAATCTTATCCGCTGGCAGATGTGGTAATAGATACTCCTTTCTTTTCGGGAAAAGTAAGAGTGTGTGCTCTCGATCGACCTTGTTGTGATTTACTTATAGGTAACATAAAGGGGGTTAAAGAGTGTTCTGAACAGGATATTATTGATTGGGAGAGAAATCATCTCTCCTTTGCTAACGCGATCACAACCAGAGCACAACAAGCTGCAGAGACAATTGAATTAAATTCTTCTATACACACTCAACACATTACAACTTGTCATTACATTGACAAAAATATATTTATAGCTAAACAACAAATGGATCCTTCTTTGGCACATTTTTTCCCATTAGCTATTGCTCGAACTATTAAACATTCTAAAAATTCAAGACATTGGTTTCAAATGCAGGATAATATTATGATACGATGTTTTGATAATTACTCTTTCATTCTCAAACAAGTCATAGTACCTACGTCATTTCGCGCACTAGTCTTGTCAAATGCGCATGACGTACCATTTGCTGGACATATGGGAATTTCTCGTACGGCTTATAGATTACTAAAACACTTTTATTGGCCTGGGGTAAATAAAGACATTTCAACTTATTGTAAATCTTGCGCTGAATGTCGAAGTGTTGCACGTAAGGGTGCACATCAATCAGCACCGTTACAGGTCACGGATATTGCTATACGCCCTTTTTTCAAATTGGCTATTGATATCATAGGACCACTGTCTGTAAGGTCTACCAGAGGTTTTCAATACATATTAACATGTATTGACCTGTGTACGAGATGGCCAGAAGCCATTCCTTTAAAAAATATTACCACAGTGTCGGTAACAGATGCGTTGCTGTCTATATTTTCACGCATCGGGTTTCCGGAAGAAATCCTCTCTGATCATGGATCTCAGTTCGTGTCAGGTATGATGTCAGATGTTTTCAACACACTTCGTATCCGTCACTCTCTTAGTGCTATATTTCACCCTAGCTCTAACGGGGTCGTGGAACGTTGGAATGGGACATTAAAACAAATGTTGGGGAAGGTGACTACATCATTTCCTCAAGAATGGGATCGTTTTATTCCTGCTGTACTGTTTGCGTACAGAGAGGTTCCTAATCATACTGTTTTTTTCGCCTTTTCAGTTGGTATTTGGTGCGAACCCAAGAGGACCAATGTCTCTCTTACATGATTTGTTAATGGAATCTGATGTGAATAATAATAATAAGAAGAAATCCACTTATCAATACGTTACAGATTTACGCCAATATCTTGTGGATGCATGTCAGGTGGCGACTGAAGCATCTGAGATGGCAAAATATAAGACCAGATCTCGCATTAACCGAGATAGACGACTAACGTCTTTCTCAATCAATGACGATGTTTTTGTTTTCCTGCCACTCAAAGTAGATCACTTGTTAGTAACATGGCAAGGTCCGTTTAAAGTGGTTGCAAAGAGAACGGACGTGGACTACGTCATCAATATGCGGGGTAAACAAAAAACATTCCATGTTAACATGCTCCTACCATACATCACTCGTCCTCCTCAGTTACAATTCATTTGTGATGCTATCATGAACCAACCTACCCATCATGCATCTATCGCGTTGGTGGATGAGGTGCAAACCAATTTCGCTGATGTACCTTCCACGTTTCCGGTAGCACCTATTAAGTCTTCTGAAACATGGAATGATGTTATAATTTGTACTGATTTACCTGCAGATCATAGGGATCAAATTCGTTCTATGTTGGTATCCTTTCAGGATGTTTTGTCTGATCTTCTGGGACGTACTAACATTATCACACACGAAATCAAATTGTCAGATTACACCCCGATTTCATTACGACCATACGCCGTTCCTCTACATGTTAGAGATCAGGTGGAAAGTTAAGTAGATGGTATGTTAAAACTGGGTATTATTTCACCGTCTGATTCACCTTTCTGTTTTCCTATGGTGGCAGTACGAAAGAAAGACAAGTCAATTCGTATTTGTATTGACTTTCGTCGCCTTAACAAGGTGACCATATCCGATTCTGAACCAATGCCTTTGCTGGAGGATTTGTTGATACGCCTATCATCCGCCACTTTCTTCAGCAAGTTTGACCTATCTGAAGGTTACTGGCAGATTCCTCTGGCTGATGTATCAAAACCTTTGACTGCTTTTGCCACTTCTCGTGGATTGTTTCATTACAATGTCATGTGTTTTGGTTTACGGAATGCTCCAGCGACCTTTGTACGCATGATGCGTCGCGTTTTAGGTAATCGCACCGACCTCATTTCGTATATGGACGATATTTGCATTTTTCATGATACTTGGGAACAGCATATCGCTGGGATACAGTCGTTGCTCCAAACTCTCAGAGTACATAACCTCACAGCTCGACCTTCCAAAGTCGAAATTGGGTTTACTGAGATTTCATTTCTGGGTCATAAGATTGGCCGACAAACAATACAACCTGAGGAGTCTACACTAAAAAGGGTACTGGATCTTGCCATACCAACTACTAAGAAACAAGTTCGTAGTTTGCTGGGACTCATAAACTTTTACCACAGGTTTATACCACGATTTTCCCTTTTAACTTCTGTTCTATCTGCTCTGACAAAAAAGGGTATGCCTGACAAAATAGTATGGAACAAAGAGTGTGACCATGCCTTACAGAACATCAAAACACAATTTTCAAAAAGTCCAATACTAAGACTACCAGACTTAAGACGACCTTTTCTCGTTGTTACAGACGCATCTCTGAAAGGAATAGGGAGATGTTTAATGCAAACCTTTGATGGCGAGTGCCACCCGATATTCTACCTCAGCAGAAAACTTTCAGAGACAGAATCCAGATATCCAATTGTGGAAAGGGAACTTTTGTCATTGGTATGGACATTACATAAACTACAGAAGTTCTTGGTGGGTACACATTTTAAATTATACACTGATCAAAAAGCCCTCACATATTTACAGACTTTTAAATCGACTAATGCACGTCTCACCCGATGGGCGCTAAAAATGCAAGGGTATGATTTTGACGTTTTACCAATAGCAGGAAAGGACAATGTCCTAGCTGACACCCTCTCTAGAGTTATGTAATAACTCGAATACGTAAGTGGACAATAATTACTTATTTATTCATATTGTTATTACTGACATTATTTTATTTTTCCTTTAAAATCTAGATAGATATTTAATCTCGCTTCACATTATAATTGCCTGACTGAAAACTAAGTTTTCAGTTGTTCGAGGGGGATGGGGGGGGGGGGGGTAATGTGGCGCCGGCTATTGCACGCCACACGCTAGAAAATATATAGGATTTTGGTGCTGATGAGCGCTGCACGATAGTAATTTGTCGATATGTGTATTGCGCACATGACGTGAGCAGTGTGGAGGAAAAAATGGACAGAGCGTGTGTTGACCCTGAATGGGCGGCTTGTGTGTGTGTTCTGCCCAATGGTAGAAATATGGGAAATGTTAAAAGAGAAGTGTCTTGAAACATATTAATGTTTATTAAATACAACGAAAGGTAGGAAGAGGAATGAGGTAATGTTTATATGGACCTACGGATTAGAGAAGTTGCTGAATCTACCTAATTATGCATGCTGTGTAATGATGTATTGTCTACATGAATAAAAAATGGAATGTTACCAAAATATCCAGCTGTTATATTGATCGTTGTGTGGAATCTTCGAGATATAGAAAGTATCGTTAATGAACTATTGTGGCTGTCCTGAATCTTGTGGACCTATGATATATAAACCTAGACACAGTGTGAAAACGAGCACAAACAATCAACTGAAGAATATAAACTTTTAACGCCACATTCGCCCCGAATTTTACATGACTCCCACCTTGCTGTGACCACACCTCAGATCCTTATGGCAGATACGCCACTGTACGTTTACATACTTTTCCTCAATACAATAATGTGGAGTAACCACATTTCCTTTGATATGATCTTCTCTTCTTTTCTTTTCAAATATAATTGCTTCAGGCATGTAGACAGTGTTCATTGAACACCGAGGCTTACTAATATATTCTAATATAATAATATGACAACATAATCATGACAACATACACCAGTTAGATACATTTCAAAGTGAGGACTCAACAATGTCTGCTCCCGGCATGTCCTTCACTTTCCCTCATAGCAGTATCTTTAGTTTGACTAGCAATGAATAATCAAAGTCTTTTGCTAATATTTACTAGCACTGGCCAATCAAAACGTGCCCTTTTCCGTTTTTTCATGCAAACAATTTCTTTTTACCAAAGCAAAAATTTGAATGTACCTCCCTGCCTCTTTTTCAAACTCGCGTCCCCACTAACGTTAAAAAAAAACAAAGCAGGAACGACAGTCTGTCTGGTCGAGCGTCCGTAGATATTAGTATTTTCTCAATAACTTATCTAATACTGGGACTATCATATTATTTAAAGTACATTCTTGCTCAGTGAACTCTACGTTATACTACCATATAATTTTTATGTGCAGTTTCATAATGGTTTAAATTTTCAATTTTTGTCATAGTCAATCGTCAAATAAAATTTTTCACAAGACCGCCATCTTTCCTCTCCTTCATCTCGCTGGCAAGTATTTTTCAAATAACTAACTTGTTTTAGTTACGTCAGAAATGCTACCGCGAGGAGGCAATAAAATTGTCTGCGTGTTTGCCTCTGCTAGAGTTGTTCCAGCTTGTATATATATGCATGGCAGACTGTGTCAGCGAAGCGGGGTTGTGCGCGGCAGGTTAAAAATTGGCGTTAATAATTTGTATTGTATCGTGTAACACTATCAAAAAATGGAAGGATCACTACTAAATTTTGCGTTAAAGTTGACAGAATACGGTAATTCAGATAGTTATTTGGCGGCACACTTCCGCCAAAGCGTTAATTGTAAGTCTTGCCACAGTCTCTATCAAATCGGGCAAAACGTTAAAAATGTACGTCACAAGGAACGCGAGTAGGTTTAAACGGGGCATCGGTTCTAAGCCGTTCCATGGCACAAAATTCAGCGCTATGCTGGCGTGTGAGAGCATCACCGTCAGACACAATAGGGATGTTGTATTTATTATCCTTTTTTGACTAAAATCCTAATGAAATGAGCGATTATTCTCGCAGATTTTGCTACACACCTCCCATCCTAAAGACATGCATTCATTTGCAGGTTATAATCTGCGAGGTAACTTAGCTCAATGAAGTCTTATGTGTTTTTCTGATCTTCATCACAAGGATGTCTGCTCAAAAAGTCTGCACCTATGTTCTTAGGGCCGGGGATATATTCTATCAGAAATGAGCATGGCTGCAATAATAAAGACCATCTCAATAATCTGGAATTTTCATGCTTGGCCTGTGACAAGAACACGAGTGGTGAATGATCCGTTTGGACCACAAATGTCCTGCCATATAAATAAATCTGGAATTTCTTTATCGCCCATATCAAAGCGAGACATTCTTTTTCACTTGTCGAGTAATTTTTTTCCGCCTTGTTCAACTTGCGGCTAGCATAAGCTACTGGGTTCAATTCCCCATCTTGTGAGGAGGACCTTTGCAACAATGTAGCGCCCAGGCCCACATTGCTTGCGTCACTTCTCACAATAAATTCTTTATTCAAGTCAGGCAATTGCAACACTGGCCTGCTTGTAAGCTTCTCTTTTAACTCCTGGTAAGCCAATTCACACTGTGCCGACCAAATTATAGTATCAGGTTGACCTTTGCGAGTTAAATCCGTCAGAGGAGCACATATAGAGTTACAATGTTTAATGTACTTTTGGTAGAAACCACACAACGACACGAAAGATCGCACGTCTTTCTTTGTTTGTGGTCCAGGTGCTTTTTTCAATTTTTCCAGATTCTTGGGATCAGGGGTCATGCTACTGTAAAGTTTCTTTTCTTCTTTCCACTCTGTAAAGTGTCAGTCAGTATGCTCTGTAAGGAAGAGTGGTGTGTTGTTGAGATCAGGCATGCTCCAGTCTACCCAGCTGTAAATGGGTAACTCACCCTAGTCCTGAGTTAGGGAAGGCAAAGGCTCCAGGGGAAGCAGGCCCTAAACTTGGTCACTCCAACCGACGCAGGATGGTGTATGTATGAAGTAGAAGTGTAGAGTGTGATTACCGCGAATGGTGTACTGTTCGTGTGCTGACCAATATAACCACTCATACACTTGTGTCTACAAGGCACCAATGCAGACTGCTGGAATCTTTGTTTACTCAATTTATTCAGACGTACACACTGGGACATACGAGTACATCATGGTATGTTGACATATCAATTTGTAGGTATACATAGCAGATCTGAAGTCATGACACATTCAGAAATAATGGGCAGTACATCAAAAGTTCAAGGTCATGATATATTATGGCCGCATCCCCCTATCTGACTAAACGCGTCAGTGAAGGCAGATCGATAAATAACTAAAGTTACTTGACGTCCATAGTTTGTAGTATATATTATGAAACCACGAAAGAGGGTTTCTAGCAAGATTGAGATCTCCCTGTCACTGTCCGATAATAGGATAAATAATCTGTTCTCTTGGCAGTGATCAAAACATATGATGACCGAAATCTAACATGGCCGCCTCCCTGAGTTGTCGTTCACTCATTCATAGGAAGGAGAATATAAGCCAGAGTTAATTTATAATGGGTATATAAATGATTTCATAAATGTTCCAATACAGCTCTACGGTGATCAGGTTAATTCACGTAGCCATAACCGCTGTAGGAAAGTCTGTCATCTTTGTCGATACAAAACACGACCCTAGCGATACGAAGCACAATGTTCCATCTAGGTCGAATCGACATGAGATCATCAAAATAGGGTCTGGCAATACATGGAGTCCGAATTATACATTGTACCGTACCTTAGGAGAGTCTCTAACATAAACTATAGTAGAGATACCATCTCCTTTAGAAGAAAACCACTTCATGAATTATATTTCCTTAAGAATCTACCAGCCCTTTGAAAAATGCGTACCCGCCATTATCACCAAAATATACAATATAGGACTGATTCTACTTGTACTAATAATATGTAATACATATGAATTCAGGCCATAAACATAATAAGCAAATTAATATATTTTCTGGCCCTAAAAAATAAGTACAAACGTAAGAGCAATCCATGCGCCGGATCAATATCAAGAACGATTACTCCTATAATCAAAAGTGTGAATCAAACATGGATTCTCTCGCTTTTACCATAGACAGCATTTTCATACACAAATGAATGAATGTCTATATTTTTTCCATATTAAATAGCCATATCGATTTTTGTAATATGTGCGTCAAAATATGCACGCAACAGATTACCACACCCCTCGGGAAAAAAAAAAAAATGGTACATTTTTTTTTTTTTTGAAACACATCTAGGAGCAACATACAATAGGCTCACAACGCACCAATAACAATGCGCAGATGATAAGCATAAGTTTTATGACCTTAGAGAAGGTACTTCTCTAAGTATTAATATTTCCAGAGAGGTGTCACCAACGCATACTACAATATTAGCAATGACCCAATTTCCACATTAGTTTATACATAAATTTCATCTAAGATATCTTAACATCATGATCATCAAAGACGAAAAACATTGAAAGATCAGCGGTGAATAAATATCAATGAACCGCTAAGTAGTGTTACAATCAGTATATGATATATTACATATGTGTACACATTTCAACATAGAAACAACTGTATCAAAGTTGTATAACAGTTATGAATCATGTGGGCATCTAGACAAAATATCTGCCATCACATTTTCTGACCCACGGATAGCTCGCACCGAAAAATGAAATGGCTGTAGAGCAATCGCGTATCGCGTTGATCTCGCGCTCTTCAGATTTTTACTCTGAATAGCCGTAAGAGCTTTCTGGTCAGTTTCCACAATGAAATGCGCGCCCAGAAGAAATCTTTGCAGTTTAAGGATTGACCAAACCATAGCCAATAATTCACGGTCTAGGACCGAGTAATTCTTCTCTGCGGCATTTAATTTCCGAGAAATATACATCACAGGATGCAGAGTTCCAGAGTACTCTTGCATTAGTGCAGCTCCAATCCCGGTGGATGAAGCGTCACTACGAAGAATAAATGTCTTATCCTTAGAAGGCAATACTAGGATAGGTGAAGTAGAAAACATAGTTTTAACCTTATCCAAAGAGGATTGACATTCTTGAGTCCAATGGACTACATTAGGAGACCCTTTCTTTAGCAAGGAAGAAAGAGGTGACATAATGGAGGACAGATTCGGGATGAATCGTCCATAAAATTGTATTAGACCTAAGAGACTTCGTACTTGCTTTTTAGTCTTAGGAATAGAAATGTTAAGTATCTTACTTGTATTATGGTCTTCTGTTTTTAGGAACCCATGACCAACACGGTGTCCTAAGAAAGATATTTCGCTAAAACCAATACATGCTTTCGATGGTTTCGCTGTCAGGTTATGCTCGCGTAAGATAGACAATAGTTCATTTATACCATTATAGTGATCGTTCCAAGTATCACTGAAAAGACAGATGTCATCAAGATACGCAATGACATCTGAGCGATGAGATAGGATTCGACGCATCATGCGTACAAATGTTGCAGGGGCGTTCATAAGACCGAAAGGCATGAAATTCCATTGGAATAGACCCCTAGGCGTCGAAAAAGCAGTAAACGGTTTGGCGTGTTCGGATAGTGGAACTTGCCAATATCCCTTAGACAAATCGAGTTTAGTAAAGAAGTGAGAATTCGATAGTCTCGTAAGTAGCTCTTCTAGTAAAGGCATAGGTTCAGCATCGAATTTAGTCACTTGATTCAATTTGCGATAATCCACGCAAAGACGTATGTTATTGTCTTTTTTCGTACTATAACCATCGGCGAAGAATATGCTGATGTGGATGGTTCAATAATTTTTAACTCTATCATCTCATCTAACTCTTTCTCTACCTGTGCTTGAAAATGTATCGGGATAGGATACGGTCTGACTCTTATAGGACTATGGTCAGTAAGAATAATGTCATGTTGAATGACATCAGTTTGACCAGGAATGTCAGTAAGGACATCCTGAAATTGTTCTAACATAGTAGAAACTTGTTTCTGCTCTCCTGGAGATAATTCTGGAGAAATTGCAACATCTTTCCATGATTCATTAGAGTGAAGAGGAATCATTGGAAAAGGTAAATTTACATCCGAGAAACTCGTTTCCTCATCCTGTATTACTGACAGAGATGAGTACTGTCCATGTTGGACTGGAAAATCGTCCGTTGCCTGGAAAACAGGTTGTAAATAATCAGGACGTTCATGGAATTCCGTGAGCATGTTGATGTGGAAGGTTTTACGCTTCCCGTCAATATCGACGATATAGTCAACATCGGAAACTTTTGATATTATATCGTACGGACCTTTCCAAGAAATGAGAAGTCTATTTTCCCTACAAGGTAGCAAGACAAATGCTTTGTCACCTGGACAAAGTTGTCGCAAACATCTCTTTTTATTGGCAAATTCCCTTGCCTTCTGTTTCGCAAATTCAGAAGAAGCAGTTGCAAATTTGCATGCTTCAATAATCTTGTGTCTAAGTGCGATGACATATTCATAAGAGGATTTTGTGTCATCGACAATATTATCAGCAGTTATAAGATCATGAAGTAAGGACATAGGACCTCGCGGTTTCGCGCCAAAGACAAGTTCAAAGGGAGAAAATCCTGTATGTTCGTTGGCGACCTCTCTATATGCAAAGAGAGCCGCGGGTAAAACCCTATCCCAATCCTGAGGATGATCTTCCGTTATCTTACCTAGTAGGTTTTTCAGAGTTCTATTCAAACGTTCCACCATCCCATTGGACATAGGATGATAAATACTACTCAGCGATCTCTCTATCTTCAGAGTCGACATTACTTGAGACATGGTATCCGATATGAGTTGGGTACCATGGTCGGATAATATTTCTGCTGGAAACCCCAGACGAGAAAATATTAACCAAAGAGCATCTGCGACATCAGCAGTAGTTATGCTCTTTAGAGGAACAGCCTCCGACCAACGTGTGCACATATCAACACACGTCAAAATAAATTGGTGTCCTCTAGCAGACTTTATCTTAAATGGACCAATGATGTCTATCGCCATTTTTTGAAATGGCCGAATGGGAATGTCTGCAGCCTGAATAGGTGCATCATGGCGTGGACCTCTGGATTTAATCTCTTGACATACTTTACAAGATCGACAATAGATTCGTATGTCCTTATTCACAGCAGGCCAAAAGAAAGATTGAAGAACTCTAGCTTTAGTACGGGAAAAACCCATATGTCCAGCACACTGCGAATCATGAGCGTGCTGTAAGATTTTAACTCTCATATTTTTAGGCACAAGGATTTGAGAATGAATGGACTTAGCGGAGTCTTGTACCATACGTACAAGTACGCCATTCTTCATCGTAATCCAAGATTTACGATTAGTATCCTTATTCGGATCACCTTTTGTTGCCAGAGTAAAGAATTTCTTTAGAGTAGGATCATCTTCCTGCTGTTTGATAAAGGACTCGTGGGAAATCTCCAAGGGATCATCTCGGATCTGCGCATCATTATCTTCAGAATGTGAAGATTGTGGCATATTAAGAGCTTGAGCCCTAGTGATTACTGCATTAGCCGATTGCATATTAACATTTTCCCAATTAGAAATTTGCTGTGGAGTGCATTCTTTCACCCCGTGAATGCGACCGATGATAAGATCAGCGATCGGATTCGGCAAGAGACATGCTTGCACCTCTCCTGTAAAGAAAGGCGTAGCAATATTGATAATGGCAGTGGAGTACTTCTCCAATGTGCCACCAAATGTTACACATTTGACTATATTGCCTGTAGCTCGAGAAGGATTTACGAGTGATTGCCTCACTCCAATGGTAGTGCACCCCGAATCGAAAAGAATTGATACCGGAGTACCATCTATTAGGCCCCTATTAAAGACAAGAGCACCCCTTCCATTATGCGCAATTGACGCATGGAGAGCGGGAAGCGGGTGACCGCAGCTTAAAGTAGACACTGTGGTTGGATCGAATAATGTTTTGCATTGCGAACACTCAGATGCTCTAGCAAAATCGAAAGCGGAATTTGCTACACTGTTGGAGTCTTTTTTACCATTATTCTGATTATCGGTGTCGTGGAACTCCTGTTGTGCAGAGTTAGCCTGGTAATAAGATTTACCATGTCTTTTGTGTTGTGATCTACCTCGGTTATAATTGTCTCTATAATTATTATTGCCTCTGTTATAACCCCTATTTGGGTTTGAATCATAATATTCATGATCATAATCATCACGCTCGTTATATTGAGTATCCCTGTAATATTGTTTCTGTTGTCTCCATGAAGCACTTGGGTAGTTCCTATAGCTACTCCCTTTCCGAGAATTTCTAACATTATGGGTACCTCTCGCGTGTCGAGGACTATCAGCCCGATTCCAGTTCTTCGAAGAAGAACCCTGATTTGAGTGGTTATCTTGGTTTTGATACTTATTCCAATTAACCTTTTTATCAAATTTATTTTTAGCTCCTTGGAATTTATGTGAGTAATTCTGATTATACTCTGTTGCCGAAGCAACTGGCATACTCTCTTTAATGTTAGAGTTACTAAGAATCATGTCAGGGTGTGCCGTGGCATACTGGTCACAATATTCTTCCATTTGCTTTATTGTACCAGGTTTACGCTCATGTAAGAACTCTAGGAATGATTTATTTACAGAAGACATGACCTTGTCTCTTAGCAATAAATCCGTAAGACCATCAAATGTTTTCTCTGTTTTGGATAATTCAATCCATCGTGAAAGTGTAATTCGTGCTTTTGAGATGAAATCTGAGAATTCTACACCTACCTCAGGTCTCATTGTTTTAAACAAAAGACGGTAACCTTCCTCAGACAGCTGATATCTCTTTATCAAAGCTGCCCTAACAGCATCATAATTATCTTTGTCGGCCTCTTCAACAAAATATAACTTACTTAGGACTCCCCTTTTAGATTTTCAGACAACTGATTCACATACTGTGATTTGTCAACATTATGAGATCGACAAGCCCGTTCAAATCTAGAAAGCCAAAATGTTATGTCATCACTGGTAGGGTTAAACGCTGGTACCTTGACCTTGTACACAAAGGGTTTACCATTACCACCAGATGCCTGATTAACATTACTCATACATGTCAATTTTAATTTCTCTAATTCAAACTCATGTTCTCTTATTGCTTTTCTCTCTTCAGCTTCTCTATCTAATCTTCTCTGTTCTGCAGCAGCTTCTAATTTTTTCTGTTCTGCAGCAGCAGCAACTTCTAATTTTTTCTGTTCTGCAGCAGCTTCTAATTTCTTCTGTTCTGCAGCAACTTCTAATTTTTTCTGTTCTGCAGCAACTTCTAATTTTTTCTGCTCTGCATCAGCTTCCAATTTTCTCTGTTCTGCCTCAAATCTCCTTTCCTCCACTTGTATCTGCAATTTCTTTAGTTCAGCAGCAGTATCAGCTTCTTTTTCTAATCTTTTTTCTTCAGCCAGAGCTTTTTTTTCTTCAGCAGCAGCTTCTCTTTCTAATCTTTTTTCTTCAGCCAGAGCTTTTTTTTCTTCTATTTGAAGTTTTCTCTCCTCAGCCGCAGCTTTTTTTTCCTCAGCAGCAGCTTTTCTTTCTTCAACAGCAGCAGCAGTTTTTTTTCTCTTCTGCAGCTAATGCTTTGTCATATTGAGCAACAGCCCATTGTTCTAAGTCTTTTCCAGTCTTATCAAGAGATTTTCCTTATGCAATGAAATAATCTAATGTAGACATATTGTCTTCTTAAATCAGAAACCTGAAAAAGTAAATAAATTACCCTCTTTCACGTTAATCAGAGACAAGTCTATACCATAGACTTAGTCTTAGTCCAAACTTGTATGGTTTATAATAACCAATGATAACTTGAGTACCTGTGGACACAATAACTGTATCTCAAATACTGTGGGAGACAAGCCTTACAAAGGTCTTGTATACCTCAATGTAATCAAAGATCACTTGAGTACCTGTGGAAAAAATATTTCCCTTTACCAATCACTTTGGGAGACAAGCCTTACAAAGGTCTTGTACATTTTGTTTTATAACAATAACAATCATAAAGTACTGATCTGTACTATACTATCAGTGTATACCACTATACGTCATATGTCAACTAAAGACATTACAAAGGACAAACAAGAAAAGACAATATGAACACATTTGCAGAGATCAAATTAAATTAAATAGGAGAAATGAAAAAAATGATCACAGAAACCGTGATGATAACTGCCATAATATAACAAGACAAATAACGCCACAGTGTATAAACATAAGGGTGTAAAAAACTGAAATGAAAGGAAAGATGAGACCTACAATTATACAAACAAATCAAACAAAACTAAGGAACACAAAATTATTAACAAAAACAACGAAGAAAAGAACACCTCATCACAACTAACAGAAATAGCAGCAAATTGTTGCTAACAAATTTCCAATTAAGAAAATGTGTACCTATAGAATACTAGTCCAGACCAATGTCACTCGGCATACCTTGTACTAGTCACACAGAACATAAACTAATTTAATACATAACAAATAACATGTAAGCATAAATAGCATACTTATTATCACCTTCGTCGATTTTCAAAAAGCCTTTGATAGTCTACACCGCCCATCATTGTGGAAGATACTTACAATCTATGGTTTTCCAACAAAATATGTGAATATAATCAAAGCGCTATATGACAATGCAAGATGTTGTGTTAGAACAAATAAAGGGAATACAGAATGGTTTACAGTAGAAACAGGGGTGAAACAAGGCTGTATTATGTCACCACTACTTTTTGGAATAGCTATTGATTGGGTTATGAGAAACTATACCCACAATGAACAATTGGGTATAAAATGGACAAATGGAAAATTCCTGGGGGACTTGGATTTCGCAGATGATGTAGCATTCTTAAGTTCAACACCAAGACAATCCCAAGAAGCAATAAATAATTTGTGTCATCTCTCGATTAAAATAGGTCTCCAAATAAATGCCTCTAAAACTAAAGCTATGAACTTTTCTAACGAGACCTTTGATATCATCTTGAACGGGGAAAAAAAACTACAGAAAGTTGAAAGTTTCAATTATTTAGGCAGTAAAATGACTCAGGATGGTGACACAACAAGAGAAATCCATACTAGAATTGCTTTGGCAGCTAGCGCCTTCAATAGATTATCTAACATTTGGAAATTACGATCATTGAATATACATACCAAGCTTCGTCTGTTTAATTCAAATGTTATCTCAGTTTTAACATACGGCTGTGAGAGTTGGAAAATAACAAAATCATTGGAGAACAAGCTGAATACATTCGAGAACAAATGTCTTAGAAAACTCATGAACATCAGTTGGAAAGAATTCAAGACTAATCGACAAATAAGAGAAGACTCTAGGCAGAAATATGTCTCCGACTATATAAGGAAAAGACGATGGTCTTATATCGGTCATGTCCTACGAATGCAAAACAACAGAATACCACTACAGGCGCTCACTTGGGTTCCTGAGGGTAAGAGGAAAAAAGGAAGACCAAAAGAAACACTCAGAAGAACAATAATAAGAGAAGGAAGAACGTTGGGCCTAAATAATGTGCAAGAGCTAAGAGGAGTGGCGTCACAACGAACAACCTGGAGAGCACTGGTTTCTGCCTTATGCGCCGTGTTTGGTGCTTAAAGAATTTATTATTATTATTATACAATATAATTTATGTCATGAATGGAATGTGTTGCAGGTATAGTGTTGTAAAGCAGGCACAGTTTATTTTAATACTAATAACTTGCCACTTTATTCAGTAATAGATTTAATTTTAAACTATTACACTGTCAATTTTTCTCTGTTGAGCATATGAAGATCCAACGATGAACTATGCACTTTATGTTCAACAACACTGTGATTCTTCTGTACGTTGAGAAATGTCAACAATACTGCTCCAGATATTTTCTACACTTGATACCACTGTCCTGTGTAATACTGTCTGTACAGCGAAAAAACTGTCAACAAGCGCTGACCTAGATACAGCATCCTATCGGTAATACAGGTCAAGCTGACATCGACTGTATAGCTGTCCTACTGGTGTTGATGTGTTCAAACAAATGTTCTTTCAGCTGTAAACTGTGATTCTCAACACAAAACTGCGTAAGCTGGACCCAGGAATCTGGCTCGCCACTGTAAAGTTTCTTTTCTTCTTTCCACTCTGTAAAGTGTCAGTCGGTATGCTCTGTAATTAAGAGTGGTGTGTTGTTGAGATCAGGCATGCTCCAGTCTACCCAGCTGTAAATGGGTAACTCACCCTAGTCCTGAGTTAGGGAAGGCAAAGGCTCCAGAGGAAGCAGGCCCTAAACTTGGTCACTCCAACCGACGCAGGATGGTGTATGTATGAAGTAGAAGTGTAGAGTGTGATTACCGCGAATGGTGTACTGTTCGTGTGCTGACCAATATAACCACTCATACACTTGTGTCTACAAGGCACCAATGCAGACTGCTGGAATCTTTGTTTACTCAATTTATTCAGACGTACACACTGGGACATACGAGTACATCATGGTATGTTGACATATCAATTTGTAGGTATACATAGCAGATCTGAAGTCATGACACATTCAGAAATAATGGGCAGTACATCAAAAGTTCAAGGTCATGATATATTATGGCCGCATCCCCCTATCTGACTAAACGCGTCAGTGAAGGCAGATCGATAAATAACTAAAGTTACTTGACGTCCATAGTTTGTAGTATATATTATGAAACCACGAAAGAGGGTTTCTAGCAAGATTGAGATCTCCCTGTCACTGTCCGATAATAGGATAAATAATCTGTTCTCTTGGCAGTGATCAAAACATATGATGACCGAAATCTAACATGGCCGCCTCCCTGAGTTGTCGTTCACTCATTCATAGGAAGGAGAATATAAGCCAGAGTTAATTTATAATGGGTATATAAATGATTTCATAAATGTTCCAATACAGCTCTACGATGATCAGGTTAATTCACGTAGCCATAACCGCTGTAGGAAAGTCTGTCATCTTTGTCGATACAAAACACGACCCTAGCGATACGAAGCACAATGTTCCATCTAGGTCGAATCGACATGAGATCATCAAAATAGGGTCTGGCAATACATGGAGTCCGAATTATACATTGTACCGTACCTTAGGAGAGTCTCTAACATAAACTATAGTAGAGATACCATCTCCTTTAGAAGAAAACCACTTCATGAATTATATTTCCTTAAGAATCTACCAGCCCTTTGAAAAATGCGTACCCGCCATTATCACGGTACATCGGAACTCATCACGACTTGTCAAGACAACTCATACTTCCGCTAGACCGGAATAATAAGAATCTAGTCCCGCCTACCCATCCAAAATATACAATATAGGACTGATTCTACTTGTACTAATAATATGTAATACATATGAATTCAGGCCATAAACATAATAAGCAAATTAATATATTTTCTGGCCCTAAAAAATAAGTACAAACGTAAGAGCAATCCATGCGCCGGATCAATATCAAGAACGATTACTCCTATAATCAAAAGTGTGAATCAAACATGGATTCTCTCGCTTTTACCATAGACAGCATTTTCATACACAAATGAATGAATGTCTATATTTTTTCCATATTAAATAGCCATATCGATTTTAGTAATATGTGCGTCAAAATATGCACGCAACAGCTACCCTGATGTACCGTGTGTCCCAAGAATTCCAACTCTTTACAACCAATACAACATTTTGTTGGTCTAGCGGTTAAGTTAGCCTCTCTGAGTCTATCAAACAGCATATTCAAAGAGGTAACGTGTTCCTCAAATGTTTCCGTAGCAATGAGGATATCATCCATAAAATTCGAAATACATGGATTTTTCAGGGGATCCAGCAATTTTCGCATCATCCTAGAAAACACACTCGGGGCATTTTTCAACCCAAATGGTAACATGTTGAACTCATAATGACCTTCCGAGGTGCTGAAGGCTAAATAAGGTCGAACCTCAGGCTTAACTGGAATTTGGTAATAGCCTTTGCTAAGATCCACTTTAGAAAAATATTTTGCCTTGTTCAGCCTGGCAAAAAGTTGAGTAGTATCAGGTAATGGATCCACCTGACCTTCTGTGACAGCATTCAGTTTCCTGTAATCTATGCACAGTCTATGTTCTCCCGATGGTTTCCGCAACAAAACCACACAGGAACTATAAGGAGACTCACTGTGAGAAATAATCCCTTCTTGTAACAAATATTCAATCTCCTCTTTCAAAGCATTTTCCTTAGCGAACGGAATAGAATAGGGCCTCATACAGATAGGTGCTGGGTCTAGTAGTTTCATATCATATTCCAACAAATTTGTGTGCCCCGGTTTATCCGTTAACACATCTTTATGTTTTTCAAGGACCTGTTGAACTTTCTCCCGCTGTCCTTTTGTCAGGTGATTACTGATTTTCACCTGTGCAAACGTTTCACTGAGTTTCAGCGGATATTCGAATGAGGGGAGCGGGTCATTTTTCATTTCGGTTGCGATAGACAAGGCTATTAGATGTGTTCCTTCCTGGATTTGTCTGTCCAGATATTTCTTCAAAAGTTTCACATGATAGACTTTTTCCTTTCCCTTTTTGTCTATCTTGTAATTTGTTCTGGATACCTTTTCCAAAACTGTATATGGCCCTTGCCATCCAATCTGAAGTTTATTGTTGCTGCCTGGCAATAGAAGAAGTACCTTCTCCCCTACAGCAAGTTCTCTATCCTTCGCTTTCTTATTATAATAAGCAGCATGCTTTTTCCTGGCTTGTCTCAAATTATCATTTGCCAGTTTCCAACTAGTTTTTTCCAACGGGCTGATCACCCGTTTGCCAGTCACTTCGATTACGGAAACAACAGCAAATGGATTGATTTGCCGTTGCCCTAAAGACGCCATAGGCGTGATGGGAAACAATGGCAAAGAAAACCTATCTGCTGTTGCCCTAAGACGCCACTAGGCGTAATGGCCACTGACTGCTTTGACGGTCGGTGGCTAAGGACTGAAGAAGAAGAAGAACTAGTTTTTAGACAAGTGGTCAGTTCGTTCACATATTAATATGATGAGGTAACAGTCTCCTCTGCCTTCTCATCTGTCCAGGTCCTTAACAAAGCTTCTAGAGGACCTTTTATTGGCCTTCCAAGTAAAATGGTTGCGGGTGCCATTCCGGTTAAATTATGGGGAACTTCCCGGTACGCAAACAGGGCGGCGGGCAAGTATTGGTCCCACGTATCAGGTTTCTCATGTGCCAGCTTCCTCAGGATAGAAATGAGAGTCCCATTGAACCTCTCTACCTGGCCGTTTCCTTGGGGGTGATACGGACTACAATGGAAGTGCTTGGCTTAAAACAACAGGAAAACCTCTTCAGTTAGCTTCCCCTTGAACTGAAAGCTATTATGAGTCAAGATTTGATGCGGGAATCCTAACCTTGTGAATATCGTAAGTAATGCCTCTGCCACATGTTTCGAATCGATTGATGACACGGCTACCGCCTCTCCCCACATAGAACAAGTGTCTACCAGAGTAAGGATGTAACTGTTCCTCCTCTTGGTCCGAGTGAGAGGTCCCACAATATCCACTGCAACTCTCTCAAAAGGGGTTCCCACTATGGGCATTTCCCCAAGAGTTGCTGGAGCAGTCCAATGTTTTGGAGCTACTCTCTGGCATTCGGGACAGGATTTTACATATCTCTTTATGTCTTCCGTTATCCCTGGCCTGAAATAATGACAAGCTATACGCTGTCCTGTTGCGCTAATCCCCATGTGACCACTGAAGGGGATAGTATGACCTAACTCCATCACTTTCTCCCTATATGAACTAGGAAGGACCAGCTGTCCGTGACCAGCTGAACCGGTGCCGGCCTTCCTATATAGCAATTTATTCTTCATATAGAATTCTCCTTTATTAGGAGGAGTATGGCTCTTTAGGAGTTTCTTTTAACACGGCTTTAGTGACCTATCTTCAACCTGTGCCTTTCTCATCTCCTCTGGATGAGTATTTATGGGTTCACTTTCTTCCTTTCTGGATTGTGATCGTGTCTGGACTGTTGCCATGATCACAGGTCTCTTGGGATTCCCCAAGAAGACATATCTACACCCCAATATCAGACGGTAGATTGGTTCATTTAACACTGCTGCCTTGATTACTCCTTCCACATATCGCGTCTTCACATTTATCCTGGCGATGGGAAGTGTCATGGTCGCTACGTCCTTGGTTGCAGCTTGGATCTCCACTGTTTGTGTGGTGTATTTATCTGCCTGCACCAGGTGAGAACTCACAACTGAATCATAATCTAATCCCGTATCATACAAACACCTTATGGTGACTCCATTGCATGTTACATCTTTACACACTGGGGGGTGGTAAGGTTCCTGCTGTTCAGTAGAGTTGACCTTTACTCCCTTTCTTCCCATTTTCATTGCAGGGAAATTTGGAGTTTTCCTTCTTCAATTTTCAGTGTTATGGTTGTCCATCCGACAATTTTTACAATACCTCTTTCCTTGGTTAAAAGGTTTTCTTTCATCATTCCTTTTGTCATTGAAATGTGAGGCTCTATTCTTAAAATAATTTTGAGGCCTATCAAAGTTCTGCTTATTTCTGTTATCAAATTTATTATGGTTTTGAGGGGCCTTACTCTGATCTACTGGTTTCTTCTTTGTGCCAGCTACCTCTGCCTGGGCTGCCTGATACCTCTCAGCAACATTTGTTATCTCACCCAGCCTCTCCGCACCCTGTTCCATGAGAAACTTTCTCACGTCTGGAGCCATGGACTCTCTCATCTGTTCAATGAGTAACATCTCTTTGAGATCTTGGGTTTTCCCCAAAGTAGCCCATTTCTCCATGTACGTTTCCAACCGGGCGGAGAACTGGTGATAGGTCTCACCCGACAGTAGCCTGGCATTCCTAAATTTCTTTCTATAAAACTCTCCGTTCTTTTCGTATCTTAACAGAAGAGCTTGCTTCAACATGTCATAGTTGTCTTGGTCATCCCTGCTCATTTTGGAAAACACTTCACAAGCTGTTCCCCGAAGACCCTGAGACAGCTTTACCCCCATCTTTCTCTTTCTAACCCATAAGTAGTGGCTAAAAGTTCAAACCTACTTAAATACCCTTCTATGTCATCGTCTTTCTCAACAAAATGGTCTACATGAAAACCCATAGCTGATGTTGAGGCTCCCTGACTAGCAGTGGCATCTGAGGCAAAGGGGCTGGCACCATTTTCAGGAGCATGGCCTTGAAATTCTAACTCCCTTAGTCGCAACTCATGCTCCCTCTGTAATCTCTTCTCCTCCTTTTCTGCTTCCATTTCGGCAGTCAATTTCTTTTCTTCTCTTTCTGCAGCCAATTTCTTTTCTTCTGCCTCCCTTTCGGCAGTCAATCTCTTTTCTTCTCTTTCTGCAGCCAATCTCTTTTCTTCTGCCTCCAATGCCTTAGCCTCCTTGTCAGCCTCAATCTGCCACCTCTTAATTTCTTTGTCTGCCTCTAACCTTCTTTCTGCTTCTTTCTCTAATCTTTTATCTTCCCGGGCAATAAATTTATCCACCTCTGAAGTTACATATTGAACAAGCTCTGGTCCATCCATGCCCATCTCTTTAGCAGTCTGTACAGCCGCAGAGCGAAACTTGGCCAGATCTGCCATTCTGATAAATACAAATGGTTCTAACTAAATCTCTAACTAATTTTAAATTTATTTAATTAAATCTGGGCTCTGACACTTTCTTCACTTCCCAAATCTTGGGTAATAATATATGGGGATTCCCTGGGAAAATTAGACTGTTGTTAATGCTAAACCCCAGACCCCAATGTATGTAGTACTAGGAGAAATTCAAATGCCCGGACAAGCCTACCAATTTATGTAGCAACGTTGATTTTGCTGGGGAGGTAATGATGGTATCCTAACAAAGAATGAAATCGGTGTCTGCATAAACCGTGTGAGGTCAAGCACATGTAGGCCCCTGACTCTAAAAGATGATGATGATGAATTATGTGCAGTGTACCTAACGCTACCTCCCTAGATCTCACACGGTCACTCTTGTGGCTCTAGTGTATGGTGTATGATGTACCTAGTGTCTAGGGGAGAAATGAGATGATGGTACACACCACAAAAACACATTAATTTTCTATGAGGGAGTAAATACAACAGTGGTTAAAAAAATTTTTTAAATTAATCTTTTCTGTACAATTTATTTTGCCTGTCCAGTCATATCTCTTGGACAGGTCTTTGAAAATGAGGACAAGATAGTTTACAGAAAAGAACAATTAAAATTTTGGGGCAATTTGCCCAATAACTAAAAAGTTAATATATATTTATATATGTCTTTCCTGTAGGAAATATTCATAGATTTCACTTTATTCATCTAAAGGGAGAGTCACTGTATATGAGGGCTGTAGTTTCATCCTACCCCCATAAATGTCCTGAGTATTGTTTTGCAATACTAGGGTTTCGTACAAGAAAATGTCAGTTATGCCCAGATGTTTAACACATCACCTGGGATTCCTTGTTGAAAGATATTACAATGTGTCGTTGCAGAAAGTCTCAATTTCACCACCCGCCAAAGCTCCTACTGTTATTTTTGACAGCATAAACGACTGGTTGGAGACTGTATGGTGTTATTCGTACTCAGCAGGTTTCCTGTCACCAGCTGGCAACAGGAAATAGAGCCTCTGCAACAAAAGGACACCCTGGCCTTTTACATCTGATTACTTATTCTAACACTTGATTTCATACGTGGGTATGGGGTCAGCCTCGCGTGCATTTCAGGTGCACTCGCCCCGAATTTTACATGACTCCCACCTTGCTGTGACCACACCTCAGATCCTTATGGCAGATACGCCACTGTACGTTTACATACTTTTCCTCAATACAATAATGTGGAGTAACCACATTTCCTTTGATATGATCTGCTTACTAATATATTCTAATATAATAATATGACAACATAATCATGACAACATACACCAGTTAGATACATTTCAAAGTGAGGACTCAACAATGTCTGCTCCCGGCATGTCCTTCACTTTCCCTCATAGCAGTATCTAACTTTGGTAGTTGGAATAAACATATTAATTCATAAAGCATCCTTACCACAATTCAAGAAAATATAAACACATGACGCTGACTTTAGAAGAAATGGCCTCAGCTTCCTCCGAACTGCACAGACTGTGAATTTCTTATTTATTTAAGTTTAAAGTTAACACAGCTGTTTCTCAGCGTATCTGAATGAAAATTTTAGTTTGACTAGCAATGAATAATCAAAGTCTTTTGCTAATATTTACTAGCACTGGCCAATCAAAACGTGCGACTACTTGAATTCAAATGCAGTTTTTATGCAAAAAACAAAATAATTGCAAACAATTTCTGCGTCTGGTAGTCGATTGGCCAGTCTGCTTTAGTAATGCCCAATACAAAAAGGTGTTTCGTTTAGGATTACATTTTTCCTACCGCTCCCCTTTTCCGTTCATACTCTTTTTACCAAAGCGAATTTGAATTTACCTCCCTGCCTCTTTTTCAAACTCGCGTCCCCACTAACGTTAAAAAAAAACAAAGCAGGAACGACAGTCTGTCTGGTCGAGCGTCCGTAGATATTAGTATTTTCTCAATAACTTATCTAATACTGGGACTATCATATTATTTAAAGTACATTCTTGCTCAGTGAACTCTACGTTATACTACCATATAATTTTTATGTGCAGTTTCATAATGGTTTAAATTTTCAATTTTTGTCATAGTCAATCGTCAAATAAAATTTTTCACAAGACCGCCATCTTTCCTCTCCTTCATCTCGCTGGCAAGTATTTTTCAAATAACTAACTTGTTTTAGTTACGTCAGAAATGCTACCGCGAGGAGGCAATAAAATTGTCTGCGTGTTTGCCTCTGCTAGAGTTGTTCCAGCTTGTATATATATGCATGGCAGACTGTGTCAGCGAAGCGGGGTTGTGCGCGGCAGGTTAAAAATTGGCGTTAATAATTTGTATTGTATCGTGTAACACTATCAAAAAATGGAAGGATCACTACTAAATTTTGCGTTAAAGTTGACAGAATACGGTAATTCAGATAGTTATTTGGCGGCACACTTCCGCCAAAGCGTTAATTGTAAGTCTTGCCACAGTCTCTATCAAATCGGGCAAAACGTTAAAAATGTACGTCACAAGGAACGCGAGTAGGTTTAAACGGGGCATCGGTTCTAAGCCGTTCCATGGCACAAAATTCAGCGCTATGCTGGCGTGTGAGAGCATCACCGTCAGACACAATAGGGCTGTTGTATTTATTATCCTTTTATGACTAAAATCCTACTGAAATGAGCGATTATTCTCGCAGATTTTGCTACAAATAGATGGATTAAAATGTTATGACAAGGTTACCAACGTGGAACTGATGACAAGAACTAGACAAGTGCCAGTGGAACAAGAGATGAGAAGAAGACGATGGCGATGGATAGGACACACACTGAGGAAACCTGTTGATAGCATTACAAGTCAGTCCTTGCTCTGAAACCCCCATGGCAAGAGAAGCAGATGTAGACCAAGAAGTACAAGGAGAAGAGAGATGGAAATAGAGGTAAAATGATGCTCTTATACACTAGGGACCACACGAACAATGGTGACACACTAAGACAAAGCCTCTAATCAGCTAATTTCCCTTTATTGTCAACAACAATAACTGGACCACAAATAGCCATAATGGAATACTAAATAGTTAACATACTGCCACTGCGAATTAACATACAGCATTAATGTACAAGAATAGGTACTATCTATATGGTGACTCTCGCTCACCAGAGCGGCAAACTCAGTGTCGAACTGACATTTACCAAAATGTACTTACAAGGAAAGCCTCAGCTTCCAAAAAAAAAAAACACCACTGAGAGAATAACATAGAAGCTCTCTGCAATAATCACACTAGGACAAGATCTAAATGGCAGGCACTGAATCACTGTATTCCATACAAGCTGGACAGCCACTAGGCTGGCTTAACGCGACCCTCCAGGACGAAAATCCAACCAACTCTGATCTGGCTCTAAAACCCTTTTTGAGCCCATATCTTTCCGCTGGTCACATGACCTCGGTCACTCGGCTATTTCCGGCTTTCCGAACGACTTGATTCATTTATGTACAAGCAGCCAAAATAGCGCCGTGACAATATATATATATATATATATATATATATATATATATATATATATATATATATATATATATATATATATATATATATATATATATATATATATCATCTTCATCATCATGTGACGTATTCTCTCCAGAACGTTGTCTCCATTACAGCTGCTCTGTACGCATCACGATTCTAGGCAAGTCGACCTGCATTACCCAAAGATAAGTTCAGACTCTCTGTGATGTCCTGGATCCACCGTCGTCTAGGTCGTCCCCTTCCCCTTTTTCCAGGGATTATACAATCCATTACCAACTTTTCCAGACTATTATGTCTTTTTATATGACCGAAAAATTTCATCTTCCTTATCACGATGGTATTTAGGAGCCAATTCTCCTCTACATTTAGTGAGTGCAGTATTTCTCTGTTGGTCTTTTTTTCTGTCCAGGGTACAGACATCCTTCTGTAGCATTTCATGTAGAATGATGTAATATTTTTTGCAACTGTTCTCCATGTCTCGCAGCCGTATGTTGCTACTGGGAATATACATGCTCTGATCAGTTTGAATGTTTTTATTGTATTTATCATTATATTTTTTGAAAAACATTTCCGTCCGATACAAGTTTTAAAGTACGGAATACTTATATGGTCTTTCACTCTCAATGCCACTCTATATATATATATATATATATATATATAGCTGCACATGAACGAATAAGATATTGTGCTCGTATAGGGCCCAGCCACCATAATGAAAGTGTCCCCAGGTTTTATAATGTTAGCCACACTCTAGATCGTGTAAGTTGAGAATCAGTTTACCAATGTCAGTACACCACAACATATTGAAAAAAACTATAAACTTTTGAAGGACAGAGAAATAAATACCTTTTACAACTAAACTGAAGTCGTCATAAGTTGGTAACTTTAACGGCTAAAGTATAAGTTCGCTGGTCGTTGACCCGTTTGTCTGGGATATTCCGTGAAACAGTCTGTTTTGTAAATTACAACACCTGTTAGCGCTAGCAACACTTATTTTGTGTGATGATGATGTATTGATTCTAAATGTTTAATCATTATCATTGAGTGATTGCAGGGCAAATAAGATATGACCGTTCCAGGATATGCATCATGGGAAGACTATTTTTAATTGTTTTACAAAGCACAAAGTTCATCCAAGTATTATATTTAAATAAAAACAGTAGTAGGTAAATGTTGGGAGATGTTTGTAAATACTTGACCTTGTGTGTGAGTATTGATCATCATTGACATAGTGGTTTATGGAACCATCACTACAGCTACTCCCCTGGTAGGAAACCTGTGTCACAGGAAAAGTGACATATGGATTGTTATGACGCAAATTAAGTCAATTAGTCAGGCGGAAAAAGAAAATGTACTCTCAACTCTACATGGCGAAAGAGTGTAGTTTGAGAGCCTTATGTAATAGATGAGGGACGTAGATAGTACTAGCAAGGAGAAAAGAAGAGATTTTTTTTCTAGCGGGGTAACAGGCTGATGACGAAATGGCATAACATCAAGGGAAGATCAATTGAACTAGAGAAATCACCGGATTTCTTATTTAAATACCTACATTATGTACGGAAAGGGTTGTAGTGAAAGAATTCACTATAAAAACTCCAACGGTTCAAGCAAAATGTGATATCCAGAAAAACACGCAAGAGGTACGCAACATTTCTTGCGAGATCACGTGGTATCAATTAGCTTCAAATCCGCACTACTTGCACTTATGTCAAGAATCGAAAGGTTAGTAGAATATTAGCCTGTCATATGTATCAATCAACCACCACTCGCAGAAGAAGTTCCTGACTACCCGTTGACTGAACTGAGAAGAATTCAGTGACAATTACAAGTATTAACGTTATCAATCCGTAGGCTATTCAAATAGCCCAAGAACTTACTGAATGCCAATATGTTCCACAATATGGAACAGTGTATAAGAATCGTAAACTGTAGGAAGAAAATTACCAACTTTATCACAGTCGCTTCCCAAAATCATCTACTTAAGTTGACAGTTACCAAGTCGTATTTTATATAATCTTCATGTGAACTAATTCTGCCGTATTCACTGTTACAATTGTAATTGAAACTTGATATGGTAAAGAAGGAAGAAATAGAGAAAAGAAGAAAAAAAGAATTCTGATGGTAATTCAATAAAAATGAAGGTCATTTGTATCATGTGACTTCCAATGAATTGATCTTTGGTTAAAGTTCGTTGCAAGTTCGGTTGTATTCTACGTTGTTACCCTTGGTCGATTGAGGTTCAAGTTCGACTCCACGATAATAAGGGATAATTAAACCAACTGCTTAGAACAAGAACGGCCCTCAACATTTATCCACCAGTGATGAATTTACTACCATTATACGCACGCCAATAATTCAGAAATCACGAGCCAAATAAAGAACCTGTGACACGTTTACCGTGTGGAATGTTTCAAGTAGATTTATCTAGGAAATCTCGTTTGTTTGTGTCATTTTGGAAGTAAAATACTTCAGCTTCCTTGTAGCCTGTGATAGAGCTTACGATTAAACGAACTGTCTCTTTCTTAATCGTGGGGGTAATCAGTGTAAGGCACCTATTATTTTTGTATTGTTTTTTATTCTTCAATGATGATCGACTGTTTTGGATTCCTCCATTCAAATTTCCTCCCGTGTAAATTTTGGCAGCTGGAGAAGAGAGGGATGGTCATAAGCAGCTCTTTAAAAAAATCCATGGTGATATCACGAGAAGAAAGAAAACATCAGATTAAGCTGGGAGAACAGGTCCTGGAGCAGGTCGACCACTTTAAATACCTCGGAGCTATTATAGACCGAAAGGGAGGCATCAAAGAAGAGTTGGCCACTCGAAAAGCAGCAGCTGGGAGACTTTTTCAGGCCATAAATCGAGGATTCCTCAGCAAGAGAGAGGTTGGTAAGAAAACGAAGATGGCTGTATACCGCTCCACCTATGTCCCAGTCTTGACATACGGATGCGAGTCATGGGCAATGACTACAACCCATAAAAGCCAGATCCAAACCTCAGAAATGAGGTATCTGAGGAAGGTGGTTGAAGTAACAAGAAGAGACATGGTACGCAACCAGACGATACGTCAAAGCCTTAAATCCTACCCCCCTGCAGACCCAAGTAGAACAGTCCCAATTAAGATGGTTTGGCCATGTCTGCAGAATGGGAGAAGATCGGATATCACGACAAGCATGGGAAACAAAGAGCCAAGGATCCAGACCCCGAGGACGACCCAGAGTCCGCTGGGAGGACAACATTAGACAATCTTTGAAGGATCGAGGACTAGAATAAACCAGGCCAGGAGGAAGACAGCCGATAGGATAGTCTGGCGCTCTCTCTTCCAAACCTCTACACCTCACGGTAGAAGGGGAACGACTAAATAAGTAAGTAAGTAAGTAAGTAAATTTTGGAAGTGTATGATGGGTCCGATGTACATGGATCCAGCAACATAGGAAGATGAAGCTGCTGATCGCACTAAGTGGCGATGCTATTTACGGCGTCACCTCAGATTGGGCGGAAAGAAGCTCGCACAACAAGCAGAAGAGAGGAGAAAAGACGAAAGGAGCACCAGTAAATAAGCAGCTGAGGACTGCCACCTCAGGGGCGCATTCCCATAGTCAGTTATGACTGAAGGGGCTATTATTGTTATGATGAGTGTAAAACAATATTATCAGCATATTAATGAGGAGTGTTCTTGTGCTATGACAGAGCAAATCTGAGTAAAGTACTAGAGAGAGTACTCAATTCGCATTGACGGGTCAATAAAACCCTTTTGTTGATAGAAAGCGTGGGTCACGTGCACAACAGTTATTACATTTAATTACAAAACGCAAAGAAGGAATCCAACACCTAATACAAATACCCTTTTGTGCTATTTATGCTTAAATACTTAAATTTCCCTCATGTAAATTTACAGTTTGTTTGGATTCATTTAACACAAAAGGTGGAAAGCTTTTATTAAGTGTGTTTATTATTTCTCACACAAATTGTTTCCCTTGGATTAACTGACCTCCCCTGCCAATCAGAAGTGAAGCATAAGGAAATCGTCTGTCATATTTATTTTGCGTGTGAAAATTGTCTGAATAAAAGCGTGATCATTGATTCACAGTGCTGGATTAACAATTAAGCCAAAAAAGCTTAGGGCATCTAGGAAATGGAACACTAGTGCCCCAAGATCTATAGAGAGTTACGCCAACTATGTCAGAATCGAAAACGAGGCTGAACGACGTAGACGCCATTTTCGGCTGGACAATACCAGGGTTAGTAGCGAGAGTAAGCATCGAGTAAGATGCTTAATTGTTCAGCTTTTGGCTGTAGCAATAGCTCTAGCAGAGGATACAGATTGTTCTCGTTTCCAGCAGACAAGAAACTTAGATCGATCTGGGAATGCAAAGTGAGTAGAAAACATTGGAAAGCTTCTATTAATGCAAGGCTGTGTGAACAGCACTTTGAGTCGACTGATTTTGAATTGAAGCGACTGGATGGGAAGAAGAAACTTAGATGGAATGCAGTACCTACCAAATTTTTACACCGTGCACCTGGTCAGCACAGAAAATCACCTAAGATAAGGGATGCTGTTGTAGGACACACTGCAGCGCTAGGCCTAAACCATGATCACACTTACAACAAGAAGAAAAATTCAGCAATTGACAGTTCCATTTAAGACAATGTAGGAACAGATAGTGTGAGTGACAACTACACGGACTCTGCAGCATAAAAAAATAGCATGCAAAACAAGTCATTACAGATAACTGTGCCGGCTGTGTTGCTAAGGAAACATTGGTTAAGACACTTCGAAAAAAATCAGTAAACTTGCAGCAAGTTTAGCTACAGAGAAGAAGCAGAACAATAGAATGAAGAAAAAATTGTCATGCCAGACAGATAAAATATTAAACATGCTATCTGAGGATCAGATCCGGGTCCTTAATTGTAGGTCTTCAAGAGGAGTAAAATGGGGCAGTAAGACTGTAAAGAAAGCATTGCAAATTCGATTTGCTTGTGGAGCAACAGTCTATAATATGTTATTGAAACAGCATTACCCACTGCCTGCTATACGTACACTTCAGCGCCGAATACAGCACATTCATATTTCTGGGGAAATACTCAATGAGATGTTTGATTACATGAAATTAAAGGTTGTAAACATGTTAGGAGTAGAACAGCTGTGCTGCTTGACATTTTATGAAATGTCAGTTAAATCTGCTATTGAATATGATACAAAAATAGGAGAAATTCTTGGTCATGTCACTGTACCTGAACATAAGGGCATTGCGACAAATGCACTAGTATTCGTGCTAAGTGAACTATCCAGCAGATGGAAGCAAATTGTTGCTTTTTTTTTACTCAGGAAGGTCAACTAAAGGCCA